>CM046343.1:30352929-30952929 GCA_025403435.1 Artocarpus heterophyllus
GAAATGTAACAATATTTAGTAAATAACCTATATAGATTACAATGAAATTTATTTTTATATAAGATGACATAGAGAAAAATACGAAACAGCAACAAGATAATGAAAAAGAAAAATAAAAGGAAATTGAGGAAAAATAAAGAAAAATAAAGAGATAAAATTCAAAATTTTAAAAAAACCCACACATAAAAGGCCAATTTATGAAAGGAAAATTGAAAACAATGTTACATGAGAGCAAAAACCAATCAATTAATTTTGATTTTATTAACCTTAAAATTGCTGGCCATGGTTTCGAACTCATGCGTACTTATGTGCAGAAGATCTCAAGTCTTTCCCCTTAACCTCTCGTGCAAACCAGCTGGTTTCTGTCGTTTAATCTGATTTGAAATCAAACACAAAAAGACTCCAGAATAGTTTCACAGCAAAGCCCCGCCAAATGATCAACTAAAAGTTCGGTGACACGCTCTAAAACTTGGCATTAGAAATCGGAAACGACGTGTTAATATGTAGCTCTAGCATGAGTTTGTACAGTATGAGCTAAAATCCGAATGGGGTTATCAAGCAACATTATCAAGCATCTACTATGGTTATAGGCATAATCTAACAATAAATCTACAACCGATCCCATCAAAAAAATGAAGAGGTAAAGTCTCCAATGCCCAATTTTTTTTTTTAATCTGATTTTAATCTCCACACTTAATTGGGATTTTGACATCTATAGCTATCGCGTCAAGAACTTAGCACCCTAAACTTAAATAATACTTCTAATAAGTTGTGTTTTATTCCAACTTTCTTTGCAAACCAAAGTTCACTACATTTCACTGTCCTTTTCCTCCCCTTTGCCATTTTAAATAGAGCTGAGCCACATATGTCTCTTACACAAATCAACGTACGAAAGAAGTGAACAATTCCCTGTTCCTCGTAAATTTCATTGGGCAACATGCAGCAAGCAACAATTCAAAACAAATAAGATAAATCGTCAAAACAAAAATATTCTTGTTGATTAATGGAGGGGTTGGAAGGGCGAATAAATAAAGATCTCAAAATTTAGAAACCAGTTGAGAATCTAATTGCTAAAACCGTTACAACAGGACACTTTTCTAGTCTGTCGCACAATTTCAAAAGAAACTGATAATTTGTTTCTTGTAAAAAATAAAGGAACTATATTCGTTTGTATTTACAGATGAAATTGACAAATATAGCAAGTTCAAAAAACCTTTCCTAATCCTCATCAGTAGAAACTTTTTGTTTCTTCCATTTGTAAGCAGCTTCCAATGTCTTGAGATTAGTTGTTTGAGTTTCCTCTGGAAACAGGTAATCTATGTACTCCTCGTACCTGTGAATTCAAGATTTTGTTTGTGAACACATGCAAAAGGACAAACAAAAATCTATCTACAAGGAATAAAAGGATAAGCCGCATACCCAGCAGGACCGTCCTCCACTATTTGTCTCCTTTTCTTTAGCTTCTTTGGCAGCTTTGACTGCACGATGCTAACATCGCCCAGCTGACCGAAAGAAGCCTCCATGTTCAACCACTCTTCCAGCAGCATAGCCCTTTCTTCCTTCAGTTTAGGTGCTGATGTTCTCAAGTAGTTGACTGCTTTCTCAAAAACCCCTGATATATATGCAAATAACAAACCAAAAATAGTAGTTAGACTGGTTGATCAATTTTTAAGAAATGCGCAAATTGAGTATTGTTAACTCAACTTACTTCTTGCACGTTGAATGCAGAGTTTCTTTGTTTCACGGAGACGCTCTTCCCCATCCTCTTCTGCCACATCAGGATCACCGGTTTCCTCCATGGCTGAGGCCTCAAATTTTACATAGCTAAGTCACACCTTCAGGTGTTGGAATTAAAACATGAAACGCAGCGGAAGGAACGGATTGTTGACAAACAAAAATTTTCTGAAATTTTGTTTATCGAGAATAGATATATAATTTTAATTACAGAAAGCTTTAGGAATTTTTACTAACCTTTTGAAGACTATCAGGGTATCCTAGCTTTCCTCTTTGACACCACGATCTTCCAAACCAGGCCTCCACACCAATGAAAAGACGAGTGGGCGTCAAACTGCAAGAATGAATTTTCCTCACACTTTTCTGAATCTGCTATGTACTCAACACATGAGATAGCAGACATTTTTCTTTAGAGAAGAACTCTCAGTTTTTCTCTCTAAAAATTATGTGAATAAAAATTACTGAGATAACTGTTATCTCTCTCTTTTTATAACTGAGCCATTAGTAATTTTACTTTCCCTTTTTTTGTTTCTTCTTTTTCCCGAATCACCCACATACACGGTTCACACACACATGCATATGTATATATATATAAGTTACCGTTAATAAAAAAGGACGCTTGCCTTTTTTCCCCTTTTTTTCTTTAATTTTATTTGACCGAATACCGTTAATAAAAAAGGACGCTTGCCTTTTTTCCCCTTTTTTATTTTATTTTATTTGACCGAATCAATGATTCGGTCATATATATATATATATATGTGTGTGTGTGGAAAGCGTGAAACTCAGTTTCACGTCTTTCCTTTTTTTTATAATATTATATTAATATATTATAAAATCTTATATATATATAAAAAGATTTGGTTCAAAACCATATATATATATATATATAAATCTCAATTCAAAAATAAATCACATTTATTTAAGAATAGATTTTAACAATAATCAATTAATTAACTAATGCTCAGTTAAATGTGATAACATTTATCACATTACATTATGTGTCACAGAGAACATTTTTCTGTGTCACGTTAATAATTCAAGTGTGAAAAAATTAATTCAGAATTCAAAAATTCTGAATTAAACATGTATAATTCATTCTATGCAAAAATCCAATATAGTGTTACAGATGTGGTATTGGGGACCTATGGACCTATAACCCAAGCTCCAATAAATTTGACATTTAATCAAACTCTTTAATTAATGTGCCAAATTTATTAGTTTCAGTGTTACTCCACTAAAAACCTGAAACTGAACTCTTGAGATTATAGTGAAATTACTCAAAGAAAATTAGCGAGTAGTCCATTGATATAATCATTACATATAAGTCAGTCCTCCATAAATAGTTCATAATAAGAGTTAGGTTTAATTTCCGTTCACCTCTCTTATTACATCTTTATCCTTGAGTTCCAATAATTCTCTAATGAACAATTAATTCATAATCTTATTATGAACGAGCGCTCTATTGTTCAAACCTTGAATTATCACTCAAGAGAACTATTTTTCTAGCTTCCATAGGGAAGGAATGGATTCCATATCTGTATAATATTATTCCCAGCCATTTATTACTTTATGTTTCCAAGATGCTAAGTTATAATCTGTGCTTAGACAAATCTTACCATGCAAGTCAAAAAACATAATGTAATAAATAGGAGTCTAATAAATACTCAGGATTAAGACTGTCAAAAATATATGATCATCATAGTGATAAATTTGAATACTCTATTTGTAACGAATGATTATTAGAGATTCATAATTTATCTGGTCCAGTCCTATATAATCTCATTATATAAAGTACCTCCAATCCAATATCTCTACATTAATAGTCCGGATAATGACTATTTCATTTTAGATGAGATTGGACCGTACCTGTAATTTTTAATTAAAGATCCCAAACTTTAATTAATTATTACGGACTATTTAGATTATTATCTATAAATTTTATCCATAAGCAAATAACACTTATATGCTAAATTTATAGTCACATAAATAATCATGGAATTTTCTTGATGTTTATAAATGTATTCATAATACATATAATCAACCAAAATAATAATAAATGTCATTTTATTTATTTATTAACAATATGTACAATGTCACAGCTTTTAGGGCACCAAACCCAACAATCTCCCACTTGCCCTAAAACAGGTGAGACATGTCTCTAAGACCTAAGCCTTCCAAGTGTCCCTCAAAACTCTTTGCAGGTAACGTCTTGGTGAAAAGGTCGGCAAGGTTGTTTTCCGATGCTATCTTCACAACTTCCACATCGCCTCGATGCACTATCTCTCTAATCAAATGATATTTTCTTTCTATATGCTTTCCTCTTTTGTGGCTTCTAGGTTCTCTTGAATTTGCCACTGCACCACTGTTGTCACAATACAGTGTGAGTGGTTTATCCATGCCTGGAACTACTTCCAAATCATTTAAGAACTTACGGAGCCAAACAGCTTCTTTAGCTGCTTCACAAGCAGCCACATATTCTGCTTCCATAGTTGAATCAGCAATACAAGATTGTTTGATGCTTCTCCAAACTATGGCTCCACCACCAAAAGTAAACACTAATCCAGACGTAGATTTACGTGTGTCTTTGTCTGATTGAAAATCAGAATCAGTGTATCCAATGGGAATCAAATTCTCACCAGAATAAACTAGCATATAGTTTCTCGTTCTCCTAAGATACTTGAGAATATGTTTAACCGCTACCCAATGATCTAATCTTGGGTTGGATTGATACCGACTGACTATACCCACCGCATAGCAAATGTCAGGTCTTGTACACAACATGGCATACATTAGACTTCCTACTGCAGATGCATAGGGTACCCGTCTCATTTTTTCTTCCTCTTGAGGTGTCTTAGGACACTGCTCTTTTGAAAGATAAACTCCATGACGTGTAGGCAAATTACCTTTCTTGGAGTTTTGCATCGAAAATCTAATAAGCACCTTATCGATATACGATGCCTGAGACAGTGCCAACAGTTTGTTCTTGCGATCTCTTATGAGTTGGATTCCAAGAACATAACTTGCTTCTCCTAAATCTTTCATTTGGAAATTGCTGGCGAGCCATTTCTTTACATCAGATAATACGCCTACATCATTCCCAATGAGTAGGATATCATCTACATAAAGAACCAAGAAGACCACCTTCTTATCTTTGATGTACTTGTAAACACAAGGTTCATCAATATTTTGATCGAAACCATAAGATTTGATCGCTTCATCAAATCTCAAGTTCCAAGATCTTGAAGCTTGCTTGAGTCCATAGATGGACCTCTGCAACTTGTAAACTTTTTGCTCTTGACCTTTGACTACAAACCCTTCTGGTTGCACCATATAGATGCTTTCCTCAAGATAGCCATTCAAAAAGGCAGTCTTGACATCCATTTGCCATATCTCATAATCAAGACAAGCAGCAATGGATAAAAGAATCCGAATGGATTTAAGCATAGCTACAGGCGAGAAAGTTTCTTCATAGTCAACTCCCTCCTTTTGGGTATAACCCTTTGCCACAAGCCTAGCTTTGAAAGTCTCAACTTTCTCATCCACTCCTCTTTTCTTCTTGTAAATCCATTTGCACCCTATGGGTTTTATCCCTTCAGGTAGGTCTACAAGATCCCAGACTGAATTGGAGTACATGGACTCCATTTCAAGGTTCATAGCCTCCAGCCATTTTTCCTTCTCAGAAACTTCCATTGCATCACGATATGTCAATGGATCATCTTCACCATTATCAAAGATAGCAACATTTGCTTCTCCAAGTTCCTTGTAGCGAGCAGGTGGTCTCACAACCCTCCCACTACGTCGAGGTGGTATGACATTCTGATAGGAAGATGTGGTCTCCTCATTTTGTCCTTCAACAACAGTTGTCGGTTGCGGTCTGATCTGATCAGAAAGTAACTCTTCAAGTACAATTTTGCTACGAGGTTTATAGTTTGTCATATAATCATTCTCGAGAAAAGTGGCATTTGTCGATACAAATACTTTCTTATCTTGTGGACTATAAAACAAACCTCCCCTCGTTCCCTTTGGGTATCCCACAAATAAGCATACTTCAGAACGTGGTTCCAACTTCCCAGTCTTACCTTTCAGCACATGTGCTGGACACCCCCATATACGGATATGTCGCATACTAGGTTTGCGACCATTCTATAACTCTAGAGGTGTTTTTGAAATAGACTTAGATGGAATTATGTTTAGAAGATATACTGTAGTTTGTAGTGCATATCCCCAAAATGAAGTGGGTAATGATGAATAGCTAAGCATGAATCTCACCATATCAAGCAACGTTCTATTTCTTCTCTCTGCAACACCATTTTGTTGTGGTGTTCCAGGTGCGGTGAGTTGTGATAGAATACCATGTTCTATCATATAATCCTTGAATTCAGTATCAAGGTATTCTCCTCCTCGATCAGATTGAAGACTCTTCACCGTCTTTCCTAATTGCTTTTCAGCTTCCGCTTGGAATTCTTTGAACTTTCCAAAAGTTTCAGATTTCCTTTGCATTAGGTATATGTAACCATACCTTGAATAATCGTCAATAAATGTGACGAAATATTCGTAACCACCACGGGCTTGTACATTCATTGGACCACAAACGTCTAAATGTATTAGCTCAAGTGGTTCCTTGGCCCTTTTGCCTTTTGCAGAGAAAGGCCTCTTAGTCATTTTACCTTCAAGACAAGATTCACAAACTGGTAGAAAACTAACTTTTAGCTCTTTTAAAGGACCTTCCTTTACCAGTCTGTTAATTCTGTCAAGGTTGACATGACCTAATCTAAGGTGCCATTGGTATGTTTCATTATTAGAAGAAATCTTTTGCTTCTTGGGTTTAGGTTGTTCAACTTTGAACATTTCGGTATTGAGCAGTGCTTTTTCGTTGGGCCTTAAGGTGTAAAGCCCATTTTTCAGATGCGCAGAACAAATATCCAAACCATTTCTAGAAATATTAACATAATTATTATTGAAAGAAACATTAAACATTTGTTCAAACAACCTGGAAACAGAAATCAAATTTCTACGAAAACAAGGAATGTAATAAACATTGTCTAAAATTAAAAACTTATTTCTAAAATAAAGTTTAACAACCCCCATTGCTCTTGCCGAAACAACCTCTCTCGTTCCCACTCTCATCGTTTGTTCCCCGTCAGCAAGCTCCCTTGAAGAACTAAGCATCTGCAAAGAAGAACAAACATGGTTAGTTGCTCCTGAATCAATTATCCAAGGTGAAGTATCATCTTCAACTAAACAAGCTTCTAAAACGAGTAAATCCGATTTACCGTTGTTCTTCTTTTCTTTGAGATCCTGAAGATACTTCTTGCAGTTTCTCTTCCAGTGCTGCAGTGGAAACATTTTCCTTTAGGCTTCTTTTGGTTGGAGCTCTTTTTGTTGTTGTTGCTTTTGTTCTTCTTAGGTTGCCCTCCATTCTTAGACTTACCACTTCCTTCAGTCCCCTTCCTCTTCTTATTCTTTTGGGCAGAAGATGAAGGTTGAGCTTCTGCAACATTTGCCTCAGCTTCTTTAGTCTTTTCTTTGGAAATAGACTCGAAGGTTTGAAGCTCATTAAGCAACTCAATCATGTTATATTTCAGCTTGTTTATGAAATAGTTGCTTTTGAACTGAAGGAACGCAGGGGAGAGGGTTTCTAAAATCATCCCCACCTGTGTGGCTTCATCTATCATAGCCCCGTTGACCTCGGCCTCATGGAGATAGTTAACCATGTTGAGAACATGTTCTCTGACCGAAATCCTGCCTTCATTTTTGCATTCATTACAGCCTTAACGGCTTCGTGGCGTGCCTTTTCAGAAGGTTTACCAAACATGTCTTGCAGAGACTGCATTATCTCATAAGCGGTCTCCATGCTTTCGTACTTCATCCTAAGCACGTCAGACATCCCAGCCAAAAGAAAACAGCGGGCCTTGTTGTTTGCCTGAATCCAACGATCATATGCTTCATGTACATTACGAGGAGCATTGGCAGCAGGCTCTGGAGGACATTCCTCCGTCAGGACAAACTTGTAACTTTCGTAAATTAGTACAATGTTCATGTTACTCTTCCACTTGACAAAATTATCTCCGGTTAATTTTTCAGTTGAGAGAATGGCGATGATTGGATTAGGCATTGTTGCTGCAATAAATAAATAAAATAGCATAAATTAAAATGGTTGCATAAACATCATAAATATATGTTTTGGAATAGTAAACGTGATGCATGATGTATATGAAAAACACAGAAAATATTTTACTAATTCCACGATTATTCAATTTTAATAAATAAAGTGCCGCCGTAGGGTAGGTCAAATTATTTATGAATTGAATTGAGACATTCTCAATTAATAAATATATTCAAAATATCTCATTTATTCTATATTTATTAATAACCGTTTATTTTGGTCAAGATATAATTAACAATTTAATTATGTCTTTATTAGTGTAACCCACTATTTTAGATTTTAACAACTTAACTCAAAATTATCGCTGTAGGGTAGGTCAATTTTGAAATACATTATAAAATTCTATCTCAAGGAAACCAACCTTGATATTGATTTAAATGGACACCCTCCGTAGGGAGGACGAAATCAAAGCGTCGCGAGGCGCCACCTAAATCTTACGGTGTTGTACTAATAGTGGAGACCGCAGGTTATATTGTCATATTACCTTCTCCCACTCATTATTTTAAAAGATGTGTTTTATTTTATAAAACATCATATGTTTCATAATTCTAGTAGATAAAAAATAATTTTTTAATTACTAGATTATATTATGTGTTAATAGAATCTCATTCTATTTACACTTAAATAAATTACCAGATTTTCTAAAAATCTAAATTTATTATGAATTGTCTAAGTTACCAAATATTAAACAATTTAAAATTAGATAACTTAGAATTAATGTGAATTTTACCAAGTCTTAACTGTTAAAACTAAATTCACATTATTTGGTTGATTAATAAATTAAGATTCTATAAAACCAACCCAATTAATTTAATCTCATTAAATTAATGCTAACACATATTAAATCATTTTATAAACTCCTTTATAAAAATAATATGCTAAGCGTATGCATGTCATGTTACAATAACTATAAGTGGGCACTTTCCTAGATGACATGTTATCACAATCATCACATGAAAATAAAAATGAAAATAAACAATGAATTTTTGACCGGGTCCTTTTGGATAATTAAAATTACAACCCAAAAAATAAAAAATAAAAAATAAAATTACAGGGGTCTTCTTGTAATTTATACATAATTCCCTACTCCAATTTTGTAGTCTTCATCAAGTGGTTTATTGTGCAACAATTTGCTGGATTGCCTTCGAAATCTGATAGGCCCACAGTTCTCAACTAGGCCAAAAAATTCAATGGACATCTTTTTCTTCATCGCTCCACGTGTAGCAAGTGAAAGAGAGGAGAGAAGAAAAAATAATAATAATAAATTACAAAAAGCCTATACCCCTTTATGGGTTTATACAGATTGATCTAATCAAACTGAAAATAAAATTATTAATCCAAAAGGACCATATAATTAACGACCAAAAATCCTTTCATTAAACAACCATTCATCTTATGAATAAAAATTAACAAAGATGCAAAGTGCCCACAAACATGCATCAAAAACATGATATCATCCAAATAAAATCATGTTTAATTAAAATTATATATGCTATAACCCGCTCTGATGCCATTTGTTGGAATTAAAACATGAAACGCAGCGGAAGGAACGGATCGTTGACAAACAAAAATTTTCTGAAAACTTTGTTCATCGGGAATAGATATATAATTTTAATTACAGAAAGCTTTAAGAATTTTTACTAACCTTTTGAAGACTATCAGGGTATCCTAGCTTTCCTCTTTGACACCACGATCTTCCAAACCAGGCCTCCACACCAATGGAAAGACGAGTGGGCGTCAAACTGCAAGAATGAATTTTCCTCACACTTTTCTGAATCTGCTATGTACTCAACACATGAGATAGCAGACATTTTTCTTTAGAGAAGAACTCTCAGTTTTTCTCTCTAAAAATTATGTGAATAAAAATTACTAAGATAACTGTTATCTCTCCCTTTTTATAACTGAGCCATTAGTAATTTTACTTTCTTTTTTCTTTGTTTCTTCTTTTTTTTCGAATCACCCACATACACGGTTCACACACAGATGCATATGTATATATATATAAGTTACCGTTAATAAAAAAGGATGCTTGCCTTTTTTCCTCCTTTTTTTTAATTATTTTATTTGACCGAATACCGTTAATAAAAAAGGACGCTTGCCTTTTTTTCCCTTTTTTTATATTTTATTTGACCGAATCAATGATTCGGTCATATATATATGTGTGTGTGGAAAGCGTGAAACTCAGTTTCACGTCTTTCCCTCTTTTTTTTATAATATTAATATTATAAAATCTTATATATATATAAAAAGATTTGGTTCAAAACCATATATATATATATATATATAAAAATCTCAATTCAAAAATAAATCACATTTATTTAAGAATAGATTTTAACAATAATCAATTAATTAACTAATGCTCAGTTAAATGTGATAACATTTATCACATTACATTATGTGTCACAGAGAACATTTTTCTGTGTCACGTTAATAATTCAAGTGTGAAAAAATTAATTCAGAATTCAAAAATTTTGAATTAAACATGTATAATTCATTCTATGCAAAAATTCAATATAGTGTTACACATGTGGTATTGGGGACCTATGGACCTATAACCCAAGCTCCAATAAATTTGACATTTAATCAAACTCTTTAATTAATGTGCCAAATTTATTAGTTTCAGTGTTACTCCACTAAAAACCTGAAACTGAACTCTTGAGATTATAGTGAAATTACTCAAAGAAAATTAGCGAGTAGTCCATTGATATAATCATTACATATAAGTCAGTCCTCCATAAATAGTTCATAATAAGAGCTAGGTTTAATTTCCGTTCACCTCTCTTATTACATCTTTATCCTTGAGTTCCAATAATTCTCTAATGAACAATTAATTCATAATCTTATTATGAACGAGCGCTCTACTGTTCAAACCTTGAATTATCACTCAAGAGAACTATTTTTCTAGCTTCCATGGGGAAGGAATGGATTCCATATCTGTATAATATTATTCCCAGCCGTTTATTACTTTATGTTTCCAAGATGCTAAGTTATAATCTGTGCTTAGACAAATCTTACCATGCAAGTCAAAAAACATAATGTAATAAATAGGAGTATAATAAATACTCAGGATTAAGACTGTCAAAAATATATGATCATCATAGTGATAAATTTGAATACTCTATTTGTAACGAATGATTATTAGAGATTCATAATTTATCTGGTCCAGTCCTATATAATCTCATTATATAAAGTACCTCCAATCCAATATCTCTACATTAATAGTCCGGATAATGACTATTTCATTTTAGATGAGATTGGACCGTACCTGTAATTTTTAATTAAAGATCCCAAACTTTAATTAATTATTACGGACTATTTAGATTATTATCTATAAATTTTATCCCTAAGCAAATAACACTTATATGCTAAATTTATAGTCACATAAATAATCATGGAATTTTCTTGATGTTTATAAATGTATTCATAATACATATAATCAACCAAAATAATAATAAATGTCATTTTATTTATTTATTAACAATATGTACAATGTCACAGCTTTTAGGGCACCAAACCCAACATCAGGTGCTTTGTCCGGTCCAACAACCTCTCATAAAGTTCTCTTGTTTTTTCAAATTCACCCTCTGAAATTTCGAAGTCAATGTATTAGTAAAACATAATGCCTCTGAACCTTTAACCAATAAATGAACAACTGAAACTTTTCCTACAACCAAGTCTCCTCATTTCTAGTAGCAAGACATTTCAATTAATGTATTCACAAAATAGATGGATCGCGCACATAAGTGCATAAAAAATCCAGACATTACCACAAAACCGAGCCGTTTATATCACTAAATCACTACAACAAGACAAAAAGAAGCAAATGTAGAGCATTGCTAGTACCTTCCACAACAACTCCGGCGTGTCTAGCGCTGGCTGAGCAATTGCAAGTTCAAATATGCCTCTTGCCCGCTCCATCTCACACAAGGAGTTTTCCAACTCAGCGTATTTACTCCATGCATAACGATTCTCTGGAGCCCACTCTAGATACTTCTCATGCAGTGTGCGACAGCGATCTATGTTGCCAAGTTGAAGTTCAATCTCTATATACTTCTTGAATATCTAGTAGTTAGACAACACATTAGCATAAACGAATTTAGTAAATCAACAACATAAGTTATGCACTATCTTTCAAATGGAGAAAAAGTGTAACTAAACTATTACTTTATCTTTGGGAGCTCTACCAATTGCATTGCCTAGGATCTGGCGGGCACCTTTGAGATTGAGCTGTCGTATTTCAAATTGGGCAGCAAGAAGCCAAAATTTTGCAAACGAGAACTTCTCATGGGGAATGAGACTAAGACACTCTCTGAAACAAAAATGATAATAGGTCAGCTATGATAGCAGACGTGTTGTTTACTGATTTAATTATAAATTGGTCCTCATTTTTGTAGTTTAGTTTTGTCAACTCTTTCTCGTTTGTTTCGTGTTTGTCTTTGTCATCTTCTCACTTTTGTTGAGATAGGTTCTTTTCTCTTTTTGTAATTCTTTTTCCCCCATCAATAAAATTTTCTTCCTTTCTTTTTCAAAAAAAAAAGAAAAAGAAAAATCTTTTTCAAAAAAAAAAAGAACAAGAAAAAAGAAAGAATATAAAAAAGGTTTGTCTGCAGAAACATTGCTTTGGAAGAACTGATAGGACACCACCTATGGTTCCATAAGAGGGGCACAAGAGAAAATTGAGCTGAGATTCCAAAAGGCGAGGGTGATTTTGGTATTCACAGGAATGAGAAAACGGTTAGCAAAAGTTTGTTAGAGGGAGAGAATATAAGCTAGATTGAGTGAGGTGGAAGGTGTGCAAGATTTTGGTGTGAATCAGAGTGGAGGCAGAGGGTCCTCAAAACCCTCCTATCTTTTCGTTACCGTAGTTCTTTTATTTCAGTCTCTAAGAGTGAATTATAATGATGAGAACTCTGCTTCTTGCATGAAAGTATTGAGTTGTTAATAAATAAAAGGGCCAGACCCAATCTTCTTTTGCGTTAATTGTGTTAACAATTAGTTTCCATGTTGACTTATCCTGGAAAAATTGCTGGAGTCTATCATTGGTATCAGAGCGGTCAGTCCAATGGCCAACTCTTCCGGTGATCCTAGGGGAACAGATCGGGTCTCTGGCATGGAACAATGCCTGGAGACATTTCATGACCAGATTCAGCTTCTTGGAAGGATGGTTGATACAGTACCGCGATTGCAAGAGGATGTGGAGTGTTGGAAACCGAGATTAGTATCCCACAATTACAAGGATATTAGTTAAGGGTGTTAGCTGTAGTCTTGTTTTTCCATTAGTGTTTATTGTTGGTTGACTATTTTAGTTCTTATTCTTTAGGATTTCCTTTTTCGTAGGAGATTAGTTGCCAAGAATATCTCCTATTCCTTTTTCTCGTGGTTATAAAGTCTATACTCCCAATAATGATCAATAAGAGAAAAAACCATAACTTTCTCAATCTCTGGTTTTATGGTTTCAGAGCCGTACTATCCACTGGCGAAATTCATCCATGATTAGATGCCTCCTAATAGGTTATGAACTCTAGAGCCATGGTTGAAGATGTTGTGAGCGTCTACTCAGCACTCTTCCAGAAAATAGCTCATTCAGCTAGCATACAAACATAGTTCGACGTGGAACGCTTACTATCTTGGCATCCTGTATAATTGAAATTAGAATACTCAATAATCTCTAATCTGTCTGATCTTTGATAAGTGAGTACGAAGTCTTTTGTTATCTATAAGTAGCGAATAACCCGTTTGGCTACTTTCTAATGTTTCATTCCTAGTTTACTCAAACATCTGCCGTACTCCCACTATAAAAGCTATATCTGAACATGTGCAAACTTGAGCATATATTAGACTTTTTATTGTCGACGCATAAGAAATCTTTTACATCTTTTTTCTTTCAAGGTCATTCTTAGGGCATTGACCAAGACTAAACTTGTTTCTTTTAGTAATGGGCTTATCTCTTGATAAACAAACCTCTATGCCGAATGTACTTAAAACTGTTTCGATGTAGCTCTTTTGTGATAACCCAAGGATACCTCGAGAGCGATCTCGCAGTATCTGTATGCCTAATATAAAAGAGGTGTCCCCAAAATCTTTCATCTCAAAATTCTTTGTTAGAAATCTCTTAATTTCATGCAATAAGCCTGTATCACTACTAGCAAGCAGAATGTCATCAACGTATAAAAATATGAAGAAATATTTACTTCCACTAAACTTACGATATACATAGTCATCAACCATATTCATCTTAAAACCATGCAAGATAATTACTTGATGAAACTTGTGATATCATTGATGGGAAGCCCGCTTGAGACCATAAATGGATTTCTACAACTTGTAAACCATAGACTTTAGATCTCTAGATACAAAGTTTTCTGGCTAGACCATATACATCGTCTCATCAATGTCTCCATCTAGAAATGTTGTCTTTACATCCATCTAATGTAGCTCTAAATTAAAATGAGCCACGAGTACCATTGTTGTCTTGAAAGAGTCTTTCAATGAAACTAGAGAGAGAGTCTTTTTATAATCTATGCCTTTATTTTGAGAAACCTTTGACAACTAGACGAACCTTCTATCTATCAATATTGCCTTTTGAATCCTTCTTGGTTTTAAATATTCATTTGCAACCAATGGGCTTCGCTCTTTTAAGCAACTTGACCAGATCCTAAACGTTATTGTCTTTCATGGATTTCACGTTGCCTTGCATGACATCAATCCACTTTTGAGAGTTTAAACTTTGCATAGGTTGTTGAAAGTTGATTGGATCATCATCCGCTAAACCTACATCAACTTCATATTATTGGAAAAAGACAATATAATCATTTGGAATCGTACTTCTACTATCTCTAGTGGATCTCCTTAATGGCACTTCTTAAGGTTGTTGAGTTTGCTTTATTGGTGCATTAGGAAAACCCTATTGTTGTCTTGTTATAGAACAATGTTAGGAATATGATCCTGATCATCATTGGCTCGTACCGAAGTTGCATTTTGAACAATTATAGGAATTAGAGCCTGACCATTATCAATAAGCAATTTCTTCTTCAAAGGCAACATTCCTTACTTTATCTTCCCCTCCAAACTCAACATCATTAAGAAATCTTGCGTTTCCTATCTCAAAAAAGGACTTGATAGTGTGGTCATAAAATTTAAGACCCCAAGAGCACTCAACATATCCAACAAAGTAGCAATTAACTGTTCGTGAGTCTAGTTTCTTTTCATTTAACATATAAGGTCGTGCCGTAACTAGACAACCCCAAATGTGTAAGTGCCTAATGCTAGGCTTCTTTCCACTCCATAATTCATAAGGGGTTTTAGTTACCGCAGGGCTTGGAACCCTATTAAGGATATATGTTGTAGTCTTTAGTGCTTCTCCCCAAAGTAATTCAGGTAAAGAAGAATGACGAATCATACTTCTCACTGTATCCTTAAGTGTTCTGTTTCGTCTCTCAGCAACATTGTTCATGTTGGGTTTGCCTGACATTGTGTATTCCAGGACAATTTCACATTCCTTTAAGAATAGGGTGAGGGGTCTTATACGTTGTTCTCTTGATTCATCATATCTACCATAATATTCACCACCACGGTCAAATTTGACAGCTTTGATTTTCTTGCCAAGTTGAAGTTCAACTTCAGCTTTAAAAGACTTGGAAATGTCCAAGAATTGAGATTTCTTATGTATTAAATATAGGTAACCGTAAATTGAGTAGGCGCTTATGAATGTAATGAAATACTTTGTCATTCCAAGACGTTGTAGTCAATGGACCACAAATATCGATATGTATAAGTTCTAACATGTCTTTATATCTGTTGGCACATAATTTTCTTATGTTTGTCTATTTGTCCTTGATGCACTTAACGCAAACTTGAAAGTCTGTCAAATGTAGAATTCTATCAAAGACATGTCTATGAATTCTTTGTTTAGAGATATTACCTAAACGCTTGTACTATAAGGTGACAGAATCCTCATTTTAATTTACACATTGTACCACGTGTACCAATATGTCAAATTTCATTATAAGAATTAACATTATCAAGCATATAAAGATGATCAATTAAAGAACCAATACTAATAAGATTTGAATTTTGAAAAGGACTAACTTTATTATTTCTAAAATAACAAGAATAACCAGATTTGTCCAAACTAGAAACAGAAATTAAATTCCGTTTAAAAGACGATGCAACATAAGTCTAATTCAAATCCAAATAAGCTTCAGTCCTTAACAATAATCTAAAGTTTCTTATAAGTTTGACTCGAACTTTATTGTCATCGTTCACAAAGATGAATCTTTTAGCATCACTTAGCGGTTAGCTCCACAAAGAACCCTACATTGACATACTTATGTGAGTAGTAACACCAGAATCTACCTACTAAGTATCTTTAGCTAGAGAAGTTAATTTAACTTCAAAACAAACTAAAGTAAGAAGCTTACCTTTCTTTGCACACCAAGCGGCATATTTGGAATACTCTTCCTTCATGTGTCCTCCCTTCGTGCAAAAGTAGCAGGTAAATTTCTCATCCCGCTTCTTTTGTTTCTTCTGTTGAGGTGTTCCTTTTGTAGCATCCATAGCTCTTTTCTTTTCTTTTTTTGTTCTAAGAGGTTGATGTTGAGTGAGTACTTTCAATCTTATTTCGTTGAATCCTCTCTTCTTCTCGCACACAGTGAGATAAGAGCTCATTAAGAATCTATTTGTCCTTTTGGGTGTTATAGCTCACTTTGAATTATTCGTATTATACGGGAAGAAAAATCAAAACTAAGTGCACGAGCAAGTCCTCAGACAGCTCTAACTTTAGTGACTTTAGTTTTGAAGCGAGATTGCAAACCGATTTGAAATGAATCATCAGTTCAAAAACTATAGCATATAAGTCTTTTTAGAAATGTTCAAAAAAACTAAAAACAACCGAAAAACCCACAAGATTGTTTTAGAGATAAAAACTTACCAAGTCGATCAAAATCTGATTGCCCACAAGAAATCAATTGTCGGTTTTTGGAAGAGTTTCTTTGGTCTGTTGAGAATTGACCGATCAACCCTTTCAATAAAATTACATATATTCATACATAACATATGAATAAAAAGAAAAACTTTTCAATTTAAATGTGTCATTGTTAGATTATTTAACTCACAAACTATTATTCTCATAACGATGTTTTAAACTTCTTTAAGCCATTAAATTTAAATTAAATAAAGACCATGTTATTGCTTTTCAAATGCTACATTATTCTAGTATTCTAACTGGTTGCTCTGGTCGAAAATCAACCACTATAAAACTGACCATTATTGGTAAAAATCGACCCACTCTTTGTCTATTAGGTCAACTTTTGATTGCGTTTTTTAAAAATCGACCGACGTTGAAAACCAATGAAAATTGATTGATAAACACCTCTCAAGATTTTATGCTGTAAGTTTTTTTTTTTATTTCATACTGTAACATGTGAGTTTTTTATTGCTACGAATCGTGGTGTGGCCATGAACACGTGCCAATTGATGCTCCTCTTTCTTCATTCAACTAAATTTCGGTTGGGCTTGGAAACGGAACAGTCTACCGCTTCTGGCGGAACAGTCTACCGCTTCTGGCCAGAGATCCCCCAGATTGGACCACATCCGTCTGTTACGATCACGGAAAAAAACCCTTTCATATTGACCACTTGTCCTTCATTAAGTCGAGTTCTCATCCAGACACCTCTTCCGCACCAATATATATATATATATATATTTAATAGAAATCACCCAAGAATAAACTAATTCCCTAAAAAAGTAAATGAATTAAAAACTGCCCAATAAGAGTCAGCCATTTTGTGGACGCAGACACTTTGGCAATGACGTGGCGCGACGTGAACCGCGAGTTGAGGCTCCCATAAGCTCTGGCCCCATGCAGGTCCACGTGATGTAACCATGGTCACCTCTTGTTTAGCAACTCCAAACCGACATTACTCCATAACAGACCCACGTTGCACTGTACATCAACATTTCATGTTACCAGGCAATAATTTTAAATATCAAATCATTACACAACATTTTTGATCTTGCATTAATATTATCAAACCAAGTTTATCATTTCACCTTCAAAAATTTGGGAAGTTTTTTTTTTTGGCTAAAAAAAAAAAAAAAATAGTTGGCCGCCATCCTATCCAAATCCTTATCCTTATCGGCTATAACGAGCAATATCGGGGTCACAGGAGTGGTCGAAACCTTATGTCAATTTCTCTGCTTCGTCAACCCGAGGCCCACGGTAGCTAGGGCTATCACCGCTTGCTCTTACTAACCCAATGCATCAACAACCAAAGCAAGAGAGGGGGCTTTATAGGAGGTGATGGGATTCGAACTTGAGTTGATGAAGAGAGATGTCTAACAAAAGCATCCCAATTACTTGACCACAACCTTGGGTCGTAGAAAATTTGGGAAGTTGATTCCAATTGAAAACCCTATGAGACCATTTTTAGTACAAATAGTAATGTTAGTATTGGATTTTTCATTAAAAAGTATGAAAACAACATGTTTAATGGATTATTTTATTTTATGTTTTAATACATAATATTATTTTAAATGCTATATCTATATTTTGTCACAGTTATCAAGCTTTGAAATATGTAAAAACATTCTTTTCATATGAAAACGATTTAAAAGTAAAAATGTTGTAATTAGTAAAAGAAAAAAGCCTATATATCAACCAATAGTAGGGTAAATACTTAATTTGTCATATATTAGATTTGGTGATAAATTTGTTACCGATTTTAGTACATGATAAATTTGACATAAAAATAAACACTAAATTAGATTATTTTTTGTACTCAATTATTTAGTACATTAACAATTTAAATTTTGTAAGATAGTGTAGTATAATAAAATTAGTTGGAACCGGAATCTTTCGGCTGAATAGGTGTTTCAACACACACGTTAATAATATATTCCTTGAGAACAATATCTACTCTGTCCAGAATACAAAAATTTGAAGAGCAAAATAACAACAAATGACCACCGGTGAATACTCTTTTACATTTGCCAAAAAATCGCATTTCACCTGTTGATCCTGCAGTGCGTCAATTATAAAACAAAAATCTGACAAAATGTTACATATGTCTTTCATCAAATGGTTAAAAAAGGTAGTAATTATTGTAGTGGTGACAATGAGCTTGTAAAGTTTGAAGGAAAAAAAAAATGATAGGAGACGGCAAAATAGGGGACCAGATTAATGACTTTAAGAGAGTGTTAATTATATGACTATATCTTGTAATTTTTTTTATTTTTTAATTTATATTTTTGTTTTTAGAAATTATAAAAATATCTTTTCAATTTAAAGGACTTATTACAATTTTATTCTTTGTAAATTTTTTTAAGTTAAAAAACATAAAAGATAAGATAAAAACCCTTAATTAAGCATAATTTGTTTATGAAATATATGTTTTTTTTAAGAAAAATTCTAAAAAATATATTTTAAATTTTAAAAAGTCACAAAACTTAAGATCTTTTTTAAAAATGTGATATTTCGTTTTAAGATTTTTTTATGTTTTAATATATAAAATATTTATCATAACTATTTAAGGATAATCGTGTTGTTTTGTTTATTTTTTTCAATTCATGTAATGAAATTGAAATAAGTTTTTAAAATTTCAAGGATACTTTTATAGTTTCTAAGAAGATTGACAAATTAAGAAATAATTAAAATTATGAGGTATAATTAAAAAAATTAATCATTTTAACAAAAAAGTAAATTTAATGAGATTCATGTACGAGAGATTTTAGAAAATATTTTTTTGTTGAAAATTAGGGAGTGAATTCATGTTAAATTTTATGCTTAAAGTTTTATAGGGTGTTTGAAATAGTAGTTTAAACTATCAGTTTGAGTTTGAGAATTATAGTATATGAAAGCTTTACGCTGTAACTTTTTACTACAGTATGTGAAAGATTTATACTATTTACAGTTTAAATAATTGGTTTGAACTACTCTTTCAAACACTTTATTGAACGGACATTGAAGAGGTGTTTGAAATTTTAGTTTTAATCCATCAGTTATAAACGTAAACAATATAATAAAAAACAAAATATTGTTATAATATAAAGCTTTCGTATATTTAATTTTTAAACTAAAACATTAGTTATAACTGAAGTTTTAAACAAAAGCTTAATGTTAAAATGACACTAAACTGTGTTTTATTTTAAAATGAGAATAGTACACTGTATTTTAGTTGTGAAATTTGTTTATTTACCTCACATGGCTCAGATCGGATGACGACACATGAGGCTTACATCAGACAATGACAATAGGCACAGGTCAAATTCGATGGCGACTCAACGCTCAGATCTGACGAGGATGGTGGATGCCGATCGTGGCTTGCCAAGGATCGTCGGAGGGGCGTCAAGAGAGAGAAGATTCAGTTAGGGATCTCGGTTGTGGCTTCCCAAGGCTCATCAGAGGGGTGTCGGCACGGAGAAGCTTTGAGGTGGAGAAATCAGAGAAGAGAGAGGAGAGAGCGAAAAGAAAGTATACAGAAAGAAAAAGTGAGAAGAGAGAGGGGGAATCAAGGGAAAAAAAGAGATAGGAAAAAATGAACCAGAAAAATTGTGGCATTAATTTCTTGTGGCACTAAAAAAAAATAATGTTATGAAAGTATAACATAATATATAATTTATTTTTTTTTGCAATAAAAAGATAATTATATAAAAATAAAATAAATATAAAAAATCAGAAGATATGGCAAAGAAAACAAATTAAAGAAGAAATAAAAACAAGGGAAAATTATTTGAAAAATTTGAAGAGCTCGGTTTGTTATTGTTTTGAAAATTTTAAAATTATTTTTATATATTTTTTAAAGTAAAAATTTTAAAAATATTTTAAATATAATTTTTAAAAAATTTTAATTTTTAAAATAAAAATAATTTCACCAATTTTAATAACACAACCAAACAGGCGTTCCTTTCCCTCCTCTGGTGAACACTACCGATACGTCTCTCTCTATTGCTTTATTACTCTTCTTTCTTTCTTTCTTTCTTTTTTTCTCAAAAGCTTCTGTTTGGCTTGGCTTGGCTTGGCTTCATTAGGGTTTTACGTTTTGGAAAATTCTGCGAATTGTAATCTGTATTTCTGTATCCCAAGGATTTTCGTTGCCAAATTCTTCGTTTTGTGATGGAATTCCTCTAGGTATGTGCTCACTTCTGTTTTCAATTTCTTTAATTGGTTTTTTGTTCGGTCTCTGTTTGGCCGCCGAGAAAATGAAAAAATTAATGGCGGTGTTTTGGTGATTTGTGCTTCTGAGTTTGTATGAAATTAATTAACTAACTACTTATCAAGCCAAGTGATTATTGTGTTACGACGAGAGCTGGTTCCGCGTTAATGGAAATGAGATTTATTATTTTCTCTCCCACTTTCGTCTGTTTTCTCGGCAACCAAACGGGTCAGAAGCATGGTTAATCTATGATACCAACAATAGGAGGCTTGTGTGCTTGATCATTTATGGAAGTCTTCTTTTATAGAGTTGGTTGGCTTCGTCAATCATGGATTCTTCCTGCTCAGTTATAAGCCGTGTTTACTTCTTAAAGTTTGATTATGAGGAGAACATGTGATGATATTTTGTCCAGATGCTGCAGAAGCTTCTGACGTAGGACCTACATAATTTTCTCCCTTCAAATTTCTACATTTGTATGTGTGTAAAACTTTTGTGATGCTCAATGCTAGCACAAGGAATTACTTAAACCTCTCAAAACTGTTTTGCGCTTTGATTCTGCTCTTCCTTCTCTGCTTAACTATAATAGTGTGACTGGTTTGTTTGGTTTCTGAACGGTCTCTAATTCATTGACGGTGCAGAAGCTGATTATGGATTTGAGTGAATGAGGTCAGTTTAAAAGAATGGAAGACGGAGTGGGGGAGGAGGTGACCCCACTGGATGCAGCTGAGGGTGGTCACCTACAAGGAAAGGATAATGAGTATTTTATGAGACACGAAAGCTTTAATATGTTGGAATCACAGGAAATGCTAATACCAGGTGAGGGTGATTATTCAAACAACTCACATCAAGAATTTGGAGACATTTTGGATGCTAAGAACATTGGAGGTGTAAGCGATGTAAACGTACTAGAACACCCGTATAGCAATACTCGTTCCTTGGACGATGCTGGTGTCACAGTGGAAGAATTAACTGTGAGAAATTTCAACGGTTCACATTTAGCCATTGTTGGTACATCAACCAGTTTACGTTTAGATAAAGTGCAGACTAGACAAAGCCAGTGGCAACATCTATATCAGTTAGCAAGCGGGTCAGGTACTGGTAGTTCACGTGGAAATGCTGCATACAAGGATAATGGTCAGAGAATGGCTGGTGGCTTAGAGGTTGTGGGTTACTCATCTTTTCCCGAGTTTTTTGTCCAAAAGTCTTGCAATGATAATAACCACAATGAAGTGGACAAATTGAAAACTTCTGAAAATAGAGGGATTTCAGGTAATGCTCCTGGTTCTATCCGGACAAGGATTCTATCAAAATCAGGGTTTTCTGAATTTTTTGTGAAAAACACCTTGAAAGGCAAGGGGATCATATTCAAAGGCCCATCCCAAGATGGTTCCCATCTTGAGCCTAGAGATTGGAATAGTACAAAGCTTGCTGGTGGAGCTGTAGCAGTTTCTGATGTACCACGGGATCATGATGCTAAAATTATTAATCAGCCTTCCTATGTGCTAAATGCCAGATTTAGGGCCGGGGTTTCTGATTACGATGGCATTAGTTTGAGAGAATGGCTGAAAGTTGGACGTTCTCAAGTGAATAAAACGGAGCGCTTGTATGTATTTAGACAGATTGTGGAACTGGTGGATTGTTCTCACACACATGGAGTTGCCTTGCCTAGCTTAAGACCATCTTATTTCAAGTTGTTGCCTTCAAATACGGTGAAGTACCTTGGATTGCCTGACAGAAAAGACATATCACAGAGTATGATAGATCAAGGTCTTTCTTTTTCAGAGAATAACCTGCCTGGGAAAAGGCAAGTGGAGCAGAATATTTTTTCTTCAGTTGGCTTGTCGGCAAAGAAGCTAAAGTTGAGCCAAAACACAACAGCTCTAAGGCAGTGGCTTCAGTTTCCTACAAATTCAGACTTCAAACAGGAAGTTGCAAATTCTGGCCAAGTGAACATTGCTGGTCAACAAAACATCGTTAATGAATTCAATGAAGGTGACCTGGTGACAAAACATGGGACTGGAAGCAAGTCTGGCAGCCTTCTTGTGTCTAATACAAGAGAACATATGGCAATTGGAAGCGAGCAGTTGGAAGAGAAGTGGTATACAAGTCCCGAAGAGCTAAATGAGGGCAGCTGCAAAACTTTATCAAATATCTACTGTCTGGGTGTACTTCTTTTTGAGGTGCGGAAATTGTTGAACATCATCATTACTGCCCTTGTATAACAGTATATTTTTTGTCCTGATCCGAGGCGTGTTTGTAAACACAAATAGGCAAAGAGACACATATTCACTAACTTCTATTTGGTGCCTATATCATGCTGAATAATGTAGTCTTCTATTTAGATGCTGCAAAAAGCGTTATTTAGAGGAGTTTCTTACTTGCTTTATTATACAAAAATCCAACCTCCAGCTATTTTGAATGGGAGATGAGATTTTTTGACTGTTAATCTATGTCTATAGGCATCTTTTAAGTGTTTTAGGCAAAAACTGGAGTTTAACATGTAGCTATTGTCGTTTGTTTTGGCATTCTTGAGGAATTGAATCTTAACAAAAATTAAATAATTTAAGGGGCATCTATAAAAGAAGATAATTTGGTTCTATTTTTCCTTTTCTTGTAGTTTTTGTTTCTTGTATTATTTGAAAGAGTTTATATTTGTCTGCATTTTAATTATTTCCTTAATATTTCTTTGTACGTTTTGAATAATTTGCATGTATTATTTCACGTGTTTCCACCATTCAGTTAGACTATTGAGTATTCTTTTTGATGATCATTTTATTTAGTTGCAGAGTTTTTTAATTATTGAAAACAAAAAATCATCTACGTATTGACTAAAAATCTCATTGATTAGTTTGGGTTGTTTTTTTTTCAGTTACTTGCCAATTTTGACTCGGATAGCATGCATGCTGCAGCTATGGCAGATTTGCGTCGTAGGATTCTTCCTCCAAATTTTCTATCAGAAAATCCCAAGGAAGCCGGTTTCTGTCTTTGGCTACTTCATCCTGAACCATCATCACGTCCAACAACAAGGTAGTCCTATTTTCTTGTCCACTAAATGAAGTTTTGGAGAATGCTTTAAATGGCCTGAGATACGGCCATCTTTGCTCCATCCATAATCCCAAGATATATTTCCTTGGTTAACTATCTTGTAAGGAATGAAAATATATTTTGTTTACTAAAAGGATAATAGAAGCCACATGATCTTTGAAACGTGGATTTTCTCTTTTCATTATCAGTCAATTAAAGTTCAACGAATTACAAGTGTATCTGCTCCCACTTCAGAACATTTTCATTTTATCACTTTCTTACCTTAATTGAAAATAATGGACTTGTAATAGATTTGGGTAAAAAACATTTTTTTTAATTCTCCACTGTGTCTTATACCAGGATACAATGTCTTGAGTTAATAATTGTTGCTTTATAACAGGGAAATCCTGCAATCTGAAGTAGTTAGTGGGTTGAATGAGGTGTGTGCTGAAGATTTGTCTTCATCTATTGACGAGGATGATAATGAGTTGGATTTATTATTGCATTTCGTCACGTCACTAAAAGAACAGAAGCAGAAGGATGCCTCTAAGTTAGTGGAAGATCTACAATGCTTAGAAGCAGATATTGAAGAAGTTGAGAGAAGGCACCATCCCAAAGAAGACTTGGCTTATTCTTGTTTGCATGGTGATTCTTCCGTCTGTGGAAGGCCAAATACATTTATTCATAGAGAACCTTCAAGCTCAGATGTGCTTTCTCAGTTATCCCCTGTTCCCAACACAACGGAGTCGAGGTTAATGAAAAATATTAGTCAGCTTGAAAGCGCTTACTTCTCTATGAGATCCAAAATTCAGCTCCCCGAGACTGATGCAATGGTACGCCAAGACAAGGAGTTGTTGAGAAATCGGGAGAATTGGTACTTGACACGGAAAGAGAAACAGATTCCAACCGATCGCCTGGGAGCCTTTTTTGATGGCCTGTGCAAGTATGCTCGTTACAGTAAGTTTGAAGTGCGCGGAGTACTAAGAAATGGGGAACTTAACAGTTCCTCTAATGTAATATGCTCCTTGAGTTTTGACAGAGATGAGGACTACTTTGCAGCTGCTGGAGTCTCGCAGAAATTAAAGATATTTGAATTTAATTCCCTCTTTAATGATTCTGTTGACATTCATTATCCAGTGATCGAGATGGCAAATAGATCAAAGCTCAGTTGTGTTTGCTGGAACAGCTATATCAAAAACTATTTGGCTTCAACTGATTATGACGGTGCAGTCAAGGTTTGTATCTTGTGCCATTAGTGAGTATTCAAATTTTATTTTGTTTTCTTTTGAAAGAGCACTTGTGTTTTATTGTTACTGCACCAGTCCCTACCTATTCAGCTTTATTATAATTGCAGGATTGATTTGTAACGATAAACTGTCTTACTGTTTTTTAATGTTCTTATATTGCTCATGACATGGCTTTCTTCAATTTTCAGTTGTGGGATGCTAGTACTGGTCAGGCTTTTTCTCAATACAACGAGCATGAAAAGAGAGCGTGGTCTGTTGACTTTTCACAAGTGTATCCCACAAAATTAGCCAGTGGAAGTGATGATTGTTCTGTGAAATTGTGGAGCATTAATGATGTATGCTCTCTCTCTCTCTCTCTATGAATGTATATACATTTTTATTTTTATCTGCTCAATGCGTTATCTTTCTCTTTTGTTTTTCCTTCTCTTTTTGTGCAGAAAAATTCTTTAGGAACTATCAGGAACATTGCAAATGTCTGCTGTGTTCAGTTCTCTCCCCACTCCACTAACTTGCTGGCCTTTGGTTCTGCGGATTACAAAATCTATTGCTATGATCTTCGGTATGCTAAAACAGCCTGGTGTGTATTGGCTGGTCATGACAAAGCTGTAAGCTACGTGAAATTCTTGGACTCTGAGGCCCTTGTTTCTGCCTCCACTGACAACACTTTAAAGCTATGGGATCTCAATAAAAGCACTTCTGCTGGACTTTCCCCCAATGCTTGCAGCTTAACGCTTAGGGGGCACGCTAATGAAAAGGTTTTTTTTTTTTTTATGAATTAATTTTTATGTTGATATGTTCCTTGATAGTTTGATCTGTTCATGATGCTAGAATCTGGGTATATATGTGTGCATGTATACACACATAAATGTTACTTTTTTCCTTGCCTTCTTGACAATAAGATTTGGATCTAATTCTTGCTTCTACATCTCAAGTATCTCGCTCTGTATTTTTTTACCTATGGTTGATAAGTGGTTTGATGTTTTCAGAACTTTGTGGGTTTGTCAGTTGCTGATGGTTATATAGCATGTGGTTCAGAAACAAACGAGGTACTTGATGCACTATTGTGTCATTTTGCTTTTTTGATAAATTGGATGAGAAAAAAATCTGGAATAGATGAAAATAAAAATTCGCTGCATTATTTCATCAATATTCGGCATTTTATCAAAATATAGCCTGCTTTTAAATTTTTATGGATGTCGTTCTCTCTGCTTATTATTATTCTTATGATTTTCCTTCTCTCTAGGTTTATGCTTACTACAGATCCCTACCTATGCCGATTACTTCTCTCAAGTTTGGCTCCATTGATTCAATTTCTGGAAAGGAGACTGATGACGATAACGGCCAGTTTGTTTCCAGTGTATGCTGGAGAGGGAAATCAGAAATGGTTGTTGCGGCCAACTCAAGTGGATGTATAAAAGTGTTGCAGATGGTTTAAGGAAAATGTGCCCGTTTAACATCAACTTAGATTTGACATCCATATTTGTATATGCCCGCTAGCAGTATGTAGCGCACCATTTTTTTGATTGGGGCCCATTCTTGAGCCGAAACTAGGAGTTTGGTTGGAGAATTGGAGATCAACTTGCTCTTTGACATATCTGCCACGGATTCTACCATTTATGTGAGACGAAGGGTAAAATCCTCGAGAATACAGTAGATCATTTCAGCTCTAGACACCGATAAAAACCGAACTCTAAATCTTGTTGTGACACAAGATTAGTAGTTCAGGAGGGTTGAAACAAGTGGGAAATAACAGAAGGGATCCAAGGATTGCTTGCAGGGAGAGCTGGTACTTAAAATTTGAAATGATAGTATCAAGGGTCAATATGAGTACAGGATCGTGCTTGTAACTAGAAAGAGATATGGTTCCAGTTTGTGACCCGGCTTTTTGTAGTTCTTGTAACATAACAGATTATTCCACCGTGTCCATATTTAGTTCTTGGTGGAGGAATGGCATTTGTAGTTAAGGTTTTTTTTTTTTTTTTAAGATATTCTTGAGAGTTGGAAGCAAATTAGAAACGATTTTACAAGAAATTCCTTATTACTTGTACCTATAACAGGTAATGTCAAAGCTCAGCTCGTTTAAATTTTCTGAGTTTGTGATTAATACGAAATTCAAATCTTTGCCCAATTTATATATTTCATGTATCTTAAATAAATATACCGTAAAATATTGTAATTTGGGTGCAATTGTCAATCTTCTTCTTTTTTTTTTTAATCTTTTTGACATCATGAACAAAAACATATGATCTATACACTGCTGAATCCATGAAGAGAATCCATACAGACACTATCTTGATCAGAAAAGAATTCAACCAAAAAAAAAAAAAGAAAAAAAGAATCAATGAACATATTTCTCTGAACAAGTGACAAGAAAGAATGCAGACAAGAAAGTTAGTCTAGTGGCGCTAGGAGTTCAGGTTAGGTGGGGCTTGAGGGAGGTTGTGTGTTTAATCCGTCTCGTGTAGACAAAAGATGAGGAAAATAAAAAGGTAGAAGTGAGACGGAGAGAGAACGAAAATGAGGAGAAAAATGCCATTAAAAGAACTAAACCACACAAAGGCAACTGTACAAAGGAAGAAAAATCTACCATTACAACTCAAAACTTTTTGTCCCATGACACACAAATTTACGAATTGCCAAAGTGTGCGACAGAGAAGGAGAAACTTCATGGCTACCTATCAAACAAAACTGCAAATTTTGTCTAAGGGTTACAAAAAGCAACATCTGTATGTTTAGAATTATAGTTGATATCCTCCCATACCCTTAAAAAAAGAATAAAAAGGTGGAAGCCTAGCAACTACAACTTGTGTATCTCTGAATCCGAGACATGCCCAGGAATTTTCCTTCTTCCTCTTCTCAGTGGACTTGTAACCAACTTCACCTGACCTTCTCCCTTCATCTTCAAACTTGGACTGTTGGAACCCGACAGCAATGTTCTCGGCCTCTGAGCTTTTGGTGTCCCTGAGAAACCAAAACCACATATTTTCAGATTCCTAAAATTATTTTTAGCATATAACAATGATGAATATTATATGGAGAAATGAACTGAAGTTCACTTGTGAAAAACTGACCTAAGCCTGTTCTACCCTTCACTTCTGGAAATTTTATAGTGACTCTCTTCGTTGGTGCCTGGGAGAAAACCGACCTCGCATCACTGCTTGCTGGAATCACATGGTCTTCAATCACAGATGCCACGTACTCATCATTGCATACGGAGGCTGATTCCCTAAAAATCGAGCCCGCATCACTTATCAACTCCTGGTGGTTATCTTTACTTGCTGCGCAAGTCTTCTCCTTCTCAGCAAGCATATAAGAAAACATCTGAAATGGAACTTGCGACACCAAGGAAACATCAGAAGACCACCTTTCTGCAGAGTCCTTGAGAAACCACGCCTCCATGTCGCAAAAATCTACCAGAGGTGATTGCGTTAACGGCAGGGCTTGGTCTGGATTCAAGGCAAGGAATTTCCTGATGTAGCGTAGAATTCTACAGATGGATGAGAAGCTTGGGCGGTGAGACGGGTCGGTTTGCCAACATCTTTTGATTAAGTTGACAAGGTATTTTGGTGAAGTGGGGGAGAAAAGAGGCCTCTCTCCTGCTCTTATGTTTCGGCTCATCTTGTCTCCTTGCAGATGTCCATCATCAAAAGGTACTTTCCCGGTCAAGAGCTCAAAACATATCATGCCAAAGCTATAGACATCTGCCTTTTCTGTATACTTCTTAGAGCTAGAGTTATTCCCTGGCTGTTGTTCTTGCTCGGCTAGAACTTCTGGGGCATGCCAAATGAAGGGATTGATTGTCGGCGTCGCATTTTGGTTTGGCGAGTTTTTCTTGTTGACAGATGATAGTCCAAACCCCGAGATCTTCACCTGCAAATAGCCTTCCGTGGAGTTTCTCACCTTGAGGAAGATATTAGAAGGGTTCAACTCTCCATGATATACCTGCTGCAAGTGGAGATATTCCATGCCTCTTGCAATCTGAAGCATGAGATCAACCATAAAGGGAATTGGGATCAAAACCTGCCTCGTCGGACCATAATTCTCCTTCATGTAGGCTGACAGATCCTTGCTCATCAACTCCATAACAAGAAAAAACTCCTTTTTCTCCTCATCACAGAACCCGCAAAGGTATTGCACCATATTGGAGTGGCAAAGCAAAAGGAGGTTGGAAATCTCACTAGTCAAAGGCTGAATCTCGCCAAAGAAGTGCCTCATGGCAAAAGTTTCCCCCAACCATTGGATTTCCTTGTACTCGCTTCCGCCCCCTAATCGGCGTCGAACTTGGTAGTCCTTAGACCCCAATAGGATTGAACTCGGGAAGAGTTTTCCCCGATTAGCCTCCTGTCCGTTGAGTTTATTAAGCAACAAATCCACAAGCTTTAGCTCATTCTTTGTCAGGGAAGAAGAAATTGAGCTTCTCTTCTCTTGAAGTGCTTCAATAAGCCTCCATCTATCTTCCTTCCAAGCACTATCCAATCTGTTGCATATCTCTTTAGGGACTAAATACTGCTTCCCGAATCGCCATTGGAAGAGCTCCGGATCGTTCCATTCCTTGTCGTACTTTTTCCTCAACACAATCCTTCTCTTTCGCATCTCTTCTTGGTCAAGTCCCGCAATCTCCCCCGCATTCTCAATGGCCTCGATTACGGCAGGAAAATGGCTGAGCAGATTGTGGGCATGAAATTCGACGCAATCTTTGTTCTGATGGAGGCTAATTGCTTTGCCCCACCAGTCCTTGGAATCCATGCAGTGCTTGACATAAACCTCTCCTTCTTTGAAGACCCTTTGAAGATCCTTCAAAGGCTGCTCAAGTGCTTTCCATTTCAAATTCTTCTCTCCGAATTTCAGGTTCTGCCTTATCTCATCCGCGATCGTGTCGAAGGCCAAGATGAACATGTCGAGCAGCAAACAACACTGGCTTCGGTTGATCCGAATGTCGTCTTGTAAAACCATTAGAGCCCTCAGGCCTCCCAGGATCTCCCCGACGTGCCGGAACTGTTCCATTCTGTCTATGGAATCAAAAAAGAAGAAGGATTATTCGGGTTCCCTCAGGAATTTATTAACTGGAACCAAAAAAGAAAACAAGCCAAGGCCTAAGACCTGCGTAGATAACCAAAAAAAAAAAAAAAAGATATCAAATATTTTGAGAGACAAAACCAAAGAGCAAAAGGCATCTAAACCAACAAAAAGAAGTTACCAACAATGAAGAGACTTGGTTGGTTCTACTCTACAAAGAATTTGAACTAACAATAAATATGTAAAAATCTGTATTTTGCACTTAAAAAAATATACTCTTTTAATTTGTTCCAAACAAAACTTAGCTATAAATAATCTGCAACTAAGAAATTCCTCAAAACCCCGAAACAACTTGAAGGAAATCTATCTGCAGAAACGAAACAGGTTGAGAAAATCCCATGTGAATAAAGAAAAGAAAAAACAAAAAAAAACGACTTACAGGTTCTGAAAACAACTGCGTTTCAAGAAACCCCTGAGGCAAAGAATAGAATAATTCCTTAGAAAAAAGGTGGGTATTTTATTTATTTATTTTTTTTTGGTGTTTGTAGACTAATTTTGTGTACTAAAAACAGAACAAAAACAGAGAGGTGAGAAGGGAAAAAAATAAAAAATAAAATAAAAGAAAACGGAAAATGCAAGGTGGAATTATGGGATTTTGTGTAAGTTTTGTAACGACCTGGTATTTAGGAAAAAGCTAAAAGGAAATGAAAAAAAAAAAAGAGGGCAATTTCTTTCTCTGGCATGGACGGGAAAATGGGGGCGTGGCCGTTGAACAATTCTGACATTATTACGCCTAAAACACTCCTCTATTTATATGCTTGAAAGGTGTACTTCCCGCGACTTTCGTCTTCATTATTAAAAAAAATATTAATTAAAAGCAAAAAAACAAAATTACCATTTTCACGGTTAATTACTTGAACGAGGCAAATAAACCACCCACATTTATTGAATTAAAATATAATTTTAATTTGTAAATATTTTATATGTGTCTCGAAATAATATCATTTAAAAATTACAATGACATTAAAGATATTTTAATAGTATTTTGATTATTACGTTGAATTTTAATTTCATAACTATATTATCATTAGAGTAATTTTTTTAATTACTTCTCATAAACAATGGCGTTTAGATAGAGTTCTTCTGTTAGGCTTTTTACGCTGTTGCCTTTGAACTTTGATCGAATTAATAAGTTGCTCTTTTCATGTCTTAATTGTGGTAAATTGCATCATGTATTAAATAATATTAAAATTTTGAAATAGGGCCTGTTTGTTCACAAAAATTTAAATCTTCATTCAAATACTCGAACCAAACGGGCTCTAATGTTTTCATGTATGTGACATGATGCGATTTCACTAGATGTATTATCAATAGAAAATTTCAGTCTTTTTTTTCAAACGAGTTCATGTAACCTATTGGAAAGTATTTTCATCCAAATCTTACCATCCGTAATTGTCATTTGGGAACTACCATACATTTAAAAAAAATTGAAATGCAATTTATAAAATCTACAATTCCAAGATAATTTCCCAATCTTAGAAAATTTTAGAGGGTAAATGTGTGATAAGAAGTTTCTTATGATTGTTGTCGACCTGTAAAACCACAGAAATCAAAAGGGCTTTTGGGCAAAGCTAATGATAGAAAAGAAAAAATGTCCACCTAAAGTGGTGAAAAGAGTCCATCAAAACACTGTGTAAAGAGGGTTTGGTAGACAAAATACAATTACACGACTGTTCTTTGAGCACGTCTGTTTATAGAAAAAACATCATTGCAATTACTTTCATGTTGATTAGAAGTAAAAACAATAATGTGTATGTATGAGAGTTTATGAGATGGAAAAATATTTCCTCTTGTTGATCATGAAGCATGAAACAAACAAAAATAGTTGAAAATATGTACATGTGGAGAAATTACAATGTATAATACGATTGTTAATACCAACCATAAAATGTAATAACACAATCTTATAAGATACTAATGGTAAATTGGTTATAAACGTCACGTGTTAATAAAAAGTGGATTGTAAGACTAGTTTTTATTAATTGTAGTGTTTAATAGTGATAGTGTCTATATAAAGGTAAATTCAAAATTATGATTTATACTTTAAAAAAATGACTTTTTTAATGAAAACCAAAATTAACTATAAATGTTTTTTAACTATTAAAACTGTTAGATCTAATACTAGTAGTTTTTTTTTTAATTCCACCAAAAAAAACTGCCAAAAACGTTATGCTTTGCGACAATTTAAAAAAAATAAATAAAAAAACCTGAGAGAGCGATGTCGGGGAATTTAATTCATTTATTTATTTTTCATTAAATACTGTAGGAAATGAATTTGGTCCAATCATTGCGTGCCACGTGGCATTATGAGAGAGGTGGCCGGCACGTTTAACATTTTCAAGGCGTTGTTGAGACGGCGAGATTCCGAGGCGTGACGTCCACGACGTTAAACTGCCTTACTAGAAGAATGCCACAACCAACGGGAGGGGTACTAGTGGTGGGCTCCATCCACATACGAACCAATGGAATCCTGCCACGTGGAACCAGCTCATGAGTCAATGCAGTGTTTGGTAATGGAGATAACCACTGCCCATGTAAAACGGCCATTCTCGCCTTCAAAGAAAAACAAAAAAAAAAAAAGGGTCAAATACGTGTTTGTTAATTTGATTAACGTCTGTTATTAGCGTCCCTTAAATGCTAACCCAAACATCCTTTTCTATTCTTGATTCGAAATGGTTATTCAACTGTCCCTCGTGTTTTTCCAATTAAAATAATGATCATTGAAAACAATTGCTTTCCATTTTTAATTTAGAGATTTGCATGGAGAATTGAGAAAATTCGAGTCATTTTCATGGTATACGGAATTCAAACTAAAAGAAAAATAATTTTATTTAGAGGCTGAAATACTTAACAAAGCACTAAACCTTTCTTTTATTACTCGTCAATTTTTTTTTTTGTTTTGTTGAAAAAAATTGGGATTTGATATCAATGAGGTTCCCTAAAAATAAAAGGTTTATTTAAATATAAAAAAATAAAAGGTCAATGACCATTTTAGAGGGGCGAATATGGTGTTTTTGTTGCTGTTCATGAACCGAATTGTCAAGAAAGACGAGTTGGAGATGTTCTGTATGGTGCTATGGATGATTTGGAAGAACAGAAACCTGATTTCTTATGGTGAAAGTTGTGGTATGGCTGATCAGACACTCAAAGATGCGGCTCTATGGCGGATGGAATATCAGGCATACTAGAATATTAAACGCAGATTTGTGCAGCAATGATTGGTCCCCTTCGCAGGTGAATACATTGAAGCTAAATGTGGATGCTTCAGTTGTTGATAATATGGATCACATTGGTGTGGGAGGAGTTATTTGAGATTCCACAGGTTTTGTTAAGGGGGCTTTCTGCAAGAGAATTCCAGGCAAATTCAGTCCTCTTGTTGCAGAATGTTTTGCGGTTCGTGAAGGACTTTTCTTTGCAAGAGACAGTGGTCTTTAGGTTTCAATAGTGGAGAGTGATCCTGACTCGGTTGTCAGTATGATCCGGGACCCGTGCACAGATGATGTTGAAGAACCTATTCTGAACGGCAGAAGCCAGGGGTGGTTCTCGTTACTATGTTCATCGTTGTCTATGTAACAAAGCAGCCCACGCGCCAGCGCAATTTGCTTTCTCTATGGTTGATGTTTTGTATTGGCTAGAAGAATGTCCTGAATGTATTTTTGAGTTTGTAAGTACTGAAATGGCTGCTACTTAATCTAAGATCAGCCCTTTTTATTTAAAAAAAAAAAAAAAAAAAAAAAGAGAGAGAGAAAATAAGATAAAGGAAACGGAACTGAAAAGAAATAGGTAGTTTTCATAAAATACTCGTAACAAATACACTTCTTACATAGTATTTACCATTTTTTTAATTGTAAATAAGAAATATAGATTACAGGGATGAAAAGGCCCTAATATAAAACATACGAATTAAAAAAAAAAAAAAACTTGAGTTTTATTTTTTAAAATGTAAAATATTTTTTAATTTTTTTTCTCAAGAAGTAATATTTTTTAGATATAAATTCTGGACTAACATTTAGATGTGTAGTTAAAGTATTAATTTGAACATAATATCCAATCTAAAATTGTGTTTGAATGAGTATTGAAAACTCTAGTTTAAAACATAAAAAAATTTATTTAATTAAAGAATAAAAATAAAATATGTAAAAAGAAGTTATTTAATAAAAAATAATATAAAATAATAGTGTTAAATTATAAATACAAATACATATGAGTGAAATCACTATTCAATATTTATTCGAAATATTAAAATGTAAGGAAGGTTTGAACTCTCAGTTGGATAGTCTGACTCATTTAGAACTGTCAATTTTGTTCGAATTAAATGCTTCACCAAACACCAATTTAAACTATGATGTCATTCAAAGTGAGTCGAAGTGGACTGAACCAGTCAAACAAACAAGGTATTGCTTTTTATAAAAAAAAAACAAAACAAAAAACAACCGTTCAAATAGTTTAATGGTCTAAACTATTTTCTCAGTTATAAACAGTATAAAACTCTCATATGCTATAGTAATAATAAAAAAATCGCTATAGTATAAAGCTCTTACATGCTACAATAAAAATAATTCTAATCAACAGTTTTAATTACTCTGTCAAATACTCTGGTTTGTAGGGAAAAAAAATGCCAAAGCAAAAACATCCAAATTTACTCTTTATCCATGGTGCCCTTTTTATGTAGTTTTCGTTTTTTAATGATCTCATCATTTTTAAGATTCTACTGATCTTTCTCTCCGGTTGTTTACTTTCCACTTTCCAGGTACACGTATTTAATCGATTTTAACCTTTGTTGTCGTTTTCTCGTCAAGGCGTACATGATTTATGTTTCGCTGTTGTTTCTCAAAATCCTCGTGTTTGTTTTGTTTCTATGGTTAATGTTCAGTTATGATGTGTTTGTGACACACAGTGATAGTCGTCGATTTTATTAATTCGTGTTGTTTTAGATACGAGCTTTTGACTCTCAGTTTTTTCTTGTTGTTGTTGTTGTTTTTGTTTTGATTTTCATTAAAGAGTTGTTTGTTTATAGATTCTTACTTATTACCTTTATTCTACCTTTTTTTTTAAAGGATACCTATAGATCTTAAGCTCGATTGTCGTTTTCTTCAAAATCAAGTACCGATGTTTCTTTTTGTTGTCGTTTCCTAGTCTCTATATCGTTTTCTTTCGGTTGTCGTTCTTCATAAGTATTTTGGCAAAATCAGCTCTGATTAAAACTTTTAATTACTACGGTATAAACTCTCATATGTGTGAGTGATAAAAAAATGAACTATAATGTACAGCTTCAATGTTATAATTTTTCGTTTAAAGGTTTCAATTTTAACCATACTTCTTAAATATCCTATTTGTTTGGTCATCGCTTTTGAAGTTAATAATTTTTTCCACGTGGTAGTCAATTTTTCTTCCTTTTTCTTTCTTTTTCTAGTAATTTGCTTCCTTTTTATGTGGGCGACTTTTTCATGTCGTTGTAAGCTTTTTTTAATTATTATTTTTGGACATGTTATGTTTTAATTGTTTTCTTTTAGTTGTTTAGAGTGTTAATTAGAACAAAAAATGAGAACCAATTTATAATAGCATTTAAAAGCTTTATATTGTAGTGTATTTTTGTTTTACATTATAATAACTTTACATTATAACATAACAGTTAGAATTATTGCTTTACTTGAGAAGCAAGTTTCAGTGTAAAGATCTCGCATACTATAATAGTTTGCTACAAGGTCTTATATGCTACGGCGTTTAAATTCTAACCGATTTCTAAAACAAACTTTATATACTCTATGGGTATGTTTGGTTGAATATTCAAATCAAGGTTTGAATCATTTTGCTACAGTATTTTCTCTCATAAAAATTTAAATTTTCATTTAAATACTCTACTCAAATACTCGAACCAAACGGGCCTATATAGTTAGAACGATTTGCCCAACGCTATCTTAATGTTCATGGTCGTCTTCAGTTACTTGTCGTCTGACCTTTGTTGTCGTTTTTAAATTACTGTCGTTTTGATTTTTTTTTTTAATTATTATTTTTTCACTCGGTTTGCAAATCTTGCTGCTCCTCTGCAAACGTCGCGAGACCAAGCGACCTGGATGAAGCTTTGCAAACCCATCCAGTTCTAGCAATCCCGGGCGACCGTTGCTTTTAAGAAGTGAACCCACAATAATTCAGCTCAGGACCGAAATCTCCATCACAAATTATACTACCCAAAAATGCAATTACCAGAACTCTAAACAAGTTACAAAAAAAAAAAAAAAAAAAAAACCAACGTTGAAGACGATGCAGTGGTACTTCGTTGCGGCTTTACTCACCATTCTCACCAGTTCTCAGGTCAGTGAAAAAGGAAAAGAGAAACAAACCCCATTTACTCTTTATGTTATTCTTTCTTAAGCTTCAAATCCAAAAGCGCGTGGCAATTATTTTACTTCTTTTTCGCTTGCCAATTCGATAGATCTCTTTGGTTTTCTGCTCTGGAAGTATGAATCAGAGTAAAAGGAGATATGGGTTTTGATAGATGTTTATGGAAATATTGAAATCATTTCGGTTTTCGAGTGACCCCACATCAAATCAGTTAGTTTCTGTTGATTTTTCAATTTCTAGTTGTTGTCCTAATTAAGTTTCTACTGAAAAATTCTCTGTCTCATGAATTTGACAATGGCAGGTTAAAATTTCCCAATTGTATTAAACCCTCTGAATTATTAATGTAATTCATTATTATTGTCTATTCTTGCTTATTTTGAGTGAAAAAGCTGGTGATTTGACATGATTGATAGAAATGTAATCAAAATCTTGAGTGTGCGGTGAATTATAGTCACAATTTTTGCGTAGTTAAGAAGCTCTGCTGAAGAACAAAGTAATATACTTTTTAATAAAGCTTGCAAACTTTATATCGAGGTTCTATTCATGAAAATGATTTTTATTTTTATAGCAAGTAGTAAAATTAGTTGAACTTGTATTTCATGTATCTCCTTAGATATTTTATTTTAGAAAGTTAGAGAGAGACAACTCTTTGCTTGGATGGCACTCCGTCGCTTAATGTGCAAATTAAACTCTCAGTTCATCCTTAAGATTTGTAAGTAAATGTTGGAGTATGTTTTCGTTTGTAACTGTTATTGAAGAGGGTATGTCAGGAATGGAAACTGTTTTGATGAAGTTTGTGGATTTTGTTTCTTGCCTAAGAGAGATTCAGATTACTTGATTGTTCATTTAATGCGAAGAATTAATATTCACCCTGCTGGAATTTTTCAGGGAATACTAACAACACTCTCCCAAACTAATGGCAAGTATATGTATGACTATGCAACTGTTCCATTTCTTGCAGAAGTGTTCAAGGTACTTCGCTTTAGTTCCCTTCATTTACACATTGTTTGGCAAGTAAACTACTCGAATTTTGTGCAGGTTCTCTGGCCATTAAATGAATTTGTAACCTTTTCTTTTCTTTTCTTTTCATTTCCCCATATATATTTCCTTCAAAGCTACTGATTCTTTTTCCCCCCCGGAACTTCAGCTAGTAGTTTCTAGTATACTTCTTTGGAGAGAATGTAAAGCATCACCTTCAATACGGATGACTACGGATTGGAAGAGCATGCGCCTATATCCTATTCCCTCAGTTATATATCTAATTCACAACAATGTTCAGTTTGCTACTCTTGTTTATGTTGATACATCCACATATCAGATAATGGGCAATCTGAAGATTGTTACCACTGGTATCTTGTTCAGGTACCTGCTTTATTAGTTTTATAGGGGACAAAAGTTCTTAAGTAGAATCCAGTTTGTTACTGCTTTCTCTTTTTGCATTCTGTTCGACTTCGACTTGCATTGCTGTTTTCAATATTCAGCTCTGTACTTTTGAAGGCTATTCCTGAAGAGGAAGCTGTCTAATCTGCAATGGATGGCAATCATGTTATTAGCTGTTGGAACAACCACAAGTCAGGTGATTTCAAAAACTATTCTGCATCGCATTGGAAATAGGCCCGCCCACCCCCCCACTACCACTTTCTGGACTTCCATTGTTGCCTGCAACTCATGACTTTGTTTTTTGAGCCCTTTTTTTTTTTTTGGTAAAAAGAGCTCCAATATGTGGTGGTTGGAGTATTTTTTCTTTATACTTGGATAGTAACACCGAGCTTTGAGTATAAGTTCCTATGTACCCCTGCATAAACCTTGACAAGTTCTTATGCTAGATCTGGATATCGGGGGCTCAGAGCTAACATTTAATGATTATTCTTTGATTTTCTTTTCCATTTAATCAGTCAATGTGACTTCCATCTACTTTAAGATTTTATAAACTTGTGTAAGGAATGCTCATTTGGTCAGTACTTCATCCATTTATAGGTTAAAGGCTGTGGAGAAGCGTCATGCGATTCTTTATTCTCAGCACCAATTCAAGGGTATATGTTGGGTATCTTATCTGCTTGTCTTTCTGCATTGGCCGGTGTTTACACAGAGTTTTTGATGAAGAAGAACAATGATAACTTGTACTGGCAGAATGTCCAATTGTATACGTAGGTATCTTTTCTTTACAATGCAATAATACAGAATTGTTTTACTTGTGATATTTCTGATAGTTTTTGTTAAGATACTTTCACTGATGCCGATTTCCTTTCACACAATATTTGTTTGTGATTTTCCTTTTCTGCTTTATTGTTCAAGCATTTAATTATTCTTATAGAGCCATTCCCTGTATCTGCAATATTTCCTACAATGTTGATTTTCACAGGTTTGGGACAATTTTCAACATGGCACGACTTCTCTTTGACGATTTCAGGCGTGGATTTGAGAATGGACCCTGGTGGCAGCGCCTTTTCTATGGATACACACTTACAACTTGGATGGTGGTCTTAAATCTTGGATCAACTGGCTTGTTGGTCTCTTGGTTGATGAAATATGCTGACAATATTGTTAAGGTAAAAGATTGCAAGGCAGCCTGTGTTTTGAACATTTTAGTTTCTTTCTTCTCTTCCACTTATTGGTAACCTTTTGATTTTACCTATCCAGTATAGTATGTTATGGATATACTTAAATTCATAGAATTCTCAAACTGTTATTTTCAGCAATTATGCTTCAAAGTTTAAATGTTAAACAGAACTAAATGGTTGATAAGTATAAGCACATCTTTCAAATGTCATCTACTTGCGAAATTTTCTCACAAGAGCTAAGATTCACCACAATACAAAATTACAAATATACCCTCACAAGTGCCCAGGCTCTGGAGAAGAGTACCAACGCCCTTCACTTATATGCGTCATTTCAGGTCTACTCAACATCAATGGCAATGCTGCTGACAATGGTTTTATCTATCTACCTTTTCACCTTCAAGCCCACATTGCAGGTAGGAAAAAAGAAATCCGTCCACTTGTGAAGAATTGCTCTTGTATAAGTGTGGACATAATCACTAATGATTTTGCGATCTTTTTCATCGTCTTGTCGCAGCTTTTCTTGGGAATTATCATCTGCATGATGTCACTACACATGTATTTTGCTCCCCCAAACATGCTCGTAGACATACCGCCTACGGCTAAAGCTGCTCCTGAGAGTCTAAAAGAAGTTTCTATTGAACGAAGAACAGATTCCTGATGCGAACTCCTCAACAAGAGATGGATACTATTTTCGAAATATGTGAAAGGAAGTTGACCACAGTGGCAGTCCCTGGAACATTTGCAGTGGCTGCATCCATAGTGTGTGTCAAGACAAATTCATTCTGAGGAATTCCAAGTGTTCTCCTTTGGTGGCGCAACAATTGTTCTGGAAAAGAGAATAATCGAGTCTAGCTGGCGTTTTTCCTGCTTGCTTATGTGATCACATGAAACAGATTTGATATTATTATATTCTTTCTTTTAGGAATATTTGGTCATGATTTTGTGTCTTAGCTCCTTTAACAATGTATTATGAGTAGTATACCGTTGGTACCTGCCCTCAAAGATATGTTAATGAAAAGTGCCATTGAAATTATGCTTAGATAATGGCCTTCATTAAAATTGCCAATATAATATTATATATACAAAGATGTTTTCGAAAAAATCAGTTCTAAAAAAACTTTTGGTTGCTAGAGTATGAAGCTCACAAATACTATAGTGATTTTAAAAAAAGAGTGAGTTACGGTGTAAAGCTCTTATATGCTACAGTTTTTAGTTCTAACCATACTTTTCAAACACTCAAAGAATCATCTTTAATTGGATTCTTCTTCAAATTATTATATTATTTCTGTCTTCTTGTTTGACAAGTTATTTTCATTTTTAAACTTAATTTTCTGGCCGTCGCAATTGTTGTCGTTTAAGGTAGTAGTTATTTTTAGGTGATTCTGTCGTTTTTTATGGATATCGGTGCTTTTCAAGAGTTAGTATTGTTTTTTAATTGTAATTTTTTTAAAAAAATTTCTCTTGCCCATCCGGGCTCCTGTTTTTCATTGTCTGGTTGACAAAATTTGCTTCCGTTTTTCTAATTTATAGATTTTTTCTGATATTTTATTATTCTATATATTTTTATGTCGTATACCAAGTTATCAACTCTGTTTTTCAACTTTTAATTATACTCCTGGCCTCTAACTTCTACGTGGCCTTTGTTGTGATCTTTTTTTTGACGCTTTTGTCGTTTTCACTTGATTGTATCCGTAATATGTTATCGATTTTGAAAGACCAATTGTCGTTTTCTGGTGGTGAAAATACCGTCACGCTTGAAAATAACGTGCTATTCGTTTAGATTAATAATCGTTTTTATATTTTGTTGTCGTTTATTGAGATTGAACGGCGGACTTCACATTTCTTTTGTTGTTTGGTTTTTCCTCATTTTTCAGTTGCCGTCGCTTCCAGTGGCTACTTTTGTGATATGATCGATTTCTGTCACCATTGTCGTTTTCTAATTTTCTGCCTTTTTTAGGCAGTTTTGGTTTCTGACGTGTCGTTTCCTAAACTGTTGCGGTTTCAAAACACTCCAACTTGCTTCGTGTTTTAATTATGTCATGTTCGGTCTTAATTGCCGAGTTGTATGTTGTTTGGTGGTTTCAAAGATTACAGTTGTTGTCGTTTTTGAATTTACTGTGGTTCCTAGTCTTTAAAATACATATACTTTGTCGTTCTTTTCACAAATTGTCGTTTTCATTGTTGTGTCGTTATCATTTTTTTATCTACTCATTTTCTATCGTGATTGCGGTCGTTGTGTTTAGTTGCGCCGTTTTTATGTGGTTCTCCTTTTTCCTGAGCTTGTCGTCTTTATTTCTATATGTTGACGTTTCCAAGTACTTGTCAATTTGAACCCTGTTGTCGTTTTGTGGTTATTTTCGTGCATCGAAAGCCTTGTGGCTTTCATTTCTCACTTCTGTTTTTTAGCGAAAGTTGTCGATTTCATTAACTTGTGCTATTTTAAGGTGGCTGTCCCCTCTCACGAGCTTTTTCGTCTTCGATTTGTGGATGTTTTATAGGATATTTAACATGATGCTTAGAACCATTGGTTAACACTATAAATATTGTAGTATATGAGAGTTTTATACTATAGTAACTTTTTTACATTTAGTATAACATGTAAGAACTTTGCATTGTTTTTAACTAAAAAGTTGGTTAAAACCAACTAATACTAAACAGGCTATTAAAATACAACTAGTTGTGCCCTTTTTTTTTTTTTTTTTGTTTTTGGGTGCGCATAGATTTTAAGCTCCGCTCAAATTTTTTGAAATTACTGCTGTTTCCTTTTCATGATATAATAGCTTTTTAGTTATTGATGTTTTACATGGTTTTTTGTGTTCTGTTGTCTTTTTTTTTGCGTCGTGTTTAAGGGTCCCTTTTTTTCATGTCGTTTCTTACGTCTTCCTTTTTAAGATGTGTCGTTTTCACGCTTTTGTTGTTTCTCAATCTGGTTCAAATCGTCGTTTTTGGGTACTCTATTGTTTTGGACGTTAAAATCTCATCAAATTTCATTAAATTTACATGATTTTTATAAGAACTTCCATACCATCGAATTCTTTTATACCGTACGTATTATGAGTTTTTTTTTTTTTAATTCACAAAGTAAAGAATTTAAGAAAGTGGGATGAGGAGGGTCTCAACTTAATGGATGGCAAGGAGAAAAACAAAAAGAGACGTAAAAAAGCAATGCGCAGTAGCTGCTAAGTACTAGGAAGTGGGCACTTAATCAATTATTTTTGTAAATATGGCCTCTGGCAAATTGGCCGGGATGAAGCTTTTTCTTCTTCTTCTAAGCTGGGAAAGCATTGCTTCAGTGAATCAGAAACGTTAGCACAAAAAATGAGGCTCCAATCAAAATATTCAAAGGACACCAACGGGAGAATGATGGAGCTTTGATAAATATCTACAATTATGTCTTCATCATTGAGGATGATCTTCTACAAACAAGATTCCCGTTGATCATGATGTCTATTAAGAGCTTGTTAAATTTTTTTTTTTTTTTTTTCTGGCTTCCTAGATCTAAATGTGCTTTTGGATGTGTTGAATGAAGAATTTTGACTCTTCTCGAGAGTTTCTAATCGAGTTTACAAAGCTCTTTTGAATAGACTTTAATAAGGTATTTGGTGTTATTAGTTTTAACTAAAGCTTTTGATTGCTGCAAGGTAAACTTTTTACATTCTACAGTACAAAAAAAAAATAAAAGAGTTACAACGTAAAACTATCACATATTACAAGCATTTAATTAAAATTGACTCAAACTCAAACACCTTATAAAATTTGTGTTCAAAACAAATGAGCATTAAGAACGTTTTATATTTGCTTATAGTAAAAGAAGAAGTGCAACAAATGTAAGTCAAAAATTAAACATTTAACTTCTCAAAACTGCTATGAAGTGCATTAGTTTCTATTTAGCGTACTTTTATTCACTTTTAATTTGGTTATGCCGTTTTTATACACACCACTTGTGTCGTGTTATTTGCAAATTAAAGAACTTTTAAGACCTCTAAAACCCATATCAAACTGGTCCCCAATTGAGACTTAGTTATAAAAAGATCTAAAAATCTTTTTTCTTTTCATAGAATTATAACCTCGCTACTCATAAAACTGTATGTTTCAATCTAGTATGTAGTATACTTTTTATGAGGTTATAATTCCATAGAATTAGATACTAAAAGATCCAAGTAAAAGGCTAGTATAAGCAACTAACTTGACAATTTCATTCCAGTTTGATGACTAGAAAGATCTGGAAGAGGGGCAAGCCAATAAGGTATCTAAATCCTCAATCATAATTATAACCCAAACATTCATTTTTTAATTGTAAAAAATCTTCGGCCCTTTATTTTCTCATGGGCAACTTTCAACTTCAATCTTTAATTGCAAGGAATTGTAACTTTCTAATGACTCGCACATTACAATAAATACTTGGTTGGTAACATAACCCATATCCAAAATGCTTCGCTTTCTAGAAATAAATGTACCCTTTTATTGTTTTCTTTTCTAGCAAGTACTCGAATACTCTCTCTCTCTCTCTCTCTTTCTCTCTCTCTCTCTCATATGGGTGTCTATAAAAAGGGGGAGGTTTTGCAGTCCTTTGGCTCAAGAAAAGAAAAAGAAAAGAAAAAAGGAAAGGGTGAACAAAACAATGAGTGGAAGTAGCATTACAAACACTGCCTATACAGTCCAAGGATTGAAATTACCAAATGGAAATCTTTTGGGCAAGAATAATGAGAAGCCTTGTCACTTCCAAATGCCTCTTCACTACCCAAAATACAAGAGGAGCGACTACGAGACCATGCCCGAGTGGAGACTCGACTGCCTCTTGAGAGAATATGGTTTGCCCATCATTGGTGCTGTGGAGGAGAAGAGGAAGTTTGCCATGGGAGCTTTTCTTTGGCCTTCTCATGATGACTAATTAGTAAATTTAAGCTCTCATATATAAAAGATATTCTATGCTCTTTTGTTCTAGGATTTTATATGTAAAAAAATAAGGTGTCCATGTTTATGTTATGGCACTAATGCATTACCATATGGTTGTAGTAGTCTCTTGGATTAGTTAAGCAGATCACTAAATAGGAAATTGCCTTCCTTCATGTAGTAATTGCCACTTTTCTTGTCTTTTAAGGGGCTTTTTTTAATAAAAAAATGGAACGTTATTGACATAAATAGAAGTAATATACTTTCTTTTTTCTTCTCATATTGATTCCGATCATATCTGCTTCATTGTTAACCCTTAAAAAGTTGCTTGAATGTGTTTATCTTTTCTGAAATAGTACATACAGAAGGAGATAAAAACAAGGGCTCAGCAGGGAAAAATGAATATCTAATATGGATTCTGTTGCTGGTTCAACTGCAGATAAACAAGTGTCTTGAGCCCTTAAACTTTTTCATTCTTTCCCTTTTTATTTATTTGTTGAGAAAAAAATTTCACCCTTTTGAAAGCAAAGTTAAAACTTGGCAGATTTTACTGACTGAACCATATTCAGATATTTGGCCTGAGAGCGTTACTTGATGCAAAATAATCTTTCTTAATTTAAATTAAACGTATAAACGAAATTCATAGACCGTGAAATAATTAAAATTTTGTGTAACCAAACTCTTAGAGAAATTCTATGAAATTCGCTATTAAAGTCTGTATTTGGAAGAATTCCTTTCACCAATGCATGGAGTACAATATATTTGTGAATTTAAAGCTTCCAGCACTGAAGCTTTGAATTACATTAAAAAAAAGAATCTGTACTTGCGAAATTTGGATGGTGTGGATCCAAAATTGAACTATACATTTGCAACCGTTAGATGGCGATATTAAACAAGAGTATTGTACATGTAGTAAGAGTTTTACGCTATAATATATTTTGACTTTATATTGTATCATATAAAAGGTCTATATTGATTGAGTTAAAACTAATGACTTGCAACTGTTTTTTTAAAAATTATTATTTATTTTAGAAATTCTCTATTTCCCCAGCAAAAAGAAATCCTCTGTTCCACAAGTTGGATTTGGTTAGAGATCAATCTATTCTAGTCTCCATGATCGGACATTTTACTATAAACTGACAATTTTTGTCATTTTCTTTTTCGTCTTGACACAATTTTTGGTAACACATCTAGATCGGTTATTCTTATCTCTAACATATCCTGACATCGAAAACACACGCCTGTTTGTCCTGTTAAGATCAGTTTGATGGCTAAATGGATGAACACCTGGCCTTCTGTATTATAAAAAGGGGTTGAAATCTAATAAAAAATTGCATTTACAGTTCTATATCAGTTCTTTCTAGTTTGTTAGGTCTCATATTAAATATGAAAATTACATTACCTGTGACCTCTCCTTTACGGCATAGGCATTAAGACAAGGGAAAATGATATTCTCTTGAGTTTTTATTTATTTATTCATGCCTCTTTTTTTAATTCCTATTTTTAATTCCTATGGTCCTGTTTGTTTTTGTTTTTAAAATTTTTAAAAATATTTTTACATATTTTTTGAGGCAAAAATTTTAAAAATACTTTCAACACAATTCTTAAAAAATTCTTATTTTTTAAAATAAAAATATTTTCATTTATTTTGAAAACAATACCAAATGAACCTTATATTATACATAGACTAAAGGGAATTGATTCCATCCTTTTCAATAATCTCTAATCCTAAGCCAATAAATACCACCAACTAAACAAATTGACACATTTTATTTGCCATATTTATGTTACACAATCAACTCTATCTTGTGCGAAGAATTAGAGAAGCTCAAATTCTTCACCACCCAGAGCAATAAAATTGCAAAAAAAAAAAAAAAAGACCAAAAAAATAAGAAAATGCACAATTTATGGTGAATTATTTTTAATATGATAGCTCTGTCTACTTTTGGTCTCGCAATAATTCGCTACGATGAAGAAGCAGCGAGAAAATCTGTCTTTTCATCATCTTGAAACAAGATCAGTAGTGCCTTCTAAGAACTTCTGAAATCTACATGCATTATCATTTTTTATTTTCACGTCTTTTCTTAAATACAAACACAACTTATATGGAAGGATAAACTTGTACCACAAGCATAATAGGCTGCAGAATGGCTCATCTTTGGAGCAGCTAGGATATTAAGAAAAGGTCATATGAAATAATTGGAATTCTAGGGAACAAGAAAGAAATTATGGGTCTAGATTCAATGCATTGACATGATTGAAATGAAGACAGATTGCTGACATGAATGTGCTGTAACTTGGCTTCATTAACTGTTGAGAAAGACAAGCACAGGTTTCAGAGAATGGCCGCTTTTTTTTTTTTTTTTTTGGGTGAACATTCATTTTTTTTTTACCAAGAATGCAGTTTTGTATCTCTTCTCCTTTCTTGATGCAAAGCTTTAATAAGAAGGGAACTTTGCAAGAAGATGATATTTTAAGTCCTATATTAACATATATATTCAGCAGTAATAACTTTTTAAAGATCAAACAGAAACACGAACAAAAATGAGCTTTCTAGCCGGAAAATAAAGCCTGTTTGTTTGGAAGGTTCATTGAGTTTGAACCTGAATTTTGAATTAAGTTGGTGTTTGGTTGGATAATTTTGAAACTAAATTTAAACCCGAAATGGCCTAAACTCAGCTAATTTCAAAAGATTTAAACTCAACAACTTCTTTTTTTGACATTTCAGTTTACATGTATTTCCTAAATTTATATCCAAACACAATTTCAGATTTTATTTATTTTTTAAACTTAAAACCAATTGTATATCCAAACATCAATTCAAATTCCAGTTTAAACTAGATTTTTCAAATTTTTTGTCTTAAACCTAAATGTTCAAACCATCATGATTCGAACCCCTACAACGAACTGTTAGTCACGCAATAAAAATGAGTTCATAAAACTTAAAATGAAAAGATTGCACGGTAATGGAGTATACGCATACATAAATAACACTATATGTATTGGCATATTATATGAATGTGCCAATATTATATTATATAGTCTAAATAATTGATGGTAGCATGTAAATCTTCAAGGACACATTTATATACAAGGCCAATAATAACTATACCTGACTCTCCTAAGAGAGAATAAGAGCAATTCTCTCATTCAAAGAAAAATAAATTACCAAAAATAAGAGCAATTCAACAACCATATATTCTCTATTAGTATTTAATCAGTCTCAATAATAACAACATTTGAGTAGCATGTCTCAAGACTCAATCCTAAAGGAAACAAACTCCAATCAGTCTAACCATTTTTATCTCTTACCATTGTTGTTAGGCTATAAAAGTTAAATTCACAACAGAAAATCATGTTGTCTCATTTAAAGTTGTGAAATTTCACTAAATCATTTCAAAATGAGAGGGATTTAGTTAATGCCCATCACTCCCAAGGGACAAAATAAAAGCAAAATCACTACCAAACTTTCTCCACAAGCTTTTACAACAAAGTCTAACCTATAAGTGCAGTTGGGGTATCATGCATTGTCTCTATCATAAACAAGGCACATCCTAGTTCTAGGTCTTACCATTATAACAACTGGTCATAAACTTTTAAGGTCTACAAAAGAAAACCATGCTGATAAACCCTTAAAAAAAATTTCTTTAATAATAATTCAGGTTTTCGAGAGCAAACCCCTATTTCCCGTCCCCGAATCTCCGGCACCGTTCCCGACCCTGCTCATTTGGACCTCGCTAGCTGGCCGTCGACCCCACTCGGAATTTTTGCCATCCCTACAACAGCATTTTGATAAACTGATTGGCACCCTCTCTGTTTGTTGTCACAGAATTACTTTGAGTTGTATTCTCCAACCAACATTAAAAAAAGGTCTGCTAATATTCGCCGGCAAGTAATGTATAATGGTCAGGCTCTATTAGTTATTTTTTCAAGGCATAACAGTTAAGAGATCGCGTAAAACTAATTAACATTCCACTTTTGGCTGCCATGGCTTCCACAATTTCACTACTAATCTTAGAACACCAGAAAAGCTCTTCTAATTCATACCCCACTGTTAGAACCACGGGCTTTTCACTATAAGAGAATGAGATTTCAACTTAAAAGATTAACTTATTGAGTGGAGTAACCGACTCCATTATAGTAAATACGACAATTTTGCTTTATTGATAGAACATGAATGTTTTAACCGTCGGATTAGTTTTTTTAACGATTTGACCTACGACTACAAGCAGTTCTATATTGCACACTATAAATTTTTAATGTGAACAAGCAGTTTCGTGAAAATTATATGGCGTTTAACTATAAAAATACTGCAAATTTTAAGACTTACCATAGTTTTCACCGTTGTTCTTATAGCTAACGCAACATAATACAACTGATAGGGTATATTTTCATGTTGTTCCTTTAAATTTTCCAAAAAGGAAAAAGAAAATTAATAGGATGTTTAAAAAGTGTGGTTAGAACCAATGATTAAAATTAATTTTGGTTAAAAACGCTATAATAAATGAAAACTCTACATTGCAGTAATTTTTTGTTTTTTATTATGGCTATTGAGAGTTTTATATTATTTAAAGTAAGACGTGTTTTATAAACTGTTAGAACAAGTTTTCAGGATCTATTATCAGAACAAGTTTTTTTTTTTATAACTGTTTGATTAAATTTTAACAGCTTAATTTATGACTTTTAGCTTTAAGTGGGTTGTGAAATACACTACAAAACATCATCCCAACATCATTTTTTAAAAAACTAATCATAATAAGAGCTAAAAACAAGGAAGTCAGGAGACACCACGTGGCATAATCAGGACCGCTGCATATGGCGCCAACAAAGGGACTGGAATCACAGACTGTCAAAGCTGAGGGAAAGTAAGAGAGAGAGAAAAACAAGAACAAAAACCCACATGGGCTAACCGTCACCGGAACATGCGCGTGGGCCCCCACCCTTCTTTTATTTACAAAAGATCTCCTTAATAATTACCGACCTTACCGGCTTCGCCGGTTTCATCTCTCTTCCTCACAAAATCTTCCCAAAACTCCCTCTCCATAATAAAAACTCTCTCTCTCTCTCTTTATGTCCCTCTCTTCATTCGTCTTTCAAATTCCATACACATTCGCTTCTTCTTCTCCGAGTCGCCTGGTTTTCTCCTTCTCTCTCTAAAAAACTCTCTCTCCTCTCTCCGCGCGGCTCTTGTTTCTTATTCTCGAGAGACGTCGCAGAGAGAGATCCAAACAAACTTAACTTTAGGCTTTTTTTTCCGTCTTTTGCAAATTTTTCATTTTTGAGCCATCGAGTGAGAGAAATAAAGCAAAAAAAAAAACAAAAATGGCGATTTCCAGGGTTTTGGTCGGAGTTTTGGCCGCCGTCGCTGTCGTCTTGAGCGTTTCTTTCCCTGCCGCCCACGCTCAGGCCGCCGCTCCGGCCGCCGCTCCGGCTCCGGCTCCCACCAGTGACGGTTAGTTTTCGATTTCTGATTTCAATATTCAGAGGAATATGGAGATTTATATGTTTTTCAGATCTGAATTGGAAATGCAGAATAATGTGATTGTGAGTTTGACAGTGTCTCGATCCGAGAGAGATAGAGAATTGGAGATTTGTTGAATTAGGCTGTTTAGGATTCCTGGATTTGTGGGGTCTGTAGAGCAAAATGTGGAAACTTTGCAGGCTCTTTCGAGTATCCTACATTTGAATATTTATAATTAGAGAACGCCTTAGGACGTTATATCATTTGTTTTTCATGTTTTTTAATTAAAAAAGTGCATATTAATAGCGTAAGCTTTTTAATGTTACGGTTATGAAAATCTGAAGTACATTATTCTGCACTATGTAAGTCTCCTTTTAATGTTTCATTGACCATTTTTCAGGAACATCCATTGACCAAGGGATTGCATACGTGCTGATGTTGGTGGCATTGGTGTTGACATACCTCATCCACGCGGCAGATATCTCCTACAGCTTCTGAAATAGCATTTAGATAACTCTTTTGGAATATAATGGGTGGAGAGCCGAAAAAAAAAAAAGAAGATTCAAATTGGGTTGATGGGTTTGTCATATTTGTGGGGTGTGTCCATTCAATTTCAATCTTTGGGTTGTTTTGTGTTGTTTGGTCATGAGTCATGTATTGAGAGGCATTTGTGAATTCATAAGTAGCGTTCTGACTTTGACAATTGATAAATGTCATCATTCTGTTTGGTGGCAGCCTAATTTACTTTCTTTCTAACTATTTTTCGTTTCCATCCTAAACTGCTTTCCATGGCCATCATTACAATGTCTTTGAGTTTTGCCAACTCCGCCATGGATAAGTGCAAAAGCAGAGCTCGAAAATTAAGCAGGCAACAGAACCGGCCCTGCCTTAACTATAACGACAATAATAAACTCGGAAATAATCCTGTAAAATTCATAATTTCGCTTTCAGTTCGTAGAGTGGATCAAACATGTGTTCTGCTTGATCTGTTGGTACAGTCCCTTCGTCATCTTATGATTTAGAACTTGATTCAGCCTGCACAAACAACTGCATTGTTGCTTAGTGATTTTTGTTTGCTTTGTGTGCTCCTTCGGTTTTCTAGTAGCGGGATCTATTTTGTTTGCCAAAGATGGAAAATAAATTGAATCAGCAACTAATGACATCGAAGAATTGGATGTCCGCCTCCTAGTTCGGAGATTCAAGTGGACATCAAATGCTTCTTGCAACTAATCTCCTAGTTGGAATTCATGAGTGGACCAATTTGCAGAAACAAAGAATGGCTAAAGAAGCTCCATTTGCAAAAAGTAAAAGCACTTAAATAAACAGCAACATCATCTTGGCACAAGCCATGTTGTGGTTTCTCTTTCTCCTAAGAGTTCTTTGATATCTATGCTAAATCAGAAACTGGCTTGTGCCAGTTGCTACTACCAGAACATGGAAAGTTCGCAAAAAGTTGTTAATGGTAGCCCTGAACAACAGCCATGTAGCACAAAAAATTGCAATTTTCTTTGTGTGGATAATTATAGTGAAGAGTACAATACACACATTTGCAACTACTCAACCTTCCACAATAAATTGCCCCAAGAATCACATTGAGTTTATATTGTTTCTAAACGTCAGGAGCTTAAGGATTAGTGATCTGAGATACAGTATAGAAAAGGAAGAAAACAGCATCTCGTATGCCCGATTACAAAGTCACAAATGGCAACTTTCTCTCATCAAGTATGGTAACAGAACTCAGCCGGATGATTCTACCAGTGCAAAACTCCAATCAAGCTTGCTTATCGCTTGGCTTTGCTTCTTGCTGTTCCTGGTCAGCTATCGAGAACTTTTTCACTTTCTGTAGAAGTTAAAAAAAAAAAAAAAAAAAGAAGCACACGAATCTCAAACAGAAAATCAATTACAAGTTACAAGCACAATCAAAAGAAAAACAAATGAAAACTGTGTTGTGTGTTGTGTAAGCATCCACACATGCTTGCAGTTGAAATGAAAAACATAACATGTAAATATAATGCAGTGACCAAACAAAGCTTGGGTCATGCTGGTGCAATTGCATCCCTTAACACCATTGTTTTTTTTTTTTTCCTTTTTCATATCAAAATCAATAGCATAATCCTTCAATCCAATCCTGGTAATTTAGAGGCTTTAACTCCTGGTATTGGAATAATCTAAAAGGCAACAGAAATGAGAAAGCTTTCTATATATGAATCAAAAGCCACTCCATTTCAACATCAAAGTTTGAATCATTCACTAGTTTGATACCGCTAGTTATGTTCGGACTTACCATTTCAGTATCCCTAGTTTTCTTCATATTAAGAAAGGCATCGTTTTTAGAGGTGTGCGATTGCTCTTGTAATCTTCATCACCATAGTGATTATTATAATGGCTGAAAAGTGGGTATGTCTCTTACGTCGAGGGAGAACAACTATAAACCCTAGGGCATCAAATTCTTAACATATTGGTCATTAGTAATTCGAAAATACTTAATTATGAATTATTTAGCTTATTCCTTTGTAAATCTTGCGATCCACCATATTCTAGAAATAAAGCCCAATTAGAAGGTCATTGTGCATAAGATTTAATAGAAATGACACATCCTAGTGATTCCCAAATTTGGCATATAATAACCTGATCAAAATTCTTTTTCCTTCTCTAATTAACGAAAACAAAAAAGAATAATCAACCCAAAATTGAAAGCACAAAGCAATTGTACACAGAATCATAACTGAAACTGAATTTTGCTTCATGTTCTTCAAAATCTCAGGTAATCTATGTCAAAAATCCAAAAATTACAAAAAGGAAAAAAAATCCTAATTTAAGAGGAACGGAAAAGATAAGAAAAAAGTACCTTACTGAGAACGCACTCACGTAAAGAATGAAGAAGGGGGGTGCATTTTTCTTGATCGAAGGGAGACTCGGTGACGCAGTTGAGAAGATCGATAGCCTCTTGGCCGCAAACGGGCCGAGCACGAGATCGTTCCATTTGGTATTCAGAATTAGGGTTTTACTGCCTGGGATAAAACCCTGGTAAAAGCTAAGTTCGCTGTTTGGTTCTCGAGAAAATCGAGCTGGGGAATCACAACACACCGCAGTAGTTTCTAGCAAACTGCAGGCGGGTCTGGTCGCTACCGACATAAAGACGTACTGTTTTCTTAAAAATAAGAATGAAATTCAAAAATAACCCCAAATAATGTTATTTTTGTAAACTTTGCCTCTTAAATTTTAAAATACATTACTCAATCTCTGAAAACTTCAAAATGTTAGCATTAATACCCTTCCCTATAACTCCGTTAATTAAAATTTTCTTTGCTCAATTTAAAGTTATAATATTAATTTCTATAATTGAAGCAATAAATATTGATGTTATTAGAATATATATTCGAAAAACCGTTTCTTAAATGTTGTCTTCAAGATCTAGTTTTTAAAATAGTTCTTTTTCTTCACTAAAAAATGTAATTCTCTTTTTTTTTTCAATGTAACAAATGCATCGATGCTAGGGGTGAACGGCGGACGGTTTGATAGTTTTTGGACTGGTATAGTGCGGTTTTTTTGGATGACGGGTTGGCGATTAATCAACCCGCAAACCGCTCACCACATGGCGGGCGGTTTTGGTTTGGTTTTGGGTGGTTGCGGGCAAGTGTGGGCGGGTTGAGGCGGTTTAGACCTATGCTATTGCCCAATGTAATTTTTTAGACCTTTTTTTAAAAAGTGAAGAAAATTTATAGAAAATATAAGATGATAATACATAAAGCATTCCCAACAAGTTTGATGCTTAAAAACAGTGACCATATTCAAAAGTACAAATTAAGAAACATAATCATTCACTGCAACAAGAAACATCAATTACATATAAAGTGATAAATAAAGTCAATGGTCCATAAAAATTAAAGTCTATTCACTGGGTTCGAAAATAATAGAATGCTACAAATGAAATGATGAACAAAGCCAAGTGTTCTTTTTCTTTTAGGGCTTTTTCTACTAATTTATTTGATTTAAATTTTGATCACTTCACAAAATAATAGGAGAATTTTCAATTTTTAATATGTTAAGAGGCAGCCGAGCCCATACTTGAAGTGTTGGATTGTTCAATCATCTCTAAAATAAAAACAAAATCAAATAAATGATAAGTTTTTTTAAAAAAATATATAGGCGGACGGGTGCGGGTTGAACCCGCCCTCAAAAACTTAAAACCAAACCCACCCACCAGTGGCTGCTAACGTAAACCCGTTTTTTTTTAGATAGGCGGGCGCGGTCGTTGGCGCAGGCGCGGGCGTAGGCGGTTGACGGGTGCAAGGCAGTTTTTATACAGCCCTAATCGATGCTTCTAGAAAATTAAAAAATGCATTGAAGCCTTCTCTTTGTTGGCTCCTAGCTATGTCCTTTAATCTACAATGCTAATTTTTCACTTGTCTGTTTGTCCTTATTAGATCAGATAATAAAATATAAACATCCATCTATGAAATATTTGTTTTTTCAATATCTATTAGATAAAAAAGAGTGAGAAGACATAGGAAATTGGAAAAATAGTTAATTTTTTTTATCTTTTAAGTTTTCTTTAAGTAAATTTTCTTTACAAATTAGTAGCAAGGAAAGTCTTTTTTTAGAAATATTTTTGTACGGTAATTAACATTTAATCTTTAAATTAGATTTTGAAATTAATAATTTAGTATCACATCAGCAGTAATTAATAGCATTTTGATAGAAAGTGTATTTAAGCTAACATTTCAAAGTTCTGGGGAATGAGTAGTGCATTTTAAAGTTCAAAGGTATGACATAAATGACATAGTTTAGTTGGTATTTTTAAAATTCATCTTAAAATAATAGCTAGTTAAACGGCACATGGCATGCACATAGGAGCAATTACGTGATTTTATCTACACGTTAGAATTTTATTTATCTAGTTAATATTTTTAATTTATTTAATGATAAATAGTGTTAATGGCAGATAAGTAGAGTATACTTAAGGAAAAAAGATTTTGGTGAGGATAAATCAAATAGAAAACTAAATAGGAAGAGCATATGTGTATGATAATAAGATGTTTAAATAGGAACAATCTAAGAAAAAATTTAAAAATATAACAATTTAGGGGACAAAAAAAATTGGAGAAATTAGTAAACAAATTATCTATTCAGATCACTTTGATAAAATAATTTTTGGATGGTTCAAAAGAAAAGTATTTTAATGGAGACACATTTGAGAAAAAATATTTCAAGATAAACAAATTAAAAATTATTAAATGATACATATCTAAAAGTACATCAATAGAGACAAATTAGAGTAAAAAATTTAAATTAAATTTTAAAATATAATCTTAGAAAGAAGAAAAAAGTTAAAAAAAATAAGTGGAAGAATAAAAGAGCAAGTGATAAGACAAAACAAGAAAATCTGAAAAGATAATATAAAAAGGAAAAAATAACAAAATAAATCAACCAAATTTTGAATATTGTTCTAGCGATTAAAGAAAATAATTATATTTTTAGGATGACAAAAATAAACACTGTGTGTAATCTTTGTATACGTTATTTTGTTTTTGTTTTTTGTTCTTTGCTTTATTATTTATTTATTTATATTTATTTATTTATTTTTTTGCTTAGATGAAAAAAAAGAGGCTATTTTGTTTATTTAATTAAATGTGCTTAATTTTATGGAATATATGTTTTTTTGTTCAACATATGCGAAATATGACTTGAGGGGTGTTTGGCTAGTGGTGGGAACCGTGTTTTTACTGTAGCAGGTGAGAGCTTTTTACTATAACAACTTTTTTCTTTTTATTGTAGTATGCGAGAGCTTTACACTGTTCATAACTGAGTTTGTGGTGGGAACCATATTTAACCAAACAAAGTATTGATGTAAAGAAGGAAAATCGCAAATATAAGAATAAAATTTTGTCCAAAAATTATAATCACGTTTTAAGGAAAAAATAATGAATATATAATTAATTGTTTTTTAACTGTTCTTCTTTTTTTTTTTTTAACTAGCTATGAGGTCAAACATTAAAATTTCTTGATTCCTAATATCTTTCCTTTCAAAAGTTGTTGAAGGGAGTCTTTGCCGCCTATTTGGATTACAAGAGGTTTTCTAAAGTATGTGTTCCAAAAGTCTTATTGGTGTCTGCCTCCCGAGGTAAATTAAGCTTAACGTCAGTCTTGCAATTTATGATAATCGTGCAATCATCATAATGTTTTGCTCTGTCTGTTTCTAAGCATGTGGATCTTTACACTTATTTGAGAGGCTGTTAATATCATGTGGATCATTATATTTGCCATTGAATGTTCTTGTTAACTCTTTTGTTAGCTCTTTGTTTTGCTGGTTAAGCACTTTGTTTGGTTTTTAATTAAACTCTCTTTAGTAATTAAGATAATTATAAAACAAAAGATGTATAAATTTAAGGAGAAATTACACCAAATAACACAATTTCAATTTTAATATAAGTAAGTAGTACACTTTTAAAAATATTTAAGCACATTTTATTTTTGCAATCACGTGCTCTTTTTAAATACTTGAATTTTTAATTTTACCTCATTTTTTTACTTCATTTTCTTCTTTCCTTTCTTTTCTTTTTTTTTTTTTCGTTATCTCATTGTTGTTTCGTGTTTTTTTATACGTCATTCTATAAAAAAATAAATTTTGTTTTAATCTAAGTGGACTATTTACTAAACATTATTATATTTTGGTCTATATGCTCTAATTTCCTACTTTGTGAACCGAAGTCGAACAAAAACCTTATATAAAATTTCAGACTCATCTTTAAATAATTACACGCATATTTTTTTCCATAAGCTTACCAATTGTCACTTATGTTTTCCCTAAGTCATGTGGGAGTTAGTTAGGTGTTTTTTTGGATCTTTTATCCTTTGAAATTTTCCAATATTGACAATTTTTCTTCTGAACTTTATAGTTTGTCATTTCACCCCTTCAACTTGTTAAATTATTGCACTATGAACTATGTTACATCTTGCTTTGAATTTTAGTCGGATTTGAGGGATTGAGAGTTTGGAAATTAGAGAAACTCATATTAAAACTGAAATTAGGATTTTGGGGGTAAAATGTGGTCTTGCAAAAGCTTGAAAAGCTTAAGGGGAAAAATGTGCTAAATACTCATAATTAGTTATTTCCTGTAATTGCATCTTTTTCATTAATTTCTTAAAACTTTTGAAGACATCTATTGAGTGATTCAATTTTTCCGATATTCATATTTTCTTAAAATTATTATTTTTTTCTTAAACATGGAATTCTTAAATTTTTGAGTGATTCAATTTTGTTGTATTTTTTCAATCTTTATTACGGATTTGTCTTTCTTACCGACTCTGTAATCAAACATCGCCCAAAAGAAATAATCAGCTCGAAGAGTCTTATTTGCCAACCAATTATGTTTGCAACGTTATAAATACATGATTACACAATGTTTGAAATGAGATATCAAATATGTGACAAACTACCTTTGAAAAGATAAATGATCAATTATTAGAAAAAAAAAACGTTAAAAATAAATATTGGGAAACAAACATCTTCTAGTACTAATTTCTAATTCTTGTTTTAGGATTTTTACTGAATTAAACTAAGACCTAAGAAATAGGATTTGTTTCTCTTTTTTAAAAAAAGAAAACTAATTAATTTGCTCAAATTTTAAGACTTAAAGGTAATTAGTTAAGGGTTTACAACAAAAAAAAACTTAAAGAGGTGTAAAGATAATTAGTTCATGATCCTACTAATAAGGAGCCTTGAATTTAAGGAGCCTCACGCACTTGCGTTAACGGCATTACCCTTAAGCCAGCATTAATTTGAACAAAACTAATTTTAGAGTTCTTTATTATTATTATTATTATTATTATTATTTTCAATTTATTAAAACGAAAGCAAGGGAAAAATCTACACGCTCCTTCAACAAAAAAAGTTCAAGGGTAAAGGAAAAAAAAAAAAATTATCTGCATGGAGAAAGTGCAATTTGCAATGTTCTTGGCATTTGTTGTAATATTGGGTCCCTTGATGGTCGGACAGGTTAGTGCATTCATTCACATTGTTGGAGGAAGCCATGGCTGGCGTGTGCCTGAGAACCAAACCTTTTTTCAAGATTGGGCAAAACCAAGAACTTTTGGTGCGGGTGACAGACTTGGTAAGTATTACAATTTACAAATCTCACCCCTTTTTGAATTATCTTTGTGTTATGCATCATCATTGGTGATTATAATATAATTAATCATCAAATATGTGTTTTATATGGTAAAATGAATTCAATTAAATTTATGGGTTTTCTTCTTCCTTTTTTTCTTTTCTTTTTTTTTCATTTTTACACCCTCTATTTTGACATGTCTTATATTTTGAATTTTATTGCATTTATACATTCATACTTCAAATTCACCTTAAACCCGTATTATTTTTTCATCGATTTTGATTGTGAAAAGATCTAAATGTCCTTTACATTTTGAAAATTTGAGTTTCTTCTTATACTTTTTCATTTTTTTTTTCTTTGAGAGTTTAGGTCTTTCTATGATAAAAACTAATATTGATTTGGTAATGTAAAGATTTAAATGTGATACAATTAAAAATACAATAGATGGGTTTTTTTTCATTACCTCAAGTATCAAAATGAAATTACCCTTAATTCAAATATCCTCACATTGATCAGTATATGTTTGTCTGAAATAAATTTTTTAAACAACATCTCTAACGAGTAAAACAAGCTTGTCCAAGTAATCCTAGTAACCATATTGGTGATTTTTAGCAATTTTCCTTTAATCAAGTCTTTAATTTCCATCAACCAAATCTTTTTCTTTCTTTCTTTCTTTTGTTTTTTTGTCTCTTAAGGAAAAATTTTCAGTTTTTCCAACCAGACCTTGCGGCAACAATGTGGTCATGGTAAGCAAGGAAGATTTTGAAGCATGCACTCAAAACAAAGTGCTCAACATGTACTACCAGGGACCAACAATTCTAAACCTCACACATCTCGGGGACTACTACTTCTACAGCGGCGTTGGGAAGCATTGTGAGGCGGGTCAAAAGCTTCACATCAGCGTTGTTGACAAAGTGGGCGCATCCGGCGATTCCTCGCCATTTAAGTTGTTTTCCACCGAAAGCGATGCCACTGCCACCACAGCCGTCACTAGTCCTATCCCATCTCAACTCCAAAACGCTAAGCACTCCTCAGCCACCACCATTCAAAATGTGGGTGTGGTTTCTGCTAGTTTGTTAAGCTTTTTGCTTTTATTGTTGATCTAAAACCTATTTTAAATGCGATGAACGTAATATTCCAGATTTGACACATTGTGATAAATCTTATTGTATTGTCTTGTGTTGTATTGTTATAACTTGCGAAATCATGATGTAAATATGCTAGGGGCTGCTATATCTATGTATGCTGGAGGCGGAAGATGCAAAGGTAATTGAAGACACAAACTGATCTTTTGCACATTGCGATTTGAAACGAGTTTCTTGTTACCAATTACACAAGTGAAGATATAGCAGATTATTTGTTGATTTATAGAAGTTAGATGTCTAGGCACAATTGCCTCAAAACAAGGTCAAGAAAAAAGGGCAAGCTCTGTTGTTTCTCATCAGAATATGCTAATTTGTCTGGTGCAAAATTCACATTGGGCCAAGTCCAAGAAGCTTGCCAAGGAAAACGAGAAATTATATATATATATATATATAATAGCTTGAGCTCTCTCAAAAAAATTTTTAAGCGTGTAAATACATATGTTCACTAAATTTGTACACAACCTCGACAAAATTTAAGAACATATTCCTAAAAGAATGAAAACTAAGGCCCAACTAAAATCCTAAAGCACTTGGTGGTATATTTTTCCTTCATAATAGGTTAAGACTGTTTATTAAAGTAAGGTATTCATTTTTCTCTTTTATTTTCATTTTTTAAATACCTCTTTCAAATACAAAAGTGCATACATTGATCAGTTCGGAAGAAGGTCAAAATTATGCATCACAAACTTTTAGATTGGAAGGTTGGAGCATCCTCTAATAAATGGTGTGCAGCCTAATGTTCTGCTGTATCCAAACCTTTGCGTAAATTGTGCTTGATAAACCACTTTTGAAGTTATAATGGTTCATTCAGTATGCGAGTTTGGAATAGTGTGGTTTAGTATTTTATAGTTTGAATTATGGGTTCTAAACTGTATAACTTAAACGTATGCTTTGAACTAGCGTCTGGAACATAAAGGTTTAAAACGAGAATAAAACATCACATCAAATTTAAAACAAGAATTGCTATTTGAAAAATTATGGTTTATGAAAGAAAAAACAATAACGATATTGGTTTATACGATAGAAGATGGTTCAAACCGTGTGAACTCAAAGGAGAAAAAGTTTAGATTTTGGAGTTTTGACCATTTTGAAATCGCTTCCATGGTTTGAACAAGCCTTAGTTATTACTCCACCAAATGCTAGTTTGAACCGCCTTTATGGTTTATACTACCTTAAACGATTTTGAACCTGCCTATAAGCATTTCGGAACACCTTGGAACTGCAATTTACGGTTTCAACAAACTTTTTTTATAATGTTTTCTCTCATGTGCTATAGTATTTTTAATTCTAAATTACAGTTGCAACTACATTAGACCACTGCCACCGAAACATTACTCAACAAGGTCAGTTAAAGAAATAACACTTTTGTGGCATTGTTTTTCATTCTTACTACTTTTATGATAAAGTTTAAAACATACAATTTTTAAAAAGTATAAAGATATAATTAATTACAAGTATTTTAGGTTAAGGTTAAGCAAATATATATTATCTAAAAATGTTTTTATTTTTTTAGCTGAAAAAAATGGTATGAATTGAAAAAATAAATAAATGGTAGAACATAGGTATCCTAATTTACTCAACATCCGTACCTCCCAAACGTAATTATTTGGGCCCATCAGCCCAATTCTAAAGTATAATAAGTTGACCCCATTGGTCCAAGATGGGCCAATACAACAAAACCCAAGTAGTAGTTTGGGCCTAACAAACACCTTCTTTGTTTGCCCTTTACAGATTAAAAAAAGGGAGAATTATTTCACTTTCTAACAGAAAAAGATAAAAAATAAGAAATAAAGAGAGAGAAGAAAATAAAGGTTTCATTTGGCAGCGTTGTTATAGTATAAAAATCAAACATGATATAATATAAAATAAAAATATAATACAATATAAGATTTTCACATATAACATATTTTAGTTTCAATTATATAGTTTTAACTACGGGAGAAAATAAGAAACAAAACAATAATCTCACATGAAGTGCGTGGTGGTGAGTAGGAGTGTCAAAGTGTGGGCTTCTATTAATATCTCCCATTACAATTCATGAGATTTCAATTGTCTCCATGTGTCTTTTCTGTATCTTCCAAAAGCCTCCCCATCAACAAGATCTCACTCCTTCCCCCTATTTTCTGCCTTTTTGCTGTCGGGTGGTTGCTCGTATTGACACCTTCATGGGGTCCCACATGCCTAATTCCCCACCCACACTTGCATGAACACGCATCCATTTAGCCTGAGTGCTTTTATTTCCGCATTCACTGCACACCATTTGGGCATTTGTACGTATCCGCCTTTTCTCACTGCATTTATTTCACTCATTTTTTCCCCTAGTTTAAAAATAATTTTAAGACAACTTCCTTTCTCCATTATGATTTCAATCTATTCAATATCCATAAATGATCAATAGATATTTTCTTTTGCTAAAAAAAATTAATGAGATTATAGAACTTTTTGTCTAAAAGTTTAATATATAGGCTAAACTTAAATATGTGACTAAATAATAGAGATAACACTTGATACGTAAAATGATATTACCAAGAAAAGAAAAATGGTGTTTGTGTCGGAGGGCTTTGTAAATGTTGTGTTCGTTTTTTTAAATCTAAAACTGCTTTTCTGAATTGTTTTAATATTCTGTCAAAAATGTTTCAGCTCTCTAAAAGTGTTTAAAGTCAAAACTACAAAATATGACTTCTTCAAAAAATACTTCTGAAATAGACTTTAAAACTTGTACTAAAGTTTTAATAAGAAATTATAAACTTCATTACAACATTTTTATTATTATTAAAGAATTTTAAAATCATTTTAACTTATTTAAGCTCTTTTTAAATTATAAAATCACAGCTTTGCTTCTGACTAAAACACTGCAAAACAGGCCCTTATGGTATGGTAACGTACGGAAAGTATAACAAAGTATGTTCGTGTTTTGCGGACCATTCAACCATTACACTTGGTAAGGAAACCCATAACATTTTTTTTTCACCTTTTTTTTTTTTTGGCATTGTGATTGAAGCCCACAACACTAGGTTGGAGAGGATGAATTTGTTCTCCAACAAAAAAATGGCTTGATCAATGGAAACATGGGTTTTTTTTTTTAATTTATTTTCAAGTGCCCAAATTCTATGCCAACCATTAAGGAAGAACCGTACTTCGATATTTCAGTGAAGTGCATGAACCAAAATAATAGCCATTGACTGATATTTCTTTTTCCCATCTTCAAATGCCCATAGTATAACTATGACTTTTAGTCCGTTGAAATTTTTTTTAAAAAAAAGGAAAAAAAGAAAAGAAAAATAATAACAGTTTCACTTTTTTCTTTTTGGAATATCTATTTTCTCTTGACAATTTTGGTTCGTAAGAAAGCAGCTTCTCATATGGGCCACATTAGCCCATCATTTGGTGGACTGCTGGAGGCGAGCATGCCCAAAATGAAGAAACAAAAACTCCTAGAATACATTATGTGTCTAAATTATTATAATAAAATTAAAATTTAATATAATATTTAAAATATTTTTAATAATATAATAATTATATTAATAATATTATATATTATATTTTATAATTATATATAAATAATTTTAATAATACTGTTATAAGATATTTATAAAAAATTTATATAATTAATTTTAATTTAATAAACTATAATTAGGTCAATTGTCTTGTTAACTCAAACTCTTATCCACACCAGATAGGCCACATCGGCAAGACTACAAGATGATGGATGAAAAGTGGGACCAGTCAATCACAATCATGTGCAGACACAGTAATATCTGAGCTGGCTTATGGAGAGGGGACCGTGGGTCCCAGAGGGCGCGAATAAAAAAGCCCAGTCGGACACTTGCACTGCTCGAGGCAATGGAGAACAGTTTGCCCAATATGACGTGTACGGTCTGGATTAATTATGAGGAGCTGGAGAATACCAAAGGGGATCCTCTGGATTGTTTTGCTCCTTGGGGGTGAACCTTCAGCAAATTTTGGAACTTTGTGTTTAAAGATATATATATATATATACATATATACACCTGTCCTAAGGACATTGATCTTGGCTTTGCGTTGTGGGGCCATAATTTAACCGTGACCTTTCTTTCTATCTCTATTACTACAAGACCAACCAGCCTTAATAAGGGTCTTGGGACAAGACGCCCTAAGAAAACACCAAGTCACAGTTTTGAGGTGCAGAAAATTTCAGTAAAAAAAAAAGAAAAAGGGGGGGGTCAAATCTGCAATTTTACTGCAACATGGGCTTAGGGTCACACCATTTTACAGTTCTTGTCCAATGTCCATGATGGGGGTCATCATATTGGAATAACCTGTGATTTATGCTACAATGATTGAGTAAATGTTCATGTCATGTGGCCATGGTCCATGCATGGTGGTATGCTCTTGGTACGACCATTTGTGCTACTACTAATAGTAGTAATCTATTACGCAAGTCATACAATAAAACAATAGAACTAGTTACTCACAAAAAATTCTCTTATAAATATTGTTAATCAAGTCCGGTATTTTTATTCAGTTCGGTTTGAATCGAACCTCTAAGTTCATTAACCAAAACCAACTTAATCATAAAATCACTCGGTTCAAAGTCACCCATGAAGAGAAATAAAGACCAGTGGGGGCTAATTTTTTTTATTTTTTAAAAAACTTATATAAACAAATGAGTATATACTATATTAATATACATTAGGCCCGGATAAAAATCTAAATAAATCTTATAGCCTTAAAAAAATCATTTTCACTAAAAGTCCAAAAGACATAATATAGCACGTTAATAGATATTTATTTTGATTAGATTTTTGTTTTAATTATTAGCCTATACTGATAAAAATTCCTGATTTTGTACACAATTTTAGGTAGGTCTGTGAATTCGAGTCCAAAGGGTTTGTGGCGGTGTTGATGGATTTGAGTCCAAGATGAACATCCTTACTTATAGGTGTTGGCAATCATTTTGCGAAACAACAATACTCTAGTAAAAGTTCTTTTTTTATTTATTGATTTAATTTTTTCAAAGATGGTGTTAAGGGGTTGGGCTAAATACTGTAAGAATGCACATGAATGTGGGACCCAAGAGAATTAAATTCAAGAGCTTACATTAATGCCACGAAAATAAAACTTGGATTGATTAATAATTATAAAAAATGCTACTCCATATTATTATACTGTATTATGAAATATCAAATATATCCTAAAAATACAATAATCCACTAAAACAAAAAAAAAAAGTACAAGAAGAAAGGAAACGGCGGCATGCTCAATTTCAACATGAAAGAGATCCATTGCGTTTAACCGGCCGTTACCTATCAGAAACTGCCATTTTCGGTGGCAGTAACCAACAAAAATATTTAGAAAAAAATAAAAAAAAAATCACTGATAATTCATAAGAATAAGTAATGGCACACAAAAAAGGAAAAAAACCTTGACAAAATCCAAATGTCGCGGAGGAAGGGAGACCGGAATTAGACCTTGGTGGCGGACAATGAATCCGGCAATGAGCACAAAAGAGACGTAGAGGAGGAAGAGAGAGGACCAGCACGGGAGAAGTCTGGAATTGAGAGAGAAAATGCGGTTGAAATAAGATCTAAGGAAAAAGGGAAAGAAAAAAACTGATTAACTTATGGCATGTTTAGCACACCATATTATATTGTATTGTATTGCATTGTTTTACATTGTATTGTATTATATTATATATAAAAAATACAATACAATGCAATACAATACAATATAATACGATGTGTTAAACAAGAAGGTATTTTAGTCCCTTTAGCATTTTGGACTGAGTAGGTTGTTATGCATGTAGCCTATATCGATCCCATGGATGGAATAGAGGCATGTATCCTAATTATCTCGATAGATATTGAATTGCTGTCCCAATTCAATCAATTGGGCTAAAGAGTTCTGAAGTATCCCAGTAATAGGCTTTTGCAGCAGAGTAATGCGGAAAAATTTTCATCCTTCCCGCTTTAGTTTGTCTGTATCTTATGCTACACGCTCTCTATTTGTATATGCCCTTCACATATACACCCTTCATCAAGCCCTCGCAAGGGTCTATATACATAGGGCTAACCCGCCAAAGCACCCATAACTCTTTGCAAAATAATGTATATTTATAGAAGCGGCATTTGAGGCTGTGGTTTCAACCATACAATTTCAAACGTAAACAATGTAAAACTCTCACACGCTGTAGTGTAATGTAAAATATTGATACAATATAAATGTCTCACATGTTAAAGTGCACGGTTCCAACCACAAAGTTTTAACTCTTTTTCTAAAGACCATAATATATTTAATATTTATATATTTAAGGTTATTTTATGCGGAAATAAAGTTTTGGTATAAATAAAGAGTAACAAAACAAAGAAAAAGACATGCTGGTATCCTCAGGGCATGTTCGTCATATTACGCATGTAGGCTCTTTGTCTTCAGGTGTAACTGCAAGGCCAAAGCATATTAATTAAGCTCTTGGCTCTTGTATATGAGGTATATATAAGCTAATGCTGTTTGGCTTTTTGTGTATGGAGGTTTTGTCTATGCCAGAGATGGTTTTCTTTCTTCTGCAGAGGTTCAAGTTTAGGCACAAAATAAGCCAAACTCTGGTAGCAATATTTTTTATTTTTATTTTTTCTATTCCCAAGGACCAGTTAATGGGTTTTTTTTTTTTTTTTTTTGGATAAAGAATCATTAGACTTGCCTGTTAATAATCTCTTGTGCCCCTACCGTTGATTTGAAGCATGATCTTTTAAAGAGCATAAATTTGAGTTTGGAAATTGACATCGCAAACTGCCAAAAACTTTTATCATACAAAAAAATGGGATTAAAAAGAAAAGAGTTTGGTTTTTATTGTCAAACCCTAAAAAAAAAAAAAGATCTGCATTATGTTTGGCTAAATTAGGCCTTTTCAAATTAGACAAAGATGATTCTAATCATATAAGTATAAACTTGTACCCTTCTCTTGGCAAGTTGTAGTAAACCATTACTATTACTTTTGAAAATACCACGAATCACAAGTAAATGAAGGTGTAAAATGCTGGTTAAGCATGGTCGCGAACATATCCCGACTCAATACAAGTTGTAGACTTCAAATTCTTCACGTCAAGTTGAAATAATAATAATAATAATCAAGTGGATCTCAGCTTAAAATGCCAAGAAATTCGCCAATGTCCAAGAAAGTTTGTCACTTTAAACTCTATAATTGGCATAATTTTCCGTTCATTTTCTTTCCATTGCGGGTAAGGGGCATGATTTCCTATAAAGTTTGCGCCACATTTTCTTTACATGAGTTCAAACGTAAAGAGAAGAGAGACAACTAAGCTTTCTCCCCAAGCAAAGTGTAGGGCCCATAACCTGAAAGCTTTACAGTGAGTGATGATAATTATATATATATACATATATGTGTGTGTGTATGAAAATGTGATGATTAAGGTGCTTGATAATGGTTCCCACTATACGGTTTTTACCACAAATTTAGTTATAAACAGTATAAAACTCTCACATACAACAATTATAATAAAAAAATTTGTTACAGTATAAAGCTCTCACATATTACAAGTTTTAACTAACGGTTTCTACCACTCTTTCAAATACTCTCGATATGATATGATTCACCTACAAATGTACTTACGTGAATGCGCGGGGCCAATTTTTCCATGCTTCTTAAATATACAAGCCATGTTAATTGAGACAAACAAGTTGTAGGTGTAACAATAGAGATTATTATTACTTTAAAACAAACAGAAATAAATGAATTTTAGCCATGTTTGTCCGGATAACGAAAACTTATCTACTTTTCAAGGAGACAAAAGTTGATAGTTTCGTTTCAAAAACACGTTAGAAAAAATAAAGTTTAGTTTGTTACAGTGTAAAATTCTTACATGCTATAATAAAAAGTAAAAATTTGTTATAATATAAAACTCTCATATACTACAACTTTAAGTTCTAACTTTAAGTTTCAACTGATTTCTCAAACACACTCATAACTATACACATTATGCACAAACTTAAATCGTGAAGTTTATGTCTCACAAAAGATCTTCCAAATCCCAATTCAATTTAAATTTTAACTGTCTACGTTTTCTACTACATGTCCCCAATTCAACTCCAGAGTTGATATTTTCGTATTTAGAAATAATATGAGGAAACCGATTTACTACAACACATAACTAAACCTTCTTCTCAAATTGCTTTTTCAGAACTAAGTGATTATGCATCGCTGTAAATGTTTTTAAAATACACAATTCTCATAAGATTTTACCTCGTGCCCATATATTAGTTTTCCCTATATAATAACGTCAAATTAAAAATTTACTAGGTGTTTGGAAGGGTGATGGGAACGTTCTCACCATTTTTTTAGTTATAAACAGTGTAAAGCTCTTACATGCTATGGTAACAATAAAAAAATTGCTACAGTGTAAAGCTCTTACATGCTACAGTAAAAGTGGTTCTAATCAACAGTTTCCACCACCCTTTTCAAACACCCTTTTAAAGTTACCATCACAATCCTAGCCAAATGACATTGTGACTTACTATATCTTTTTGTAAGTAAAAAAATATATTGTTAGACACGTATGCCCTAAGGAGTAAAAAATATAATAAGTTTTTGGAGACATTTTTATCAATAAAAAATTTATTTATTGTTTATATACCAAATCTTGTCCTCTTTACGTTCATATTTGTTGAATGTATATTAAGCAAACAATAATCTAAGACTGTCGGTCTAAACTCTAAAAATTGGGCATATGATGGACAGATTATACGGAAGACACGATTCTTAAGGTGATGGTCTAAATCATAAGATCCGCAATGGAGGGAATAAAGTTGGGCACTTTATTCATGTAAAGATTGTTATGTTGTCTATATCCCAATTGAGAGATGGTTTGTCTTGGCCATTGGTGGTGGACTCCATAAATAGAAACATTGGCACGTTGTCATAGGTGACGATGTGTTGGATCGGGACATAAAGTGAATTGATTTGGATTAATAATTCTGTCTCGACAAATCGATTCACTTTAGATAATTATTTACATTGTATCTTAATCTTGAGATGAATAATGGGCTCGTTATCTTGACTTGTATTTTTTGATGTACCAAAAGGTAACAACTACATCTTAATAGTAGTATGCATGCCGGTACGTTGGAGGCATGACTCTTAATAGCGTAGACTTGTTATTCATAGATATGGAATCCATAGCTCCTCTTCAGGAGTAATGATATCCTCTTATATGCATTATCCTATAATTGGAAAACTGGAGCGTTCAACCATTTGGATACATAGGTGTAACCGAATGGTATACTGTCTTTGGATAGTAAGTTTTCCGATTGTGAGATAATAGAACGCGATATAAAAATAATCGGAAAGGTAAGACAGAACTTGTCCTTAAGCCAATTATGGATTATCATATAGGGATACGATACACTATGATATGTCATGGAGACTTAGCTATACGGGCTTCGTAATTCTATGTAGTTCGAGAGTGCAGCTCTAAGCTTTTAGTAGAGTAGCGTTAGAGTTGATAATTATGAAATGTATATCTGGGATATTGGGTTTCATAATTATCGGGAGCTTGAACTATATAGGTTCATTTGGTCCCCTTTGCTAGCTTACAACATCCTGTAACGATACGACGTGTTTTTTCAATAATTGGTGACTTATATCGGATTTATCAGATTGGTTGAAATTTGAAAGAATCCAATAATTCATGTCTATTGATCGGTTGAATTAATTTTTTGATAAAATTAATTCAAGATAAACTTGTTGAATTATTGGGATCGGATAATTCTTGCATGTTTATCGGTTGATTTAATTTTGGATAAATTAGATCAAGATAAACTTATAGAATTATTGGAAATTGATTTATTTTCTTAGAGATAAGCTAGATAAAGTTGTTTTAATTAGATAACTTTTCTATTGGATTATTTGAATTAAAACTGAGACTTTATCCTATAGAATCTCGGGTGGAAAGTAAAAGATTCGCAGAGATTTTTTATCGGCAGTTCGGCCTGTCGACCCACGTGTTCGGCCTACCGATCCACGTGTTCTGCCTGCCAATCAGCGAATGATAAGATTACGTGTTTCCAGGTGAATCTTATCAGATATTGATCCAAACTTGATTCTGTTTTGAGTTGTTGAGACCTAATCTGATAAGGACTGATCCTAGGCCCAACCTCTATATAAAGGGAGTAAGTCTTAAGAGTTACTTAGATCAATTGAGAGATTAAGAGTGATACTCTGCTGGTGAGAATCTGAAAACTCCCTGAGAGCTTTTGTTCACAAATCATGAACACTTACTTTAGGTTCTCTCAATTGGTTGGAAGGAGAGTCATCTGGTGGAAGAGCTATACGTTTGAGCCCATACTCACTCTCGTCATGAATAGAGAATAGCAAAGAAGACCAATTGGTTGAGGCTCTTCTTGAACGTTACTTCTCTTCACGTTTTGTGAGGGTCTTCGACATACAAAGGTTAGTAAGATCTGGTTAATTTATGCATATAGCGTGTCAAACTTGTGTTTTGAAAAATACTCTGATATAAATTTTTTTAAAAATTCCACTGTGTACTATTTTTTTAACAGATATATGGTGTCCTTATGCTACATTTAAATATTAAGAGAAATTTACTAGGATCATAGGTGAAATTGTGAGTGAACTTGGCTCATTTTTTTCGTCTTTTAGCATTTAGAGAGTCAAAATCATAGGGCAATCTATTGAAATGCATAATTGCAGCCTCTTAAGGACTGAAGGAATCGATTCCGAGAGATAATAGGAGAGAGCCTTAACGGGACATCCTGTTGCCACCATACCTCTACTACCGTGGGGACATTGTTGCTCAATGTTCTTTAATCGTATTGTTTTCCAACAGTAATAACTATAACTTAATGCAGACGTTCACATGTGGTGTGGCTATGTTATTAGTCCCTTCACTTTTATTTCAAAAAGAGAATAGTCATTAATCAATTAAATTACCATAATCAAAGTAATCAAGTTCTTTTCCTTCCAGGGGATATAGTAGTTGGCATAATATAACATAACGGTAATTTCACTCTTAACTCTACCACAAATTCAAAAACCGTGGAAAAAAAAGGATTGTGGAATCCTTTAAAAAAATAACAAAAAAGCAACGAAGAAAAATGAAAAAAAAAAGAAGAAGATATTTTGGTGTTAAATAAATCGGATGAGAAGAGGTACAATACAATGGTTCATGGAAAGACAGAGCAATCAAAATTGGGAAAACTTGTCCTTGAATGGAAATATCTGATGAGCCTCCACTAGCAGTAACCAGAGCAGGCATGGAATGGAAGAATCCTACGTAACGGCCATAACCGCATAATCCTGCCTTCCCACATCCTAATCCACCATCAGATTTTCGCCACGTGTCATCTTACTGGCCATGCCAGTCTGACCTTTTTTCCTCTTTTCTTTTTTCCTTTCTACTCCTAAAGTCTTGATATTCCGTGATTCTATAACCTTTTTGTCTCATAATTTTCCTTTTTCCAAACAAATTCTCGTTTCCAAATTCAGGGTCTGATTGGTGAATCCCTTCTTTAACTTTTACATTAATGACTGTTTAATTCCAAGTAATATTTTTAGGAAAATAACTTAATTCCACAATTTTTCTAATTCAGAATGGATCTCTAAAAATTCCACTGAATACTGAGCATAGCCACACGAAAAAGCGCATCTCGACAGCACGTGTACATTCATCGTAGCTGTTTGTGTACGAACAATGTAATATTTATTTTTTGGCCCGACTTATACATAAAAAAAAAATAAAGCAAAAACCGAAATTTTTTTTTTTTTTTTCTCTCTCTGTCACTTCTTTAACCTTTCGCGAGGGGGTGAGTCACGTGGGTGGGCACGTGCAAATCGTTAACAATTTAATTTTTTTTATTAAAGAAATTTAAACGTTTTTAGCATTAGAACACAAAAAAGAGCAAAATGGCCATACAATACAATGCATTTTACCCAAACTCGTCCGTCACCGTTGCTGTGACGGAGATCTACTTAAATTAATATCGATATAAATATATATAGTTAAGAACAAATAAACAATACAAACAAAATTGAAAATAAATAAATAAAAAAAAACACAAAGTACCAAAATACAGATTAACCGCTAAAAAAAAAAAAAAGGAATCCGACATCTCGGTTCTTTCTCGCCGATGAATACTTCGCCAAAAATCGGGAGATTTTGGTAATGATGATGAAGAAGAAGAGACTGGAAAATGTGGTTTTCAAACTTCAAAGCGCGAGGAGAGGATCTGAACCGAATATATCGCCGATATCTTGGAAGCAATCGTCCGGTTGAAAAGTTCTCGACCGGAACCCGATATCCCAACTCGAATCCGCGGCGAAAATGTCGTTGAAATCTTCTTCTCCCCCTCCGAGAACTGCTGAGTTGTCGAAGAAATCGGGAATCGAGCTGTGGAAGTCGAAAATATCGTCGGGAATGAACGTCTCGAAGCTCGAATGCTCGGACGAGAACTCTGAGAAGTTCTCCGACACGCACGAGTCGTCTCGGAGGATCACCCCCTTCGAATCAGCTTCCTCGTTCGACGGCGACGGGCATCGGAGTACGGACGTCGGAGAGCAGAGGTTGGTATTGATGTTGCCGTCGCTGTTCTTGTTGTTGTGAGACTCCTCGACGGAGTTGTACCCGGAGCTCAACGCCTCCGCCGCCGCTGGCTTGGTCTCCGCCGGAGGCGGAGTCGCGAAGTTGGTGAGCGCATCTGGCCCACGCAGCTGAATCGCCGCGTTGTCGTAGACCATGGCGGCCTCCTCCGCCGTGTCGTAGGTCCCAAGCCAGAGCCGCACCCGCCGCAAGGGGTCTCTGATCTCCGCCGCCCATTTCCCCCACGGCCGCTGCCTCACGCCACGGAACTTCTTCCCCGCCGGCGACTTCATCTCCGCAGGAACCACTCTCGCCTTCCCTCCCGCCGCCGCCGAAACCGACGGCCTCCTCTTCCTCCTCGCCGACCTGTTCCCGCTCCTCCAAACGGCGTCGCTTGCCCTGGACTCGATCGTAATCTCGTTGACGAACCTCTTCACTCTCCGTCTACAAAACAACACTCCCTCCTCATCGCTGGACGAGTCCGTCGCGTCGCCGTCGGTGACTGATATCCTCACAATCCTGGGCCTCGCAGCCATTTCCTCCGGCGAAGCCGCGGATTTAGAGAATTTTCCGGTGAGCTTAGTATGGTTGCAGTGTTCAGTGTACTTCACCACTTGACCTGGAGTCATTTTTCTTTCTTTTCTTTTATTATACTTTCCGTAGCTTCTTTCTCAGATTCTGAGAGTTGGTTTTTTGGGCATTTGAAAGCGAAGTCTGCAAAGAAGAAGAAGTGAGTGAAATAGAGGAAGAAAAAGATTCCTTTGAGACACGAGGAGAGAATAAAGATGAAGGAGGAGAAGAAGATAAGAGAGAAAGAGGAAAAGAAAGCTGAAACAGGGGACACGTTAAGGAGAAGCCACTTATGCTCTAAAATGCCCTCTAAAACGAAGAGAAAAATCTCTCTCTCGACCACCGATGGAGATTTAATTAAATCCAAAAAAAAAAAAAAAGAGTGCTCTTCAAAAAGTGTTATTAAAGGACGAGAAATTTCACGGAAAGTCACACCCAGAGAGGGGGAGAGAAGAAAAAAACAAAGAAAAAAAAGAAAAGAAAAGAAAAGTGTGAGCGTGACGAGATAAAAATCATAAAACAAAGAGGATATTAAACCCCACAAACCAAAGCTTTTTTCTTCTGTAGAGAGAGAACCCACGGTACGGAAAAAAGCAAAGGTTACGCCTCTATATATATATATATATATATAGACTGAGGGGAGTTCGTTTAGTAGACCCAAGAGTGAGAAAAATGGAAAAAAGAAGAAGGAAAAAAAAAAAGGAAAATTTTCTGGGAAAGCTTTCAAAGGTGTGAAGTGGCAGTGGTAGCTTTACCGGAAAGGAAACAAATGGAATAAATGTTGTTCCTAATCACAAAGGCAAAAAAAAAAAAAAAAAAGCCTCACTCACTCAGTCACTTGAACACAGAGGAAAACTTTTGCAAATGCCAATCTTGGGCAAACACCCCAGGCTCGAATAGTTTCTCTCAGATTCCCGGAAAATCCCAGAAAGAAAATGAAAAAAAGAAGAGCGAGAGAGAGAGTGTGGAGGATAATATTGCACAAAGAGAAAGAAGATGAAGAAGAAGAACATTTGGGTGGGTCGATGCAGAAACCCAGCTGCTTTATAGGATCCACCAAACTGCCGTAATCGACAAACCTGGTTTTAGTGCCATTTAATTATGTAATTTCCAAATATTTTATTTTTCTTTGAGACTTTCTGTTGTTTTTCTTTTAGTTACACATTTTAATTAAGAAAAAAGAAAATTAAAGGGCGAGTGATGGGTGAGTCACTGAGTCTGATGATGAAAGATTCCGACGAGTTCACTAGATGTTTTACAAGCCGCCGCATAAATTGGTCTGGTGTGATCCTTACACGTGGCGTGGAAGGTACGGTAATGGGATCGGACGGTGACGGAAAGGTCAGTGTGTGGCACGGGTGATGACTCAGCAAAAGAATTTTATATTTTCGGAATTTGGGATTGGGATTCAGGTCACGTGAGGTAGACACATGGGGTTTACAGTCCTGGGTCCTCCTTTGACTGAAAACCAAAAGAAAAAAAAGTCTTTTTTTTTAAATTTTATTTAACTACCGGTCTCTGAGCAATTTCTTGTTTAATTATCTTAACGCCCATTAAATGTGATTCTAATTACTTGTTAACTTTTGAGTTGTGGGGGTTTTTTTAACCGTAAGGGTGATTTTGGTAATTACAAGTGGTATTAATGACCCTTAGAGGCCGTAATGTTTATGATGATTTAACCATTTGAGTTTAAACCTCATCATTTACAGCTAAGTATAACGTGGCAGGCAACCTCGAAATTTGCACCATTTATAACAATGTTCCCTAACCATGCACGCTCTCTCTCTCTCTTACTGGTTTTTTTTTTTTTTTTTTTTATAGCTTTGTCACAGTGTCAAGCGTTCCAGTGCAACGTAGGTAGGCTTACACACAACAAGTTTTGACACGTTTCTAGTTTTCATTGGCTTGTTGGCTGAAAGAGTAGGACATCTCCTTGTCTGACTATTGATGGTTATTCACAGTCCGAACAGTGATTGGCCGTCATGGCCTTTTGCTTGGTGGTGACTTTCAGCCGTCAAAATATAAGTAAATGGAAAAATACCAAGGTTATAGCCTCGTTTATTTATAAAATTTTAGGCTTTAATTTAACATATAGTATTTTTTTAATTAAATTTTATTATTTTATTAATTATAAGGTTATAATTTTTTTATAAAATTAAATAAGATTGTTCAAGTTGATAGATTGTTTATTACATTATTCACTAGACTTTTTTTGGGCATGTCTATGGTGAGGGGGGCTTTTTCCCTCACAGATGGGGTATTTTAATAAGGACTATTAGATCAAAATCTAATGGTAAGAAAACAAGGAGAAACACCAAATTAAAATACAATCATTTACATATAATCAAATAAAATCAAATCTTATTTAAAAAAAAGATTCCCCTGCCAATGCTCGATTTTGACGAAAAATCACCCGGCCATGAGGAAGGCGAACGACGACATGAGTCCCACTAGGATTGCACTGATCATGAACGTGAAGGCCGCAAGGATGATTGTATACCTCCGTCCGATCGAGTCTGAGGTCTTCCTCGAAGCGAACGACCCGATTAGGGAACACACATCGAAGCTCGATTATGGAGACGTCATCCAAGTCCATCTTTGAGGATGAGCTAAATCATGCCAGAAATGCTGTGAAGAACTCGAAGAACAAAATCATGTTGGATCAAAATCCAATATATGAGCTAATATATTAAATAAATGTGAATTAAAGGCTATCAATAAGGTTGCCCAATTAAAAGTAATCAATTTGAGTTTTGGGCTTTTAATGCATCATTAAGTATGGGCCTCCTATGTGTAGAGACTAAAAATATAATTACTAATTTTATGATGGGCTAAATTGATAATTAAGGATAATTGCTAGGGTTTAGCAATTATATAAAGGGATTGTGGTCCCCAAGTCAGTACGTATATTATTTTTTTGTTTTCCATTTACAGAGAGATTACAGAGCATTCTGAGAAGGAGAATTTACGTACCAGACTTAGAAGATCATCAACCAAAAGACTCAAGAATCACATTTAATCAAATGGATTCATGTTAGCTTCTGCATCTTATTAATATTCTTGATGATTTGACATGAACGATCCTACGTGGTGATGGTTTTTATCACAAATTTATTCTAACAAGTGGTATCTAGAGCCTTTTCATATTAAATCATTGGGAATGAAAAAAATTTTTGTAGATGTGATTCTCATAAAAATTCTTAAATTTAACAATCTATAGTTCTTTAAAATTGTTGAATTTGAGAACAATTGATTGAAGAAATTTTCTGTTTTGATTGTTTGAACCACATACGGCTCATTCGTCAAAAAAAAAAATCGTTTACATATATGCGAATATATGTTATTCAGGTTCTCATTCAATTTGTTTTATATGTATAACATATATATTCCTTGGGTTGTTTTGTACGGCAGCAAGGCTGCCAAAGAAAAACAAAATTGAGTTTTCATTCGTAACGCAATTATGTTTATATATATATATATATAGATTCAGTTGAATGATGGATTTAGTTTGAAGAAAAAAAAAAATTTCCCTTTTTTTTTATTGTTCATATTATACGGCAAGTTGCCGAACAGCAAAAGAAAAAACAAAACAAAAAAAAAGGGGTTGATGGGCCGTTCGCCAGCGGCTGGGGTTGCGACTGCCAACGTCAGCCCATTTTCTGTTGCGGACGCAGGGCACCGACCGAAGACGTCGACGGCAGTTGTAGTGGCGGCTATCAAGCCGGCTGCTACTATCTCACCCAAGGGGTCGAAAGACCCCTACGGTTTCCTTGGGGGAGGGTCTGGGTCGAAGCCCAGACCCAAATGAGTTTCTTTACACGGGCCCAGTTGGGCCCATGACCGGTTATGACCCAAGGGTTTACCAAATCTAAAAAAAAAAAAAAAAGGACAAGCATAGCTGGGCCCGTGACTGGACAAAGGGCAGCCATACACGGGCTGGGCCCGTGACCGGTCAGTCACCAGGGGTTCAACCCCTGGGTGACCTGAAATTTAAAAAAAAAAAGGAAAATAAAGGGGGGGCTGGGTTAGGATCCGGGTAGGGTTCTCCCGACCCGGTCCAGCCCCAACCCTGTCAATGTTGACCTTGACCAAAATTTTTTATTTTTTATTTTTTTTAATTTTGGTCATTTTTTGTGCAATTTTAAATTCAAATATTGGTATTTTATATATATTTTGAGATGATTTAATCAAAGCAACATGTCACCAAAGTGGCCTCTCTTGTGGAAATTAATTTGTTTTGAAATATAAACGGTTGTGTTTATGTAACTTATGTGATTATTGACCGGCCCAAAGGAAGGCAATATTTGACAGAATTGTATGTACACCTATGGTGATAAACATGTGATGATTATTCGGTTTTACATGTAAGCAATAAATCAGCCCAAAGAAAGATTTATTGTTTGACATGTTCTTATTGTCAGTGTTTGATTACTACACCAAGAAATCACTTACAAGTTAATATTTCTGTTGAAAGACTAATATTAATGGAGTGCCCGATATCTTGAGATAGGGTTACCTTTATTTGGATTTATTATTGTTATTATGGATTCTTATGTGAGCGTTTTTGGTTTTGTTTATTTTGTTCTCTGTTTCAGCTACTAGTTCTGCCTCTAATATTACTGCCAACATCAATTTAATTCCTATGCTGAATGGTAGCAACTTCAAATCATGACAAAAGAACCTCCTAATAGTTCTCGGAGTCATGAATCTCGACCTTGCGTTAAGGGTTCCTTCTCCTGCACCTCTTACAGATAAAAGTTTCTCTGATCAAAAGAAGGACATGGAAAGGTGGGAGAAGTCAAATCGCTACTAGTTCTGCCTCTAATATTACTGCCAACATCAATTCAATTCCTATGCTGAATGGTAGCAACTTCAAATCATGACAAGAGAACCTCCTAATAGTTCTCGGAGTCATGGATCTCGACCTTGCGTTAAGGGTTCCTTCTCCTGCATCTCTTACAGATAAAAGTTTCTCTGATCAAAAGAAGGACATGGAAAGGTGGGAGAAGTCAAATCGCATGTGTATGATGATCATGAAGAAGGCCATTCTAGAAGCATTTAGGGGCACTATATCGGAAACGATAAAGACAGCCAAAGAGTTCCTTAAGGACATTGAGAAGAGATTTGCCAAAAATAAAAAGGCTGAAACAAGTACATTTTTGGCAAACCTCATCTCAATGAGATATAAAGGTAAGGGGAACATTAGGGAGTACATCATGGAGATGTCTCATATTGCTTCAAAATTAAGAGCACTTAAGCTTGACCTTTTCTGAGGACTTGCTAGTGCATTTAGTTCTTATATCTCTTCCTGCACACTTCAGTCAGTTTAAGGTGAGCTATAACTATCAAAAGGAGACTTGGTCTCTTAATAAGCTCATCTCACATTGTGTGCAAGAAGAGGAAAGGTTGAAGCAAAAAAAGACAGAAAGTGCTCACTTGGCTAATACTTCCAAAGACAAAGGGAAGAAAAGGAAGAAGGATAAGGAAGCTGCAGTTACGGCACCTCAAAAGAAGCAACAAAAGAGACCGGTTAATCCAGAAGGTACGGGTTGTTTCTTCTGTGGAGCTGCAAGACATAAGAAGAAGCATTGCACTAATTATCACGCTTGGCGTGCTAGAAAAGGTATGCTTCTTAATTTGGTTTGTTCTGAGGTTAATTTAACTTCGGTACCTAAACACACTTGGTGGATGGATTCTGGTGCAACCACTCACATTAGTGTGTTTATGCAGGGATGCCTGAGATGCCGAAAGCCAAATGATGGTGAAAGATACATCTACGTGGGCGATGGCAAGAAAGTTGAAGTTGAAGCAATAGGAAAAATTTAGATTATTGTTAAAGACTGGATTTTATTTGGATCTTGATAAAACATTTATTATACCATCTTTTAGACGGAATTTGATTTCTATTTCAGCTTTAGACAAATCTGGTTATTCTTGTTCATTTGGAAATTAAAAATTTAGTTTGTTTCATGATTCAAAATTAGTTGGTTCCGGTTCTTTATCAGGTTACGATAATCTTTATTTACTTGATACAATTGCTTCATTTAATGAATCCTTGCAATTAAGTACATGAGATATAAAGAGAAAATTAACCAATGAGAATTCAGCTGCATTATGACACAAGAGATTGGGTCATATCTCTAGAAGAAGAATAGAGAGACTTGTTTCAGACAAAATTCTCGACCCCTTAGACTTTACAGATTTTGATATTTGTGTTAACTATATTAAGCGAAAACAAACCAATCAAAGGAGATTTGAAGCCAACAGGACTTTGGACGTCTTAGAACTTATATATACAGACATTTGTGGGCCATTCCCTACGGCTTCTTAGAATGGTCAACAATATTTTATAACGTTTATAGACGATTTTTTCAGATATGGCTACATATATCTCATTCATGAAAAAGTCACAGTCGCTGGATGTGTTCAAAAATTATAAGGCTGAAGTTGAAAATCAACTCAGCAAAAGGATTAAAAGCGTCAGATCTGACGGTGGTGGTGAATATTATGGTAGATATAACGGTTCAGGTGAACAACGTCTAGGACCGTTTGCTAAGTTCCTAGAGGAAAGCGATATCGTCCCATAGTACACTATGCCGGGTTCGCCCACTATGAATGGTGTTGCTGAAAGACGAAACAGAACGCTTAAGGACATGGTGAGGAGTATGATTTCTCATTCCGCCTTACCAGAATCACTCTGGAGAGAAGCACTTAAGATTGCAGCGTATATTCTTAACAGGGTTCCAACTAAAGCAACTACCAAAACCCCTTACGAACTTTGGACAGGCAAGAAGCCTAGTATAAAGCATTTGCATGTTTGGGGATGTCTAGTTGAGGCAAGGCCTTATAGGCCTAATGAAAAGAAACTAGACTCAAGGACGATTAGTTGTTATTTTATTGGATACTCTGAAAGATCTAGAGGGTATAAGTTTTATGATCGCACGACCAAATCGATATTTGAGAATGCCAGGTTCTTTGAGGATGTCGAGTTTGTAGGGGGAGATATGGTTAGGGACTTTGTCTTTGAAGAGGAATATGTTGATATTCCCACAGCTGTTATTAACATTAATCAGGTTTCTACGCTTGACATCGTTCAAGAAGTAGACCCAAATCAAGACAATGTCAGAGAACCTCCCATTTCAAAAATTGTTCTAGAAGAACAAACTCAACCACCTCAAGAACCTATGCCATTAAGGAGATCCACTAGAGAAAGGAAAAGTGCGATGCCAGATGATTACATTGTATTTCTCCAAGAACATGAGTATGACATTGGTATAGTGGAAGATGATCCAATCAACTTCCATCAAGCCATGGAAAGTTCTAGATCTCAAGAGTGGATTGATGCCATGAATGAAGAGATAAAGTCTATGAAAGACAATGACGTTTGGGATCTTGTCCCATTGCCTGAAGGTGCGAAACCCATTGGTTGCAAATGGATATTTAAGACCAAGAGGGATTCAAAAGGCAATGTGGAGAGGTATAAGGCTTGTCTTGTCGCTAAAGGCTTTACACAGAAAGAAGGCATTGATTATAAAGAGACTTTTTCTCCGGTTTCTTCGAAAGACTCTTTTAGGATTATAATGGCATTAGTGGCATATTTTGATCTTGAGCTTTATCAGATGGATGTTAAGACTGCGTTCCTCAATGGTGACATTGATGAAACAATCTATATGGTGCAACCGGAAAACTTTGTGTCCGGAGATGCAAAGACGATGGTTTGCAAATTAAAAAAATCCATCTATGGGCTTAAGCAAGCTTCTCGTCAATGGTGTTGTAAATTTCATCAGCTTATCATCTCATTTGGTTTTGAGATGAATTTGGTCTATGATTGTATATGCCACAAGTTCAGTGGGAGTAAGTATATTTTCCTGGTTTTATATGTCGATGACATTTTGCTTGCCAGCAACGATATAGGCTTGTTGCATAAAACCAAGAGATTTTTATCAAAGAAATTTGGGATGAAGGATCTTGGTGACGCCTCTTTTTTGTTGGGTATACAGATACACCAGGATCGTTCTCAGGGTATTTTAGGATTATCACAAAAGGGCTATATCGAAAAGATTCTTAAGAGATATGGCATGCAGGATTGTAAACCAGGTGATACCCCTGTGGCTAAGGGAGACAAGTTTAGTCTCAATCAGTGTCCTAAGAATGATTTTGAGGTTAAGGAAATCCAGAAGATTCCTTATGCGCCAGTAGTAGGGAGTCTAATGTATGCTCAGGTTTGTACGTGTCCGGATATTGCGTACGTTACAGGGATGTTGGATAGGTACTTAAGCAATCTTGGAAAGGATCACTAGGTAGCAGCCAAATGAGTCTTGAGGTATTTTCAAAGAACAAAGGATTACATGCTCACGTATCGGAGGTCAGAACAGCTTGAGATCATTGGGTATACTGACTCTGATTTTGCTGGATACGAAGATAATATGAAATCTACATCGGGCTATGTCTACCTTATGGCTGGAGGTGTTGTCTCTCGGAAGAGTGCTAAACAGTCTCTTATAGCATATTCTACAATGACAGCAGAGTTCATAGCATGTTATGAGGCGTCCAATCATGGAATATGGCTGCGAAATTTTGTCACAGGGCTGCGTATAATGGACAGTATTCAAAGACCACTCAAGATATTTTGTGACAATAAGTCAACAGTTTTGTATTCCAACAACAACAGGAGCTCGATGAAGTCAAAACATATAGAGATCAAGTTCCTAGCTGTGAAAGAAAGAGTTCAGAGTGGACAGTTGTCTATAGAACACATCGGCACAAACTCCATGATTGCGGATCCGCTTACTAAAAGATTGCCACCCAAAATGTTTCATGAGCAGACTGCTCGTATGGGTGTCATATCATTTTAGGATATTCATTTTTAGTGGAAGTTTGTAATTTTAAATGCTCTTATGATATAGACATTTTTTGTTATTTTAGTTTATGGATATTTTAAGGTTATTTTCTACAGAAATAAAGTTTCAGTTTATTCACACTCTGATTTTGGTATGGTTTGATCTCACTAAGGTATTAAGGTGGACCAGTTGAAAATAGGCATGTTAAGATCACATTGCATGAAATTTTCACGCTACACATCCATGCTTGATCTTGTCATTAGTTGTATTAGTATATATGATCATTGATGGGTCTAGTTACAACATATGTAATGAAGGTCGCTTTGGTCCTATATTGATATGGCTAATGGACAAGATTGTTGAGGTGCATAAGGTTTTGATAGCAAAATTCACGAGCTCATAAAGTATAATTCACATGTATAAAGTTTCATATATAGCCCAAGTGGGAGATTGTTGGATCAAAATCCAATATATGGGCTAATATATTAAATAAATGTGAATTAAAGGCTATCAATAAGGTTGCCCAATTAAAAGTGATCAATTTAGGTTTTGGGCTTTTAATGCATCATTAAGTATGGGCCTCCTATGTGTAGAGACTAAAAATGTAATTACTAATTTTATGATGGGCTAAATTGGTAATTAATGATAATTGCTAGGGTTTAGCAATTATATAAAGGAGTTGTAGTCCCCAAGTCAGTACGTACATTATTTTTCTGTTTCCCATCTACAGAGAGATTACAGAGCATTCTGAGAATGAGGATTTACGTACCAGACTTGGAAGATCCTCAACCAAAAGGCTCAAGAATCACATTCAATCAAATGGATTTAGGTTAGCTTCTGCATCTTATTAATATTCTTGATGATTTGACATGAACGATCCTGGGTGATGATGGTTTTCATCACAAATTTATTCTAACAAATCAAAGACAACGTCGTTCCTCTCATCCTTTTGATCAGGCTCGCGCTTTGCCTCAGTTATTCGAATTCCTGGCTCTTCTCCATGACGACGATAATGCTCACCAGAGTCCAATTCACTTGAAGATGGACCATATTCAAGAGGAGGGTGGCGAGGGTCGCGACCGCATCATGGTCGACGGCGATCTAAGAAGGACGGCCTGGGTTTTTTCTTTTTCTATTTTTTGATATGTTTTTAGAATAATCAGGTGTGGGAGGTTTTATTTTTGCTTGGAAGGCCTTCATCTTTTTAACTATCTCATTTACATCGAAAGGTTTCAAAAGAGTTCAAATTTTACATCACCGAAAAGGAGAAAAGCCCCCCTCACCATAGACATGCCCACTTTTTTTCCTTCTTTTTTTTTTCAGAAAATTAATCTTGGTTTATTACTAACTTTTTGGTCAATAATGTTATTCACCAAAGTTTTTTTTTCTTTATTCTTTTTTTAGAACAATAATCATCAAGTTGTTTATTTCATGACATGTATATGAAAAATGCTTGAAAGCACCATCGATGTTAAGCATTATAATTAATAAAAGTTGAGCTCTATTATTTAACCTCATTTTGTGAAGCTTATTCTATATTAGTGTGGGATGCTAGGTACTACAAGTATCCCTAACACTGTTCTATGTATATAAGGTGGAGCCACACACGTTTGATGGTGGGCGGTTGCCCCTGAACTTTTTTTCTTTCAATATTGTATATTAAATTTTATAAAAAATTTTCTCCCCCAAAATTATATTTCGTCTATTCTAAAAATTCTATTTCATTTAATTTTTCTCTTGATAATATTAGTATATGCTTTGCTATCGGACTAAATTTTTTGGCATCACCTTGTATGTGTATATACGTTTTTGAAAATTGCAAGCTATCAGCCCTATCACTGTTTATACAGGTGGGATTAACAACTTATATCATGCGATCCTAAGTTATATAATCAGAATGTCTTAAAATAAAATTTGAATTCATGAGTGCTTACATACCATGATTGTTATTGAGTTTTCACTAATTTGCTTCGTAAACTTTTGAGTTTCAAACAACTATTCATTAAATTTAGAAAATATTGTAGAATCACTCAAATCCATAATGTGTATGTTGCGTGAAATCATTTTTAAAATCTAAGCGGGTCTCTACTTAGATCTACGTGGCTCCATCGCAAAAAACATAACAGTGACAAACAAAAGTTATGAACCATGCGACAAACAAATTATTCTTTCTTTCTATTTCTTTCAAAAGAAAAAAGAAAAAGAGAGGATATTTAAGAGGAAGAATTGAAGGAAATATATTATGCAGATAGCATGAATAATGAACCAAACCGAACAAGGGGTTGCTTTTAATTTTAGCACTGCCAAATTCCTTAACAGCGTAGGACAAGTTTAGGTGTTTACAATAAATAAGCAGTGTCATTTTCCATTTAAATTCAACTGCAAACAGGCCAGTAAGGTCTCTACACTCGGAAGCCCCCTAAACGGCGTTCTACTTATGAAATCTGTCAACCTCGTGACGAAAGAGAGTTCTCTGATGTGTCCCACATCGGTTAAAGAGGGTGGTCTTGGGTGTTATATATATGAGTTCACAATCTTCCCCTCATGAGCTAGCTTTTGGGGTGGAGTTAGGTTGGTTCATATCATATGGTATTAGAGCCAAACCTCTGCTAGTCGGTGGGCGCATGTACAAAGGTTCCCTGCCGCTCATGTGGGTTAACGACGAAGTTGGCACGAGGACGTGTAGTCTAAAGGGGTCGGGAATGATATGGGTTCACAATCCTCCCTTCATTAGGTGTGTTCATATCACTCTCTATATATATATCTTTTTTTTAATTTGATTTAGAACCAAAAAAAAAAAGTTGTTTCATATTCTTCGTTTATTTATCTACACCCCCCCCACTTCACTTGTATGCCCAAAATGACCATTCCACCCTTGTAATCTGGCCATGTGTTTTCACAACGTTGATGTATGGAGATAGGTTTTCCCCTAAGGTAATTAACTATTTTGGCTAAAATTTAGGTAAAGAAAAAATAAATGCAAAAAAAAACTACATATTATATACTATTTTATTTACCAAAATTGTATTAGCTATCCTTTTTTTTTTAATCTTCGCTATAGTAAAGATTTATTTGCTTTTGGAATAAGATAATTTATTTAATTTTTGACTCCTTATTTATAAATTTTTATATATCTTATTTAATTTTTAATACTTTATTTTTTATTTTTTATGACTAATTTCAAGTTATATTCATTATTTTATCGTTTTAATCTATAGTAATTATTTTAACTATGTATTTCATGATAAGTAATATACAACTTGGAAACACAAGATTTCATCAAAGAATGTTCGAGTAAATTTAAACTAAATTTTAATTATAAGCTTAAAGTTACTTTGCACTTTGTCCTCTGAACTAATAGCATTTTGCAATTTGCACCCTGAATTTTTTATTTTGTCAAATTGCATCATAAACTTAAATATTTATAGAAAATCACCCCCTTTAGTAGCCATTTTAGTTTTTGAATAAAATTGACATGTGATTTTTTACATGAGTCATTAATTAAAAGAATAAAAGCTTTTTTAATATATGTTAATTCAAATTTATATTTAAAGCAAAATTAATTCAAAATTTTATCTGGCATCTTTACACTAAATAATTCAAAATTCAAAATTTAACATTTCTAATAATGTGATGGTAAGACGTAATTTGTGAAAATTTAAAGTTTAGCCATGTAAAATACCCTTAAATTTAAGTACAATGATTACCAATAGTCCAAATAACTTAATTTAAATAAATAACTCACTCTGCGCACCCCAAACCGTTATCTATTTTCAACCCGATTACAGGAAAGTAAATTAACCATACAATTTCTCAGTAAAAAAAAAGGCCATGCAAGTCTTGTGTGTACGTGAGCATGCCAAGATTTTCCTCGTAAAACGTGTCAAAAAACAGATGAAGCCGTCCTTGCTTGTGTCTTTCACGATTTGTCCTGTTTGCTTTTGTTTTTAGAATGTTGTCACACATTTCCCAAAAAAAAAAAACACTAAAAATGAAAATGATTTCAGAATAATGTTTGGTTTAAAAGCCGTGGGACAATTAAAAGGAAAATTGTTCTCAAAATATCCAAATTTTGTTTCCCCTTGTCTCTTCCTCCTCTTTTCTATATTTAGCAAATCCTTGACGATCGCTCTCGCTGTCCAATCACAACAAGCCACCTCTAACTAGCGAATTCTAGCGACCCGTAGTCTAATTAGTATTACTAATTAATATTATATTACTAATCAGTGTTTTTAGACTTAAATTTAGTTATATTTATATTAATAATTTTTATTAGAAAATGTTTTATTTTCGAAAGCATTATAACCAAACACAGTCTTAAAAACAGTTTCAGCACATTTCTCAATATATTTTGATTTTTAGATTTTTACTTAAAAGAAAAACCATTTTAAAAACGTTACCAAATAGGTCTAGTCACGTCCACACGGCCACAGCCACCAGCGGCACCAACTTGCTGTCGTTTTTGCTGGACAACAATTAATCCTAATTAAAAAAAAAACTGAGCCTTTAATTTCTATATCTTTCACTAACCTAATATTGATATCAGTTATGAGCATATGTACGTATTATTAGTGCTATAGTCCAAAACATTAATTACAATCTCCTCCTAAGTAAGTGGCACTTTGTTGTCACTAAATGATTGGTTGTTGGGCCTTCACCATCAAAACTAAACTTATTTTCCCCATTATACATATTTTTGGATTCATACGTTATTCGTTTTTGGTACTTGGGGATGGAGATTTTTTGGACTTGCATTTGGACAAATTTAAACAATCATTGCCGCTTTGTCTTGTATTCAATCTTGGATTATTTCCTAACTCAAGTGATTAGACATATATGCTTAGATACCAGCATGTTAATAACATATATATTAGGGCTTTATTAGGCCGACTCCTTTTATGTTTTTGCTGAAATTATACAAAGATCTGTTGTATCAGTTACCCATAAAAGTTTACCAAAATTAAACATTAAGATTTTTTAAATGCCAAAAATACCGCTTCATGAATAAAAAATAAAAAATAAAAAATTTGGCAGTACATGATGTTGGAAAAAAGATGTTTTTACGCTTATTAAGCATCAAAATGAGTTTAATTGATTTATACACACTTATAACCATAATTTTCACTCTACTTATAAAAAGAATTTTTTTTATGAGTTCTAGGGCTAAGATTTAATCTACTTAGATTGAGTGTCCATATTAATTGGGAGTTTTAAGTCAATTTATGTAAAGCTAACATTGTTAAGCTCAGAGGACATTGATGTATTTTTTTTTTTTTTTTTGGTGAGGGAGGTTAGATAAAGCACAAAAGTGTTAGACATGTATGCTCTAAGGAGTAAAAATGTAATACGTTTTTGGAGACATTTTTATCAATAAAGAATTTATTCATTTATATATACCAAATATTGTCCTCTTTACGTTCATATTCGTTGAATGTATGATAAGCAAACAGTAGTCTGAGACTGTCAGTCTAAACCTTAAGAGTTGGGCATATGATGAGATGATTATGCGGTAGACACGACTCTTAAGGTGATGGTCTAAAATATATGATCCGCAATCGAGGGAATAAAGTTGGGCGCTTTATTCATGTAAAGATTGTTATGTTGTCTATATCCCTTTTGGGAGATGGTTTGTCTTGGCCATCGGAGTTGGACTCCGTGAATAGAAACATTGGCGCGTTGTCATAGGTGACGATGTGTTGGATCGGGACATAAAGTGAATTGATTTGGATTAATAATTCTGTCTTGGCAAATCGATTCACTTTAGACAGTCGTTTGTATTGTATCTTAATCCTGAGATGAATAATGGGCCCGTTGTCTCGACTTGTGTCTTTTGATGTACCAATGGGTGACTCCCACATCTCTATAGTGGCATGCATGCCGGTACGTTGGAGGCATGACTCTTGATAGCGTAGACTTGTTATTCATAGATATGGAATCCATAGCTCCTCTTTAGGAGTAATGATATCCTCTTATATGCGTTGTCCTGTAATTGGAAAACTGGAGCGCTCAACCATTTGGATACATAGGTGTAACCGAATGGTATACTATCTTTGGATGGTAAGTTTTCTAATAGTGAGACAATGGAACGTAAGATAAAAATAATCGGGAAGGTAAGACAGAACTTGTCCTTAAGCCGATTATGGATGATCATATGGGGATGCGATACACTATGATATGTCATGGAGACTTAGCTACATGAGCTTCGTAATTCTATAAAGTTCGAGAGTGCAGCTCCAAGCTTTTAGTGGAGTAGCGTTGGAGTTGATAATTGTGAAATGTATATCTGGGATATTGGGTTTCATAGTTATCATGAGCTTGAACTTTATAGGTCCATTTTGGTCCCCTTTGCTAGCTCACAAAGTCCTGTAACGACACGGCGTGCTTTTCCAATAATTGGTGACTTATGTCGGATTTATCAGATTGGTTTAAAATTTGTAAGAATCAAATAATTCATGTCTGTTTATCGGTTGAATTAATTTTATAAGAAATTAGTTCAAGATGAACTTGTTGAATTATGGCGTTCGGATAATTCTTGTCTGTTTATCGGTTGTTTTAATTTTGGACAATTAGAACAAGATAAACTTGTAGAATTATTTGAATTGATTTATTTTCTTAGAGATTATCTTGATAGAGTTTGTTTTGATCAGATATCTTTTCTATTGGGCTATTTGAATCAAAACTGAGACTTTATCCTTTAGAATCTCGGGTGGAAAATAAAAAGATTCGCGGAGATTTTTTCTCGGCAGTTCGGCCTGCCGATCAGAAAGTTCGGCCTGCCGAACTGGCCAGTTCGGCCTGCCTATCTCACAGTTCGGCATGCCGACCGCGACAGCTAAGATTACGCGTTTTTCACGCGTATCTTATCAGATATTGATCCGAACTTGATTCTATTTCGATTTTTGAGACCTAATCTGATATGGACTGACCCCAAGGACCAATAGGTATAAAAAGGGAGTGAGTCTAATGATTTACTCAGATCAATTAGAGAGATTAAGAGTGATACTCTTCTAGTGAGCATCTGAAAACTCCCTGAGAGCTTTTGTTCACAAATCACGAACACTAGCTTTGGGTTCTCTCTATTGGTTGGAAGGAGAGTCACCGGTGGAAGAGCTGTACGTGTGAGCCCACACTCACTCCGGTTGTGGATAGAGAATAGCAAAGAAGACCAGTTGGTTGAGGCTCTTCTGGAACGTTACTTCTCTACACAGGTCGCGGAGGTTCTTCGGCACACTGAGGTTAGTAAGATCTGTTTAATTTATACATATAACATGTCATACTTGTATTTTGGAAAATACTCTGATGAAAAATTTTTAAAAAATTCCGCTGCGCACTATTTTTTCCAACAATTGGTATCAGAGCCGAGTTTTTTACATAAATTTGCAAGTTTGTGATCATGTTATATGCATAAATTTTGTGATCTTAATCTCTCCAATGCTTGAATTGAATTTTATAGAGAGATGGCACTCTAGGTTTCTATATAATATATATGTTGTCATGGATTATGTGGTGAATGTTTATTAATTAATTATGGTTGATTAAATTGTTGTTTAATTATTTATTAATTAATTAATACCGGTTATGGTTCCTTAGAGGTTAGAATGTGTATCTAGGTTTTTCATGTAATTAGATGGCGGACTATCATCTCCGTCTAGGAATTATTATTTAATTTGTAAGAATTTTGTAATTAAATAATTATTCGGAGAAGACGGAACGAGAAGTCGGATCTTGAAGATAGATGATGGCGCCTCCAGGTATTTCCTGAGTCTCTAATTTTATGTTTTTGAATTGTTGAAAATAAAATTGATGAATTGCATTAAAATTGTATTTTCTGGATTGAGGGTTTTCTGCTCGGTCGGCATGCCGGACCTCACAGTTCGGCAGGCCGAAGGTCACAGATCGGCAGGCCGGACGTACGGTCCGGCAGGCCGACAGTGGGGCAGAAATTTTGGTGCTCTACCGGCAGGCCGAACCTTCATGTTCGGCAGGCCGAACCACCATGATCGGCAGGCCGAACCACCATGATCGGCCTGCCGACAGAGAGCATCCAGGTGTCCAGAAAAGGTGCAATTTTTCAGTGCAGTTTTAATTTTATTTTTTGGGACGATTCTGAGAAACATTAAATTTGGATATGACCGGAAATATGAAGTGTTCGATTCATACGGGATTGAGGACTTGAAGATGGATATTACATGAAGAAGGATACAGCTTGAGGATTCAAGGATGAAGAATCGATAAATGTCTCGATTATTCTCTTGTAATCTTATTTTTTCTATTCTCTAGGGTGGAACCATAATATTACGGTTATTATTATTATGCTTGTAGCTTTGCTTGATTGCTTTGCTTGTCTGCATTATAATATGATTTACCATGTATATTGATAACATGTCATATAGAATAGGGAGTGCCGCTCATATTAAAATTGTTCATGCATAATTTTAAAATAAAACATTGACTTCAAAAGATTGAGTGGGAGAAGGTTTTCGAAGAGAGAACCTAAGGCCTCCATCGTTGGTCCATAGGAAGAACATGATGGTCCCAACCCCTAGGAAGGGATTTCTATTATGTACCAGATTGGATCTCTAAAAGGATAAGGTATTTTAGTATGATTTATGGTTGCACACCCCTAGGTGGTGATTATAAATCATGGATAAAATATTGAAACGGTAGTTATACACTCACGTTAATTTTATTATTAACCTCCCCTAGGAGCTCTGTTAATAAAATTAATGGCCAAAGAAACGATTATTAGTATATGCTGGATCATACGGGTCCTGGATGGCATATATTAATCAGGAGGGGATCCGTGTTCCTGATTGAATTTGGCATGACTCCCCTAGGAGCTTGTTGAATTCTGAGTTGGGAATTATCGTTGTAAGGTTGTGATATTTTCAAGGTTTTGACACATAAACACATTTGTATGATTTTACATGATTGTGTTATCTTACTAAATTATTAAATATGTTTGCTTATGTTTGGTATATGATTCTTTATTGTAGATTGAAAATGTCTAAAAACGCTTTATCATCGATACTTGACAAAAACCAATTAACCGGTGAGAACTATAATGATTGGAAACGGAACCTAGACATCGTCCTATCCTTTGAGAAACTGAAATATGTACTGACAACTCCTTGTCCTCCCGAGCCTACGGGAGACTCAAGTAATGAGCAATTCCAAGCGTACGAACGCTGGAAAGATGCTAATGATCAGGCCCGCTGCTATGTTATGGCTAGCATGAATAACGTGCTGCAGGCTCAACATCAGGATTATGAGACTGCGAAGCAGATCTTGGATAATCTTGAGGATATGTTTGGAGGCCAGGCCATAACAAAGCGGCAAGGGGCGCTTCGGAAACTCTTAAACTGTAGACAGAGACCGGGGACATCTGTAAAGGAGCACATGATGTTGGTCATGGGTTACCTCGCTGAGGCTCAAACCAATGGAGCCGACATCGATGCTGAAACTCAGATGACTATGGTCTTTGAGACTCTGTCTAAGGAATTTATTCCATTTAGAGCTACTTTTAATTTGAGCAATAGACGGGATATGACCTTGACAGAACTGATGAAACAGTTACAGGAGTTTGAACTGCTGATCAGGGAGTCTCCTGCTGGTGGAGAGGCCAATATGGTAGCTGCTTCTGGTTCCAATCCTAACTCTAGGAATGGAAAGAAGCAACGGGCCAAGAGTGGTAAGTCTTCTATTCCTATTGCTACCAAGAGCAAGAAGAAAAAGAAGAAGAACCCAAAGAAGCTTAAGTGCTTCTTCTGTGGTAAGGTCGGGCATATAAAGAAGCATTGCAAGGACTTCCTTTCCAAGGGAGGTAGGTGTGATCTTCTATATTTAGAAACTTGTTTGGTTGAGGAATCCAGTGACATTTGGGTCATAGATTCCGGTGCAACTAATCATGTTTGTGTTTCTCTGCAGGGATTCAAAGAAACGAGAAGTCTACTTCGTGAAGACTTAACGCTTCGGATGGGCGATGGATCCTTGGTCTCAGCGGAAGCAGTGGGAGATGTCCATCTTTGTTTTGATAATTATAGGAGTTTAATTTTGCGAGATTGTTTTTATGTTCCTAAATTTAAAAGGAATTTAATTTCTGTATCTTCTTTATTTAAAGACTCCTACGTGGTATCTTTTAATGAAAAAGTGGTGATTCGTAAAAACAAATCTTTTATCTGTTCTGGATGGATGCAAAATAATCTATATTTTATCAAACCTAAGATGGACTTATTGCTTAATGCTGAGATAAATGATAATGACTCAAAAAGACTTAAAACTTCTCACTCTAATAAGACTTATCTTTGGCATTTGCGCCTTGGCCATATTAACCTGAATAGGATTCAAAGGTTGGTAAGGGATGGACCTTTAAGTCACTTAAAGGTGGAATCTATACCTCAATGTGAGTCTTGTTTGGAGGGTAAAATGACCAAAAGACCATACGGGTCTAAGGGCAATAGGGCCGAAGGGGTTCTAGAACTTGTGCATAGTGATGTTTGCGGACCGATGAACATCCGGGCACGAGGAGGGTATGAGTACTTCGTCACTTTTATTGACGATTACTCAAGATATGGGTATGTGTACCTAATGCACCACAAAAGCAAAACTTATGATAAGTTCAGGGAGTTTCGGGCTGAAGTGGAAAAGCAATTGGGTAGACCCATAAAGGCACTTCGATCTGATCGAGGTGGGGAATACCTTTCTGATGAGTTCTTGGGACACTTGTTAGAGAATGGGATTTTATCCCATTTGACTGCGCCGGGCACTCCGCAGCAGAATGGCGTAGCGGAGAGAAGAAATAGGACTTTGTTGGACATGATTCGGTCCATGATGAGTTATTCATCATTGCCTTTATCCTTTTGGGGATATGCACTACAAACCGCATGTTATCTTTTGAACAATGTGCCTTCAAAATCGGTCCCTAAAACTCCTCACGAGTTGTGGACAAGACGAAAGACATCCTTAAACCATATTCGCATATGGGGATGTCCAGCTCATGTCCTGTTTAAGGATCCGAATAAGTTGGAAGCACGTTCAGAAGTTTGCGTGTTTGTAGGATATCCAAAAGGGACTAAAGGGGGTTATTTTTATAACCCAAAGGAAAATAAAGTCGTGGTTTCAACTAATGCAACTTTCCTTGAGGAGAGTTACATGAACGACTTTAAACCTCAAAGCAAAGTGGTGCTTGAGGAGTTGAGGGGTAATCCGTTTACTCCGGAGGTTCCGAACGAAACCATTCCGATCGGTGTAGAAAAACCAAACAAACCTGAACAACAACCTCAGGGGCTTCGGCGTAGTGGGAGGATCGGGCGTCAACCTGAGAGGTATATGTTCAATGGGGAGGTCTTTTTGGCTGAACCGGATGAACATGACAGGGATCCTTATACTTACGCAGAAGCTATGGAGGATGTTGATTCAAGACTCTGGACAGAGGCCATGAACATTGAGATGAAGTCTATGGAGACTAATCGGGTCTGGGAGCTTGTGGATCTTCCCGAAGGGGTAAAACCCATAGGGTGTAAGTGGATCTACAAGAGGAAAAGAGGAGTGGATGGAAAGGTCGAAACCTTTAAGGCTAGACTGGTAGCTAAGGGTTATACGCAAAAGGAAGGAATCGATTATGAGGAAACCTTTTCGCCTGTAGCCATGCTTAAGTCCATCCGGATTCTCTTGTCCATAGCTGCCGCTCTCGACTACGAGATTTGGCAGATGGATGTCAAGACGGCTTTTCTAAATGGCTATCTTGATGAGTCCATTTATATGGAACAACCAGACGGGTTCAAGGTCGCGGGTCAAGAGGGTAAGGTTTGTAAGTTGCTAAAGTCTATTTATGGACTTAAGCAGGCTTCTCGTTCTTGGAACATAAGATTTGATCAAGTGATCAAGACTTATGGGTTCTCACAAAATGTGGATGAACCATGTGTTTACAAACACATTAAGAATGGGAAGGTGGTTTTTCTACTACTCTATGTAGATGACATTCTGCTAATTGGCAATGACGTTGGGGCGTTGTCATCGGTCAAATTATGGTTGACCAAGCAGTTTGACATGAAGGACTTGGGTGAGGCTAATTTTGTTCTCGGTATCCAGATCTTGCGGGATAGGAAGAACAAAATGATAGCTTTGTCACAGGCCAGCTACATAGATAAAATTCTCAGGAGGTTTGCAATGCAGGATTCCAAGAAAGGTGGGCAACCATCTAGGTCTGGAATTACTCTTTCTAAGAAAGACTCTCCAAAGTCTTATGAAGAAAGAGAATACATGAAGAAGGTGCCTTATGCTTCAGCAGTGGGTAGTCTCATGTATGCCATGCTTTGCACTCGACCGGATATTAGCTATGCGGTCGGGATTGTGAGTCGATTTCAGGCGGATCCAGGACCGAACCATTGGGTTGCGGTAAAGCATATTTTCAAGTACCTGAGAAGGACTCGAGGGTATATGCTTGTGTATTCGGGTGAGGATTTAACTCCTCTAGGATACACTGATTCGGATTTTCAATCCTGCCTGGATTCTAGGAAATCGACTTCAGGGTTTGTGTTTACTCTGGGTGGCGGTGCCATCAGTTGGAGAAGTGCGAAGCAAGATTGCACTTCGGATTCAACGATGGAGGCCGAATATGTGGCGGCTAGTGATGCTTCGAAAGAAGCAGTGTGGCTCCGCAAGTTCCTTGGGGATCTTGAGGTAGTTCCTGGTATGGATAAAGCGGTATCACTGTACTGTGATAACAGTGCGGCGGTAGCTAATGCTAAGGAACCAAGATTTCACAAGAAGAGTAAGCATATTGATCGGAAGTATCATGTGATAAAGGACTTCGTTGAGAGCGGGCATGTCACGGTGTGCAAGATCGCGTCAGAGGACAATTTAGCTGATCCATTTACGAAGACACTTTCTGGGAGAGTCTTCGAAAGGCATGTGGAAGCTATGGGGATGCGAAATTTGCAGTATTTACTCACTTAGTGCAAGTGGGAGATTGTTAGACATGTATGCTCTAAGGAGTAAAAATGTAATACGTTTTTGGAGACATTTTTATCAATAAAGAATTTATTCATTTATATATACCAAATATTGTCCTCTTTACGTTCATATTCGTTGAATGTATGATAAGCAAACAGTAGTCTGAGACTGTCAGTCTAAACCTTAAGAGTTGGGCATATGATGGGATGATTATGCGGTAGACACGACTCTTAAGGTGATGGTCTAAAATATATGATCCGCAATCGAGGGAATAAAGTTGGGCGCTTTATTCATGTAAAGATTGTTATGTTGTCTATATCCCTTTTGGGAGATGGTTTGTCTTGGCCATCGGAGTTGGACTCCGTGAATAGAAACATTGGCGCGTTGTCATAGGTGACGATGTGTTGGATCGGGACATAAAGTGAATTGATTTGGATTAATAATTCTGTCTTGGCAAATCGATTCACTTTAGACAGTCGTTTGTATTGTATCTTAATCCTGAGATGAATAATGGGCCCGTTGTCTCGACTTGTGTCTTTTGATGTACCAATGGGTGACTCCCACATCTCTATAGTGGCATGCATGCCGGTACGTTGGAGGCATGACTCTTGATAGCGTAGACTTGTTATTCATAGATATGGAATCCATAGCTCCTCTTTAGGAGTAATGATATCCTCTTATATGCGTTGTCCTGTAATTGGAAAACTGGAGCGCTCAACCATTTGGATACATAGGTGTAACCGAATGGTATACTATCTTTGGATGGTAAGTTTTCTAATGGTGAGACAATGGAACGTAAGATAAAAATAATCGGGAAGGTAAGACAGAACTTGTCCTTAAGCCGATTATGGATGATCATATGGGGATGCGATACACTATGATATGTCATGGAGACTTAGCTACATGAGCTTCGTAATTCTATAAAGTTCGAGAGTGCAGCTCCAAGCTTTTAGTGGAGTAGCGTTGGAGTTGATAATTGTGAAATGTATATCTGGGATATTGGGTTTCATAGTTATCATGAGCTTGAACTTTATAGGTCCATTTTGGTCCCCTTTGCTAGCTCACAAAGTCCTGTAACGACACGGCGTGCTTTTCCAATAATTGGTGACTTATGTCGGATTTATCAGATTGGTTTAAAATTTGTAAGAATCAAATAATTCATGTCTGTTTATCGGTTGAATTAATTTTATAAGAAATTAGTTCAAGATGAACTTGTTGAATTATGGCGTTCGGATAATTCTTGTCTGTTTATCGGTTGTTTTAATTTTGGACAATTAGAACAAGATAAACTTGTAGAATTATTTGAATTGATTTATTTTCTTAGAGATTATCTTGATAGAGTTTGTTTTGATCAGATATCTTTTCTATTGGGCTATTTGAATCAAAACTGAGACTTTATCCTTTAGAATCTCGGGTGGAAAATAAAAAGATTCGCGGAGATTTTTTCTCGGCAGTTCGGCCTGCCGAACTGGCCAGTTCGGCCTGCCTATCTCACAGTTCGGCATGCCGACCGCGACAGCTAAGATTACGCGTTTTTCACGCGTATCTTATCAGATATTGATCCGAACTTGATTCTATTTCGATTTTTGAGACCTAATCTGATATGGACTGACCCCAAGGACCAATAGGTATAAAAAGGGAGTGAGTCTAATGATTTACTCAGATCAATTAGAGAGATTAAGAGTGATACTCTTCTAGTGAGCATCTGAAAACTCCCTGAGAGCTTTTGTTCACAAATCACGAACACTAGCTTTGGGTTCTCTCTATTGGTTGGAAGGAGAGTCACCGGTGGAAGAGCTGTACGTGTGAGCCCACACTCACTCCGGTTGTGGATAGAGAATAGCAAAGAAGACCAGTTGGTTGAGGCTCTTCTGGAACGTTACTTCTCTACACAGGTCGCGGAGGTTCTTCGGCACACTGAGGTTAGTAAGATCTGTTTAATTTATACATATAACATGTCATACTTGTATTTTGGAAAATACTCTGATGAAAAATTTTTAAAAAATTCCGCTGCGCACTATTGTTTCCAACAAAAAGATGTCAATATAATTAGTGTTATAAAATAACTGAAGAAGTCCAAAATTGCAAATACATAACAACAATAACATCGCCACACACTTTTTAATTTGTACGGCTTGGTTTACCTAGGAGTTATTGACATTAATTTTAACATTACGTGTTTTTTTTTTTTTTTTGTAGGTAGGACATAAAAATTATGCATGAACATAAATTCAACTTGGTTTTGATCAGCATAGAAAAGTACAAAGCTCTTTGATCTGGACCCAAGCATTAACAGTGAAATATCACAAAAATGTATTGTCTATAAAAAGCAAAACACACACACAAAAAAAAAGTACATAGACATAGCAGAAATCTCTCAATTGTTCAGGTCTTTTATTATTATTATTTTTATACATACGACTTTCTGTTTTCTAAAAACTAAAAGAAAGATGTCACTGCATTTACTTTCAGGTATTAATCTTCTAAACATATAGAAAAATTTGGTTTTTTGCTGCAAAAAAAAAAGAATTATAATTTTGGGAATCAATATTTGGAATTTTGGATGCTGTCTCAATATATGGAAAATTATTTCTTAAGTTGTTTCATAACGTTCCAATATAATTATATAATAAGCATTGAAATCAGTATCATGCAGGTTCAGAAACTCCCATAATCCCATTAAAACCCAAATGACCATATTTTAAGCTTCAAATTGAGAAATGTGTGTTTGAGATCCAATGGATAGTTCAAGAAAATGGGCATTTGGATTATCAATAAGGGGTAAAAAAAAATAAAAAATAAAAAAATAAACACAAAACAAAACAAAGCAAAAAGAAGATGTGTAGCTTTCTTGGACTGTGTCTAGTACTTTGCTGCTTGTGAGCGATATCATGAAAACCATATATTAAAAAACAAGCAAAGAATACACGGAATTCGACAAAATAATACCATTAGAGAGGTCATAGTCCGACCCACATGTTAAAATAATATTTGATGTTTTTGTTTGGCTTCTCAAGCTACGAGATTTTGTACCATTTTCGTATTGCAACTTTGAGGTATAGCTAAAACTTAATTATTTTAGCCAAAAACAAGGTCAATATTAAGCATCACCCCCTAGATGCATATCTTTGAGCCACGAAAATGGAGAGAAATCCTATCAATATATTACAATTATATCTATATATATATATAATATTTGCTTAATTTGTTTCTTTTCTTGGTCCATTGGGATTTGACTGTATTACAATGTTGTAATGCGAGTCAATTAATTATTATCACGAAGACCTAGATTTGCACTTGTTTCCGAGTTATTATTATTGAACAATCATGGTTGTTTTATGAAACATTAGAAACATGATCACTCACCACTTTGTACGGAACCATATAAAGGGGAGAGTAGGACGCATGTGATGTGAATGAAGCTTATAAACTGTTACGACTCTCATTCAAACACGTTTTCAAAAATGACTAAACGAGGATTTTATAGATCGATTTTTATTCACTAACTAATATGAGAATCCCTTTGCCGTTAAGATTTAGCAATAGCATTTTCTAATTTTAGAAGACACGAGGTTCAAAAATAAGTTAGTTTATAATAATACATGTGAGGATTGTTTTCCTTAGCATTTGTTATCATATTAATTATTTTTTTTTATTAACGCATTGTACATTGATTATGTTCGAACTCCAAAAAATAAAATAAAAAATAAACGTAGGAATACAATTAAGACAACCCACAGTGGTCGCTTACGAGAGTTCAGTCGACAAAATGACAACTTAAAATGTCATAGCACTCAGTTTAAGTCAAATGGGGAGCTAGAAGAATTAGTGAAGATGATAGAGGTATGACTGAATTTAAAAAGATGAGATGTAGAAATCGATTTTAGAGAGATGAAATTCAATTTTAAAAGGGCGAAATATAATTTTTATAAAATTTAATATACAAAATTGTAAGATAAAAAGTTCAAAAAAAGTAGCCGCTACCCTCGTCCATATGTGATTCCTCTTCTTGTTGAAGTAGAAAGTGTTTGAGAATTTAGTTGAAATTATAAGTTAAAATTATAAGTAATAGAGCATGTGAAAAATTTACACTGTAGTGTAGTTTTACTTTACACTGAAACATGTGAAAGTTTTAAACTGCTCACAATTAAAACTATAAATCCTCCCTTATTGTTAAACGACAATATCAAACATAAGACTCCATCGTAAATAAGCTATAAAGTTGAAATTGTGTTTAGAAGCAATTTCGTTACTTTAATTCTCCATCGAGGATCGATCTATTGATATTTGGATGCTGTTAAACTAGGCAAAAGGGGATTAAAAGGAAATGCATAATTCCTTAACGAATAATAATAATAATAATAATAAATCCAGATTCTAGTGAACGTAGTCAAAATTGTACTTATTATAATATTCAAGCGAACTAGGGATCATCCAAGAAGGGGAAAAAGGTAGGTCACATCCACATTTATATTTAATATCCTTTTTTTTTTTTGAAAGGAGCTACATATATCATATACGACCTTTTTTTTTTTTTTTTGAGAAGTACAATTTGGACTTTTAGTCTCGATGATACGTCTACTTAAGTAACATATGCATAACTATATAGAACAAAGGGAATAAAAAAAATTCTTTTTTTCTAAAACAGAAAAATTCTATTACAGGGTACACTAGACCCTTCCTTTTAAGTCTTATAATTATAAAAATAGTTTTATATTTAATCAGAACATCACATTCTACCCCATATTTACGATGATGACAAAAATATTCTTTTGTTTCACAATTCATAAATTTTGCACCAACACCCTCAATCCTCGTAGTTATATATCTCTCTTGCGTGTATTCAACAACTATTTCCTTTTTACTTGCTTTATCCCTTTGTGTGTGTGTGTTTTTTTTTCAAAGGTTATAGAACTACTATTTATTATGTCTTCCCACGTACTTGCAAGTATACTTTTTTTTTTTTTCTTTTGCTAGAATTATTGCAAGTATGTTTGTTTTTTGAAATACACTACCTAGCAATACATCTGCCCATTATAAAGGTTCCATTAATTACCAAATCCATCTAGCAAAAAATGCTCACTATAAAATATATAAAATTGTTATAATGACTATACTAGTTTTTCACTCCATTATACGTTTGAAATTTTGCACCGTCCTTTCACGGACATGTGTACGTTTTTCACCAAAAAAAAAAAAAATCTAGCTCTTTAATCATTCATATATACATTTCTAAAAAAAAAAAATCGTTCATATATATATACATTATACATAAATATTTTAAACTCAAAACCCGAGCTTATAAATTATAACCATGCTATTATTTTCTTTAGCAAAAAAAAAAAAAACATATTCTTATATAAAACTTCAGTTTTTTTTAAGCCTATATTATTTAGAGTGTTCAGAAAAATAATTCTAACCCTATTGCTTTAACTGTATATTATAATATATAAAAATTTTATGCTAATTACAGTTTGAGTTGAAACCCCTCTCTAAGCATTTTAATTATTTCTCAATCGTTCTTTCTAAAAAAATACATAATTAATTATTATAAAAGCTTTTATCCAGCGAAAGAAATTATTATAAAAGTTTTATTCTTTTTTTAAAGTATGGCACAACTAAAAAGATTTAACGAACCCGGTACGGCTGTCTTGTAGCTAGAATTGGTGGGCCCCAAATCCCAAACACCACCTTCCAAACGTCCTTAACCGGCGCCGCTCACGATTCTCACATCTTTCAACCGCCACGTGTGCGTGAAAGGTGAAAGTGACGTGGCATCCAAAAAACGACATCATTTTTCTTTTTTCTTATTATTTTTTTGTTCCATCTTTCAAAGGACGAGATGTGACTGCAAGTGCCACTGCTGTAGAGCAACATCGTTGAAACTTCCTTTTGGACCACAGTCCTCCTTACCAAAGCAAAAGTATATTTCATATGCTGATAAAAATTGAGCCTTTTCTTTTCTTTTCTTTTCTTTTTTTTTTTAAAATGATAATTGCATTTTAAATTAGAAAAAAAAAACAAATATTAATTTCGAAGCAATAGGCGCCGGTGCATTTGATTACTCAACCTCAAGAGTCTAAATCTATTGTTTTATTATTATTTATCTGACGCATCACTTAAACTCAATATTCTAAACACATAAATAAGATATAAATATTAAAAATAATTAAGCAATTTACTTATATGTCAAAATTTAATTAGGAGACAGTCAAAAGGATATGAAAATGAGACAACATATCTTGATTCTAATAGCAAATACATATCGAAACCATCAAGTTCGATTGAAAGGTTCAAAGAGATCAAATGTGTATCAAATTCTAATACAAAAAAACTAAAGAGACACACTACTAATCGAGCATATAAACGACTCTTTTAGACACACTATGATAGCCGATGAATAACACTAATAGATCAAAATCGAGAGGTTAGATGCACAAATGCCGAACACCACGCCAAAACTCACAAAGACTAGCGAGTGAGGCTTTAAAAACTATGCTGCAAGGTGGGAAAGCATATTCATTATCACAATAGGAAAAAAAAAAAAAAAAAAAAACACATACACACATCTAACAGAAAATATCAACCTCTTGACAACCAAAAAACTAATACAAAAGGTGCAACCTATACGACAAGGACAAATTTTCCTTTCAAATAAATAATAAAAATTGAGCTTTTGGCTGTATTTCCGAACGTATGAGTTATTGAGGAACAACCTCAATTCTCAACCAAAAAGTTCTTGAGAAACAACACCCCCAAAACAAGTGGTCCTAAAACCCTGAAATTAGGCGGTTTTGAGAGGGTTTAGGTAATTAGGGGACATGATCAAGTTTTGGAATTTATGTTTTCAACTCTCATTTAATGGGTTAGGTTCAATGCTCATATCTTCTACATTAATATTCATCAACTTCTCTCCTTCCCAATTATTTTTCCCTTTCTTGTTGGGCTTTTTTTGGACCACATAAGTGTTCTTAGTTTCAACTGTCTTTTACTCTCTCTCTCTCTCTCTGAGGCATTGATTGTCCAAATAAGATTGTTTTTGTTATCCTTGAATGCAAGTTGTCTCTGAGTTTATGCTTGTTGGAGTTGCTATATTATTGGGTTGTATTCTAAAATATAAGAGAATTTTGGCACCAAACCCGTGAACCCCAAATTGTATAGTGACATTCCATAATGCATGGCATGTTAGAAAAGGCCGGAAAAGCATAAAAAAATGAAAAAAAAAATAGGGGAAAAAAAAGCTACTATACCCATTAAACATTCATTCTATTAAAAACAATTTTGCCATGAGTAAATTTATCAAATAGAATTAATTCCCTGTCTCATGAATTTAATATTTTAACACATAATTAGAAATAAAGACAATAATGGGCTAAAAGTGATTTTATAATTTGGGGACAACGTGTTTTTATGCAAACACCACTAGCCATTGAAAGAAATTTAAATGGGAAAGTTCAAGCAATGATAGACAAATAATAATAAGAATTAACATACAACTAACATAACCGGAACTAAATGATTAAGGAATGATTAACATCCATAATATTTAACAAATAAATTAATAATTAATTTTATGTAGACTAATAGGGTGTTTGACATGGTGGTTAGAACCATTGGTCAGAACTGTAAACACTATAGCATGTGAGAGCTTTACACTTTAACAATTTTTTTCCTTATTGTAACATGTGAGAGCTTTACATTGTTTCTAACTTAAAAGTTGGTTAGCACTAATTTTACTAAATAAGCTATAAAACAAACTCTAAGCAACTTCTCATCCGTTAATAAAAAAATTATGTGATCATTTAGGTGGGATTTAGCTTGTGATTGTCACTTTTGTCTTCATTAGAGACAAAGGCCCCAGGTACACTAGTGGTGATTAAAGTAGAAAATAGAGGGCCCCTGATTTTATGGGGCCAAGTCCTTTCCAACTCGTGTACACGACTTCTTTGCCGGGAAAGTAGGTCCTTGATTATGTTAATTTGAACTGGGATTTGGCCATTAAGGTTTCCACGTGCTAATTTAATATGGGGAAAAAAATCAGTTTGAAAGAGAAGCAGGGAAATTTAAATTGGTCAGTCTTTTGATTAAAAACTCCAAATGCAACGTTGTTAGACATAAAATGACAGAAATCACTGTGCCCCATGTAATAAAATTTTAAAAACATAAAATACAACTGAGATACAACTAAGCTTTTATTTGCCCTTCTCTTTTCTCTCTTTTTATGGGGAACATTGCCTCATAGAACACGCACAGGAGGCACAGCCCACAGTGCACGGTTCTTTTATTTTTTATTTTTTATTTTAGGGTTTTGGGTTTGTTGAGCACTCAGTTAGAGGCATGTTCTAAACTTATTTTTCATTTTTTTTGGGTTCAAATATTGGTATAATTATCACCTAATACACTTAAATGGTATAAGGGTTTGTGATTTTCCCTTGTTTTTTCCCATTAGAATGAGCAAACTTTATGCTTTGCATTGCTAGACATGACAAACTTTTTTTTCCTTAATTTTTTTTTTCAATTTTCATAGTCTATTTAGGGGAAGTAATTCTCTCTCTCTCTGTCTCTATTTTTGTAAAAAAAAAAAAAAAAAAAAAACCCACTTCCTAAACATTCTAACGGTTTTAAAATGGCAACAGGTTGTCATGAATTATGAGGTACCATACTTTTGCAGTAATCTTCCAAAGGCTGTTACAAGAAGGATGTAAAGTTAAATTATTATAGGACAGTCTATAGATAACATATAAAATTTTCAAGCCAAAACGTAAGATTATTATTATTTTTTTAATTTTGCAAGGATTGGAAACTGGTGGGTGTGTGTTAATTTATATATATATATATATATATATATATTGCAAGATTGGAGAAGAGGCAGTCACCGACCCTTCTTTTGGTCCAATAGCAAAGTAGATGTTCTTGAACGGTGTCTACAACATTTGACTTTGAATGGATTAATCAAATTAAACAAACTAATTTACTGATTAGTAGATATTTAAGGCCTTTTTGGGCAGCATTAGACACCTTTTCAGTGTCTCAAACAATGAAATGGAATGGAAAAGCCTATCCGTTTTATTGAGAGATTTTCAGTTAAAACAGAACACATGAGGAAAGTAAAAGAAACCCAAATCACAAGTGAAGACATGTTGTCCCTAGGGCCTATAGTACCTACTGTAGTTGGATTTGTCTGTTTGAGAATTTGGACTGGCTTTGGTCATTGTCTTTTTATTGCAAAAGGAAACCCAAAAAAGAGGAAAAAAAAAAAACACAAATACAAAAAATACAAAAAGAAAGCTTATCACTTTGCAGTGTTTGTGGCCTACTATCACAGAATTTGTCACACAGCATTGGCAGATAATATATACAGCAAATACTTTAATATTATATTGACAAACTCATTATTTTCAGAATTCCCACTTGGTCTGATTTCTTACCACAGAGCATAGTTGCAAAATATTTAGATTATGTGGGTACAAATTGAATTTGGGTTGTTTTGCAATTTTGCTCTGCTTTCGCTTTAGTCATTGTCTTTTTATTCCAAATGGAAACCCAAAAAAGAGGGCAGATTTTGACGAAAGGGCCAAAAAAAATTTCTAATTAGATAAATGGTCTCTTTTTTTTAGAACAAAAAAAACACGCTTTTTTATGCAGGTAAACTGTCTTAGGTTTTTTCAAAAAAATAAGAAAAATGACTGTAGCAGGATAAAAAACCTCAACAGAATGAAAAAAAAAAAAAACTAGAACCGTTTTGATGTCTAAAAATCTTTTTTTTTAATGACAAAAACTGTCCCAAAAAAAAGACCATTTACCAAAAAAAGTTTCCCCAAAAAACCCTTTTTAAAAATCCCTCCCAAAAAAGGAAAAAAAAAAAGAACACAAATACAAAAAATACAAAAAGAAAGCCTATCACTTTATAGTGTTTGTGGCCTATTATCACAGAATTTGTCACACAGTGTTGGCAGATAATATATACAGCAAATACTTTAATATTATATTGACAAACTCATTATTTTCAGAATGCCCAGTTGGTCTGATTTCTCACCACAGAGCCTAGTTGCAAAATATTTAGATTATGCGGGTACAAAATGAATTTTGGGTTGTTTTGCAATTTTGCTCTGCTTTCGCTTTAGTCATTGTCTTTTTATTCCAAATGGAAACCCAAAAAAAAAGGGCAGATTTTGACGAAAGGGTCAAAAAAATTTTCTAATTGGGTAAATGACCTCTTTTTTTTTTAGCCAAAAAAACATGTTTTTTTATGCAGGTAAACTGTCTTAGTTTTTTTCAAAAAAATAAGAAAAATAACTGTAACAGGATAAAGAACCTCAACAGAATGAAAAAAAAAACTAGAACTATTTTGATGTCTAAAAAGCCTTTTTTTTAATATCAAAAACTGTCAAAAAAGAGATGACAATTTACCAAAAAAAGTTTCCCCAAAAGGCCCTTTTTAAAAATCTCTCCCAAAAAAGGGAAAAAAAGAGAGAACACAAATACAAAAAATACAAAAAGAAAGCTTACCACTTTATAGTGTTTGTGGCCTATTATCACAGAATTTGTCGGACAGTGTTGACAGATAATATATACAGCAAATACTTTAATATTATATTGACAAACTCATTATTTTCAGAATGCCCAGTTGGTCTGATTTTCTCACCACAGAGCCTAGTTGCAAAATATTTAGATTATGTGGGTACAAATTGAATTTTGGGTTGTTTTGCAATTTTACTCTTCTCTCGCTTTTTAACTTGACTCTGTAGATTTTGGGTAGACCAGAAAATGAAAATGCACAGGTCTTTTGGCAACCAACTTTTCCTTTCGGTCTGCGTAGAGTCTAGAGGCCTTGAGACTGATTTTGGGGAGTTGGGCCACAAAACGGCTTAACCCAGAGGGTTCTGACGTATTTTCGATAAAAAGAAGTAAAAGAGAAAGGGAAATTTGCTGAAAACTACTGGCATCAGACCCGTTTGCGAGTTGCCCAAAACAGAACCGCTCATGATCATGAAGCAACTTACACCGTGACTGTATGCAGAGTCAAATGAAGTTTCTTTTTTTTATTATTTTTGTTTTTGTTCTGGTTTCTTTGTCGTTTTTCGATAAGAATCAATTAAAGTTTCAATTGATTCTTAACGCTCAAGTTTCAATTTTCATTAATTAAAAAAGATTAAAGGAGTACCAGTCGAGCACATCACCGACTTGGGCTTTTGTAAATGACCACAAGTGTTTTAGGATCCAGTAGGCAAAGAGGGCCCGAGTTAGGTGTGAAGTTGGGCCGGAAAGGAGAATTTTCATAAACGTTCTCAGTTGAAACCTACTTTTACTAACTTATGAACATGTATTCTAGGTAGAACATGAAAAAATACATTTTTTTCTTAAACATGACATAACATGTAATTTTCTATATGGAATACGGATTTTGTTGTATACCATGCTTGAAGCCTAGTTATCAACTCGTATTACTTTGAATGAGAATAAGCTTAAATTTTTTAGAAAACTACATTTAAATTTCAACTCTGTAAAAGTCCTTCTAGTTTTCTTGTTTTTCTACGACATTGCGACAATCCAACTGTTGGAAGGCAAAAAAATTTGTCAAATTAGCAGAAGTTAGTTGCCTGGCAATCAGAAGAAAGCCCTAGAAGGGCAGAATTCAGAACTCTTCCTTCAAGTCCACTTATGAGAACATACCACATTTCTTTCACACACTTACTTAAAGAAATGTCCAACAATGCCATGGGAAAAGATGCCCTCCCTTCAGACACAGCCTTAGCAACAAACTAACCCATAGCATACTTCTGAGTCCAGCTTCTTGCAGTTGTCTCGTACTTGTTCTTGTCAGTCTTGTACATATAGGCAATCTCAGGCACCAAAGGATCATCCGCTTTCGGGTCCGTCAACAAGGAACATGTTGAAAGCAACAACTGAGAAGCAACGGCAATAAGAACTTTTCGACACTAAACTACACTACACATAAGCATAAAGCATTTCATGCTAAATGAGTAGACCATGTGTCTTTTTTTGCATAGGACACTCTAATCACAGCGATGTTCTCATTTTAGAACCTGATAATTTACGCCAATGGTTCCGATTTGCAGGGCCAATTTCTCATACCATTGTTATTGTACACGGTTTATAATTTTACTTAATTCTTATATATTTTTGACTATATAACTTTTAGAACTTGGTAGTAACATAGCTTCGGCTAGCTGCCAGCAAGCCTTATTTTTAAGTATTCTATGGTGCATCATCGATATATTTGACTGCATTTCTCAACTCTAGACTTCGCACTTTTCTTATTGTGTGTTTTGTGTTTTTTGTGATGAAATAACAGTATGTTTGGTAGGAGAGATGAAGAGGAGGAAATGTGGAGAGAGTTGGAGGGATGAGGAATGTGAAGGATCAATAGATTGTAAATTTCCTTCATGTTATTTAGTAAGAGGGATAAAGAGTCGAAATGATGGATGATGGTTACTCTTTAAGGATAAAATGGTCTTTTAAAATTTTATGATGGTGGGTTACTCGAATCCTTCCTTTAGTGGAGGGATTTAATTTGGTGGATTTAGCGCCAGACCACATTCCTCCCCCTCTCTTCTCCCCCTAAGCAAACAATGAATTATGTCTTTCCCTCCATCTCTCCCTCCAATCAAAATGGTGTAAGTTTAATAAGGTGTTTGACAGGGTGGTTAGAACTGTTTTTATTGTAGCATGTGAGAGCTTTACACTGTAGAATTTTTTTTTTTTTTTTAAGATGTGAAAGCTTTACACTATTTATAACCGTGAAAGTGGTCCGGACCGTGGTTCAAACCGACTTGCCAAGCTGTAAGTTTATACGTTGATTATTATGGCATATTTCTAAATTTCCTTTAGTTCATGGTTTTTTTTTTTTTTTTTTTAATTTAGGGCATAACAAATAGATAAAATGCATTGGTACCCAATCAAGCCTTTTCAAACATTAAATCTCAAAACTCATCATCTAAATGAGGCCCTTGTCAAAGGTTAAGGTGTAGATACAAGTCGCAAGTTTTACATGAATGAAGCCATAAACTCTAGAATCACTTGACTGACATTTTTGTAAAGCACCATCGTGAAACTTAAGTTGGAACAGAGTTGCCTTTAGAACCCCACGAGGCTGTGGCCTGAGGGACATCGAATCCAACCTTAGCATTGTTTTCTAAGGACATAATTCTCCTGTCTGCGATAGAAATTTTACCTTGGATATGGTGAGGGCAGGGCTCCGCTGCTCTTTCAATATATCAAGGCAGATGCTACCATTGCTACTGACGTTTGGATGAAAGACCTTTGTCCTGAATGCGACCTGTGCAAAACATCCCCAAAGAATAGCAAATTAATAAATTAGGTTATATGAAAATATATTCCCTACCGACTAAAAGTCAGATGTTAGTTATTAGACTGAGCCTAATCGCCCTGTGCGTAGTTTAGATTAAAGTGCAGTCCTCGACCACATGAACATGAAAATAGTGTTATACTCTTATCAAATTTTGCATCAGGGGATTTTGAGTGACTGGCAAATTGCGAGCTTCCAAATTCCAATTGACCCTCATGCGATGAGACCACTGTATGCAAACAAATTTCCACTCAACTATAAGAATTTGAAAATTGAACTCCATTTATCTAGATACCAAGGAATATAATTGTCAATTTCTCTTCCAAACAATGATAGTTAACACAATTACTGTTTACATGTATATATATAAGAGAGAGAAGATATATCAAAATGAAGAGAGAAGATGGCATAGCTGAGCTGAGGATTGATTTTTTGATCCTCCTCCCCCTCTCTCTACTGCGTGGATGAAGATTTCAAGAGAATCTACCACGATTCCACAGACATCAAATTTGATTGCCTTCAGTCTCTAGCGGTGTATGAGGTCAAGATAGATATTATAGCTGTTTTATCATGCTATCCTAAAATTCATAAGCCTAAAGTGCAGGTGCCAATAACAAAGTTACCAGAAGCCGACAAGTTCTCCCCCTAATCTTATGACGTTAGAGTTATATGATACTCGTCTTAAGGACGACTCAATGAGAACAATAGAGAAGCTTAAGGGTCCTTTCCATTTGGCATAATTGCTTTATAGGGAAAGAGATGGTTTGCTCCAGAAACGGTTTTCCTCTACTCCAATCTCTTTGCTTTAATTCTTTGAAGCTGAAAGGGTGGAGGATAGAGGAAGAGACCTTGCGTAGCCTTCTTCATTTGAGGCTTTTTAATTGCCGCGACTGGAGGTCACTTCCAGATGGATTAAAATAAGTGACAACTCTTAGAGGAAATTGATACGATGCCTTGGGAGTTCAAAATGAGGTTAAAGGAAGGAGAGGATTTCTACAAAGTCCAACATGTTCCTATTAATTATTTCATTTTCAGTCGCTTCTACCCTTTTGTTTTCTTTTGGGTTCATTTTGCATAATGTACTGGGATGCATAATTGCATGTTTCCTACTCATATTGGGTTAATCACTTAAATAATAGATCTTTTTAAATGGCATTGCAGAAACAAGCACAAATATGGAAGACGAGTCCTAGTGTCTGTTAAGTTGGTAAGTCTCTTTTCTTTCTGAATCTCCTACACAGACTCTTACATTCTTTTACTCTTCTATGGCTTTTCTTTCATATTGACATTGCTTGGTTATGAGTCTTTTATGGCCGGTTGAAGCAAAGGGAGCATGCGTTGCCGGTGGACTGGAGGTGGAGGACCTTGTTGAGGAGCAGTCTGCTACATGTTACTGTTAGAAATCAAAGCAATAAGCAACAAGAAATAGAGATAAAATTGCACATAAGATTTACGTGAAAAAACCCTAATGAAGGGTGAAAAAACCACGGGCAGAGGAGAAGCAATCTACTAATCACAAAACGGAAATTACAATGGTGTTTAGAGCGTTCAAATACAGAAATTCACTCACTCAATCACTCACAAACTCACAAGACTGAGTTCTCTGTATCACTCTCAACACTATGATCTCTATGAAAATTTGTGACTCCCTAATGTGACTCTCTTTTGTGACTCACAATTAATGAACTATGGAGAATATGATGTATTTATATGTATGAGGACTCAAACCCTAGCCCAAAATAACCCAAAAACACGTAAAAACGTAAAACACACTATTTGGCCGCATTGGAGCGCCGCGGCGCTGCTTTTCGGATTGGAGCGCGGCGGCGCTGCCTTTATAGCGCCGCGGCGCTGCCTCACTGCCAAAGATTTTGGGTCACAAAACAACAATCTCCACCTTGACACAAAATCCACCATAAGAACTCCAACATGTGATTAACCGAATTCTCCACCTCTTCCACAAAGCCCCAACGGGCAACTAACCGGCACGAGCATGAACACCAACCAAGTTCAAGCAATGCTCAAACTTAGCTGTAGGTAACGACTTAGTCATCATATCGGCAGGATTATCATGTGTACTGATTTTGCTCACAACAATATCACCACGAGCAACAATATCACAAACAAAGTGATAACGAACGTCAATGTGCTTCGTCCTCTCATGAAACATTTGATCTTTAGTGAGAAAAATAGCACTCTGACTGTCACACATCACCACAAAAGTCTTCAAATCTTCACTGAGTTCTCCAAATAGGCCCTTCAACCAAATAGCTTCTTTGAAAGCCTCTGTAATAGCCATATATTCTGCCTCAGTAGTAGACAAAGCAACAGTAGCCTGCAAGGCAGCCTTCCAACTGATAGCACAACCACCAACTGTAAACACATACCCAGTAAGTGATCTCTTCTTATCCAAGTCTCCAGCATAATCAGAATCAACATATCCCACAACACCATCTTTAGTCCTCCCAAAGTGCAAACAAACGTCAGTAATACCACGCAAGTATCTAAGAATCCATTGCACTGCTTTCTAGTGCTCTTTACCTGAATTTGCCATGTATCTACTAACTGCACTAACTGCATATGATAAATCTGGGCGAGAACAAACCATAGCATACATGAGGGAACCTACTACACTAGATTATGGAACACGTGACATATACTCAACCTCATCATCTGACTGTAGAGCTAATGCAGCTGAAAGTCTAAAATGTGCTGCTAACGGAATGCTCACTGGTTTTGCTTTTTGCATGTTGAACCTGTGCAAAACTTTGTCAATATAGCCTTTCTGACTCAGATAAAGCTTACCTGCCTTTCTATTTCTCAAAATCTCCATGCCGAGAATCTTCTTGGCAGCTCCCAAGTCCTTCATCTCAAACTCTCTACTGAGTTGAGCCTTTAACTTCTTAATCTCTCCTTTATCCTTAGCAGCAATCAACATATCATCAACATATAAGAGCAAATAAACAAAGGACCCATCATCACCCTTCTTGAAGTAGACACAACTGTCATAGCTACTCCTCTTAAACTCATAAGCGATCATAAATGAGTCAAATCTCTTATACCACTGCCTAGGATACTGTTTCAAACCGTAAAGAGACTTTTTCAATGAACAAACATAGTCTTCTTTACCTGTAACAATGAAACCCTCAGGTTGCTACATGTAAATATCTTCCTCGAGCTCTCCATGCAAAAATGCAGTCTTCACATCTAACTGCTCAAGCTCAAGATCATGAATGGCCACAATACAAAGCAAGGCTCGAATTGAGCTATGCTTAACCACAGGAGAAAATACATCTGTAAATTCAACACCTGGAACCTGACTGTATCCTTTTGCAACCAGTCTAGCCTTGTACCTAGCATCTTCAACTCCCGGTGTGCCTTCTTTTCTTTTAAATACCCATTTGCAGCGAACAGCTTTCTTCCCTTTGGGTAGCTTCACCAAATCCCATGTGCCATTCCTATGTAGGGATTCCATCTCCTCCTGCATAGCAATCATCCACTTGCTAGAGTCAACTGAATCAACTGCCTCTGAATAGGTAGAAGGTTCTTCACCAGACTCAATACCTTCTGCCACTGATAAAGCATAAGCCACCAAGTCGGCCTCAGCATATCTCTATGGAGGCCTAACATCTCTCCTCGGCCTATCCTTAGCAATAGAGTACTATGATGGCGGCGGTGATGGCGATTGGAAAACACTATCGCCTTGACTCTCTGAACTTGACTGGGAAGTAGAATCGGATGATGTACTTGTCTCTATTTGAAACTCCACCTGTTTGCTAGATCTATCCTGATTAATATCACTAGAGCCTGTAGTAGATGTCCCACGTAACATGGAAGTCTCATTAAACACAACATCTCTACTGATAATAACTTTCTTGGTTTCCGGGCACCATAACTTATAGCCTTTAACACCAGGCTTGTAACCAAGAAATATACACTTCATGGATCTAGGCTCCATTTTTCCATTCTCAACATGAGCATAAGCAGGACAGCCAAAAATTCTTAAATTTGAGTAATCTGCAGGTTCTCCTGACCACATATCTTGTGGTGTCTTCTTGTTAATAGCGATGGAAGGAGAGCGATTGACCAAATAGCAAGCTGTAGAAGCGGCTTCAGCCCAAAATGACTTAGGTAGCCCAGCATTAGAAAGTATGCAGAGTACTTTCTCCATCAACGTCTTGTTCATCCTCTCGGCCACACCATTTTGCTGCGGAGTACGTCGGACTGTTAAGTCCCTCAGAATTCCCTCTGATTTACAGAAGGTATTAAATTCATTTGAACAAAACTCCAAGCCATTATCAGTGCGGAGACGTTTAACTGGCTTACTGGTCTGCTTTTCTATCATGGTCTTTCAATCTTTGAATGTAGCAAAGACATCATTCTTTTGCTTCAAAAAGAATGTCCATAATTTTCTGGAGTAGTCGTCAATGATGGTAAGCATATAATTAGCACCACCATAAGAAGGAACAGTAGACGGTCCCCAAATGTTAGAATGAACATACTCCAAAATATCTTTTGTGTTGTGAATGCCTTTGCCAAATCGAACTCTTTTCTACTTTCCAAAAATACAGTGCTCATAAAACTCCATCTTACCTGTGCACTGTCTATTAAGGAGCCCTCGCTTACTCAGCTCTGCCATCCCAAGCTCACTCATATGCCCCAGTCGCATATGCCATACCTTATTGAGATCATCATCAGACATAATGGAAGTAGTAACTTTTGCATCACCAACAATTGTAGTACCCTGCAGAACATACAAACTAGCAGTCTTCTTTTGTGCTTTCATCATCATAAGAGCGCCTTTACTGACTTTCAGAACTCCACCTTCACCGGTGTACTTGTACCCTTTAGCATCAAGAGTACCTAAGGAAATTAAATTCCTCTTAAGATCGGGGACATGCCTCACATCACCTAGTGTCCTCACTATGCCATCATGCATTTTAATTCTGATAGTACCAATACCAGCAACTTTGCATGGGGCGTTGTTTCCCATCAAAACAGAGCCCTTAGGAACCGTTTCATATGTTGAAAACCAGTCCCGATTGGGACACATATGAAACGTACATGCAGAGTCAAGAACCCAATCCTCACAGGGTTTAGAATCACCATCAGAAATTACCAAAAGCTCACCACCAGAGCCTTCTTCAACGACACTAGCCTCACCAGCATCTGGTTTCTTCCCCTTCTGATTTTCAGCCCTCTTGTTTTTATTCTGCAGCTTATAACACTCAGTTTTAATGTGCCCTTTCTTCTTGCAATAGTTACAGTACTTTTCCTTATTTTTGGATTTAGACCTACCTCTAATCTCAGTCCCAGAACTTCTTTCTTGGGTTTTACCTCTAACAACTAGACCCTCTCCTTGTGTTTCAGATCCAGTAACTAACTGCTTCATCTTTTCTTTAGAAAATAAAGCCTCATAAACCTCATCTAGGGTAAGAGTGTCCCGACTATATAAGATAGTATCCCTAAATGTGGCATATGATGAAGGCAGTGAACATAATAAAATTAACCCAAGGTCTTCTTCATCATACTTAACTTCCATAGCCTCCAAATCAGACACAATCTCCTTAAACACAGTTAAGTGATCCTCAAGAGACGTACCTTCAGACATTCGGTGAGAGTATAGACGCTGCTTTAAATGAAGTTTGCTAGTAAGACTCTTGGTCATGCATAATTGCTCCAGCTTGAGCCACAAAGCAGCAGCAGTCTTCTCCTTCAGTACATCCTGCAAAATCTGATTTGACAGATGAAGGTGTATTTGGGACAAAGCCTTTCGGTCCTTACGCTCATTTTCCTCCTTCGACCATGATGAGGGCATCTTATCGAAACCCAATAGCGCATCATCAAGGTCCATTTGCGCCAGAACAGTCCGCATCTCCACTTGCCATAAAGAAAACCTCGTTGTGCGATCCAGCAGCGGAATATCGAATTTCATGGTTGCCATTGCAAATCAAAGCTAAATCTCTGATACCACTTGTTAGAAATCAAAGCAATAAGCAACAAGAAATAGAGAGAAAATTGCACACAAGATTTATGTGAAAAAACCCAGATGAAGGGTGAAAAAACCACAGACAAAGGAGAAGCAATCCACTAATCACAAAACGGAAATTACAACGGTGTTTAGAGAGCTCAAATACAGAAATTCACTCACTCAATCACTCACAAAGTCATAAAATTGAGTTCTCTGTATCACTCTCAACACTATGATATCTATGAAATTTTGTGACTCTCTAATGTGACTCACAATTAATGAACTATGGAGAATATGATGTATTTATATGTATGGGGGCTCAAACCCTAACCCAAAATAACCCAAAAACGCGTAAAAACGTCAAATACACTATCTGGCCGCATTGGAGCGCCGCGGCGCTGGCTTTCGGAAAGCAGCGCCGCGGCGCTGCCTCACTACCAAAGATTTTGGGTCACAAAACAACAGTTACATGTTTCATGAGAATATTCCAACCTGATTTGAAGCAATGGGAGCTCTGTTTTATTATTATTATTATTATTTTGTGTGTCTTTTGATCCTCTTTGTTGCGCTGCCTATGTTTGAACTGCACTTTTGTGCTCTGTTTGACTCCGTTGTGTTTTGTTTCTGGTTTGAATTGTAATACTTTCTTGCAAATAATCATTTCTCACATACCAGGGCTATAATAGATTTTAAAAGGAATGATGACAACCTAACAAAAATCGGACAAAATAAAAATAATGCTACGAAGGAAAAATCTTTAGAAAACATATATTTTTTTTTCAATATCCATTCGTTTTTTGGGTCTGAAACACGATAATTTGAATTTTTTTTTTTTGTTTGAAATGGGAAGTTTGAAGAGTGTGATTTGAAAAATGAGTTTAAAATCTTAAAAACAAGGGGCGGTAATTTTAAATTTAGAAAGAATTTTGAACTCAGATTATTATATTATAGTTTGAAATAAGTTTGAATTTTTGATTACTAAACACTTATTCAAGAAAGATTTTGAGTTTAAACTATGTGAACCCTCCGACCATACTGGCTTAAATCTCTTCCCTTCTCTGGCACTATAAGCTTATAAGACTATTCTCCTCATAATTTTTGTACAGTTTCTGTCTCAATTTGTACTCAAAGTCTGAGACTAAAATCCCTGTCTTTTTTTGAGCAATTGTATTGTTGTTGATCGTTGGTGGTGCGTTCTGTTACAAAGCGTTTTAACTTCCAAAACATCTGTGTTGTAATTGTCATAGTTTCTACTGCCTTTAAGGGTTGGTTAAGATCAATTTTGACCTAACAACGCAACTGACGTGGCCAAATGTCGTGTTTGTTTTTTCAGCATATTGAGAATGTTGAAAGCCATTAAATGCTGGTCAAACTTTCTTGCTTTGACTCTTATAACATTGTTAAGGACAAATAGCCCAATCAGACTACAGCCCACTGAATACAAACTGGTGAGCCCATCTGTGAGCCCAGACCCTCCTGTGAGATCAACATGTGTCTCACAGTTGGGCCCTCCAGTCGGGGCTAGACTACTTCCTTGGATGTTTCACAAGCAGCCACATATGTGGCCTCTATTTCGAGTTAGAACAGCTTTGTTCCACACCATTCAAATAATGGTGGCTCTACCATCAAGAATTTAGACAGAACCTAAGATCAACTTTTGAACGTCCCAATCTAATTAGAAATTGAAATCTCTGTAACCCTTAAGAGACAGATCACCACTGGAATACACAAACATTTAGTATCTCATTCTTTAAAGATACTGGAGAATGTAGTTCTTAACATCCAGTGATCAAATCTAGAATTTGACTGAAACCCACTGACTAACCTAACTGCATCCCAGATGCTGGAAATGAAGTTTGCACCCAAGAAGATAATAGAAATGAGCCCAACAGTGACAAATGCAAATCTTGTGTTGGACAGAACCAAGGGCCTTGATGAGGGACAGAGAAGGCCATCCAAGTTGTCTGGTAAGGTTACAGCCCAAGGCTGAATATAAAGAGTTCACTGGATAAAGTCAGCAAGTCCAAAACACACTTGTTTAGTATGAAACAATGTAGTGCACAAACTCGCATGTTCAACTATCTAGTTAAGCTTCCAGCCCAAAATGCCACATGTAATCACGCAGATTACCAAATATCTTTGAAGTGTTTGAAGCTTCTTGTGAGGGTTTTCAAGTTTGACGGTTGGACTTTTCATGTTGTTCTCACAAAAATCTGTACTTTGGAACATCAATTAGAACATACATTTTAATTTGAAACTTAAACTTACGTTTGGCCTATTATCCGTTACACCTGACGTTAGGAACATAGTCTTGAAAACCACAAAACTATTGCCTCGTTTGGTTCATTGATTCGAATTATGTTAGTTTAAACTTTTCTGGTTTGAACAAAAAATTTTAAATTGTATAGTTTAAACAGTATTTTGAACTAGCATTTTGATGCATAGTTAAAGTATTAATTTGTATAGAATATCTAATCTGAATTATGTTTAGATGAATATTGAAAACTCTAGTTTAAAGCATGAAAAAATTATTTAGTTAAAGAATAAATATAAAATATGCAAAAAAAAGTTATTATATTAAAAATAATATAAAATAATAATCTTAAATTATAAGTATTATAAGTATTATAAATATATAGTAGCGAAATCATTATTCAATATTGATTCGAAATGTTGAAATGAAAAGGGGTTTGAGAACCAATTAAACAGACCGGGTGTATGTTCTTGACCAGAATCATCTCTGCCATTGAATTATATTCATCCAATCTACCAAGTGGTCATAGAAGTTGTGTCGTTTAGCATTGAAAAGGCTTCTTCTTTTTTCCTTTTTTTTTTCCCTCCCGCCTTGAAAGTTGCTATTGTGTCCCATGAAGCACCTAGAGAAGCAATTGAGCCGAACTCATGCACCATTCAAGGACAATCAAGGATGTTGTGAATGCTTGGCTGCTTCATAATAACCAATATCACTTATGCAGTTTAGTTTAAGGCACAGTTAATTTGTTTGCTTGTTTATTGGAAAAAAAAAAAGGTTGAGCCTTGAGCTATTTTACACAAGTAGGTGAAAAATCTTATTTATAATTTTGATGAACTCATCCATTCATTTTAGGGATTTATTACTTGTCATCTTAAAGACAAAAATGATAAAGCTCTACCATTATCAAGTTTTCCTTTTATGTCCTTCAATTGTAATCTTTTAAATACCCAAATCCCACAAGAATAAATTAAAGTTACAAAGATGGCAAAATCTCTGGGTTGACTTGCAAATGTAATCTCTTTAATTGATTAAAAGTGCCTATTGCTTAGGAGAATGATTGAGATTGCAAACTGTAGAGTTGAAAATTATGCCTGGCTCTCAATTCATAATGCCTTGTTCTATCATCCAACATACTTTTTTGTAACAAGGAATTAAAGACAGCCATCTATGATGAGCTTGATAAAGTTGAAAGGTCAATTGGGTGGAATAAATAGTTTCACAACTTTTTCTCCTCCAAAAGTGGAGAGTGAAATGTTGTGGCACATAAAATTCTACAAAGGTCAAAAGGTGTTTATAACCGTCAAAAATCCCATGTCTTTCAAGGAGTTTTGTAAAATCCTTGGATGCCAATTACAATTTTACTTTCTCTTCCTTTATAATAGAGTAATATACCTTTTCTCTTTTTTAAAAAAAATGTAATTTTAATTTAATACCTTATATTGTATCAAAATATAAGTTTGACATCTTATGTTTTAAAACATTTTATATCGATATTTTAACTTTTTAAAAAATCTTTTTTAATACCCAGAGGTTTTTTTTTAGACACAAAAAAGACAAAAAAAAAAACGCATATTTAGTACCTAAAAAAAACTCTGGGTATTAAAAAAATTTTCTAAAAAATCAAGATACTAATATAAAATATTTTAAAATATAAAGTATTAAACTCATATTTTAGACAGGATACTAATAAAATATTTTCCCTAAAAAAAATTTAAAAGATAGTGATTCAAAGACTATCCAGAAACTGATGTACTTTACTATTGCTTTGAAGATCCTTTTGACGATGCCTTGAATCTCATTTGGAATAAGAGAACAAAGCAAGAGCAGCTTTGTTTTCAAATTTTTCCCCCCATTGTCGTCTGATTCTACATTCAAATGGATTCTCGTTACACACAAGATTACAAAAGGAGAGAAAAGAGATCAAAAGAGAAATTAGTTAAAAGGAATATCTGAATTTCCACTTTCAGAATCAACAGCCTGCTGATGATACACCAATTCAAAACCTGACTTAGCTCTACCTAAATGGGATCAGGTTGATAAAAATTAAAAATAAAAATCATTGCGGTTTGTGCATTAGCAACACTTGGGACAAAGTGAAGTGAGATACTTCACCAGACGAGAATTAAAAATTTTAAAACAAAAGAAAAAAGGACAAATTGTCTACTCCTTGTGTGAAGTTGAAAAATCTGTGCCAACTGCTAGCTGTGGTTTTCAGCTTTCAGCTTTGATTCCGGCATATGACTGAGTCTCGTTATCAATCCGCCGGACGTTTTCTATCATTTTCACTATGTCGGATATTTTAGGGCGCTGATCCGGCATCCTCACCACGCATGCCATGGCTATCTGTAACGTCTCCACCATCTCTTCCTCTATGTTAGGATACTTCATTAGCTCTATGTCAAAGACTTCATCCGTCCACTCCTCTCGGACAACTGAATGAACCCACCTGACCAAGTGGATAATCTCATCGCCGGCTGTGGTATGGATGGGGGATTTTCCAGTAAGAAGCTCAAGCAAAACCACCCCAAAGCTATAGACATCGGAAGGTTGAGCTGCTTTTCTGGTGTCGGTTACTTCTGGGGCTCGGTAACCAGCAGCACGGGAGATTGGTGGAGCCAATGAGCTCATTATGCTTGCCAAACCAACATCAGAGACACAACCAAACTGTCGTGAATTGAGGAAGATGTTTGAGGCTTTAATGTTTCCATGGACAAGCTTCCCACCATTCTCTGCATGTATACGCGCAATTCCTCTCGCAGCACCTATAGCTATTTTCAGTCGAGTATCCCAGTCTAGAGGGACTCTATCCTCTCCTCTTTTGCCTAAAAACATAAATATTTATTCAAATGAGCATTTGGAAAGATATTCACTGTGAGAAAATGTATTTTCTTAGAAAGGACTCCCCACACTCAATAACAGCTCAGAAAATTCTAGCTTTGAGAGTAATTTTTTTTAATGGTTTGAACATGAGTATGAATTTATGGTTTATCTAAAAAATGCAAGATCAGCAGAGGGAGACAAATGATAGTTTGTTTACCTAGAACAAGGTTGAAGATGGATATGCTTCTAAATCGTGTTTTCAATTCTTATGAAAAAATAATAACGAAAAAAAAAAAGCATGTTTCCAACTAATTTCTTGTCAAATTCTATTTTTACTAATTTCCTAAGTCCCATCTCTAAGTAAATATATAGCTACAAGATTCTAAATTGCCACTAGACTTTCTAAGACAAAGCAAATAATTCTAATTCAGCAAAAAAAAAAAGGGGGGGGGGGAAATTGAAGGATATTTATATTAACAACCATACCATGTAACAGAGCAGAGACGCTTCCCTGGCTGTAGTAATCATACAACATCAGCTTCTCTTCTTTAGAATAATAGTAAGCCTTAAGCTCAACCACATTCTCATGTCTAATACTTCCAACAAGCTCCATTTGCTGCTCGAACTCACGCTTCCCAACGTTGACATCCTTCAACCTCTTCACCACTACGGTAGCCGCGTCCTCCAGTATCGCCTTATACGCTGTGCCGAACGTGCCCTTCCCCAACACCTCAGCAGAAGCCCTCAACAAATCCTCCAAATCAAAAGCATAACTACACCATTCAAAGAAAACCAACCTATTGTTCGCATCTTGGCTCCTCGAGATCACCTTCTCTGGCGACATATCTCCCTTATTCAACTTCCCCGAAATCCCCCCAAGCCCAATCCCAAGCCCATCTTTCTTTTTCTTTCTCGAGAAACAAACAAGCAACAGAAAAGCAAATGCCACAAGCCCCAAAACCGCACCGGCCACTATAATCCCCAACAATGCAGTTTCACCAAGCTTCCCATTACCAATCTTAGCCCCACTAACACCACCATATCTAGGCCTAAAATCTGGCTCTGGAAAGGGAGGCAAAACAGGTGGAAATGCAGGTGCAAAGCTTGAGACAGAAATGTTGTTACCTCCGAAAGCCGACTCCGGAAACCTTTGTAGTGACTTTGGGACAGACCCATCAAGGAAATTGTTTGACAAATTCAACTGTTGCAATTTGGGCAGTCGGAGATCAGGGATTTGCCCAGAAAGCGAGTTGCTTGCCAGGTTCAGGCCAGCCAGGAGTGTCAAGTTAGAGAGAGAAAGTGGGATAGTGCCATTAAAGTGATTGTTTGCGAGATTAATAATAGTGAGATTCTTCCAAACTGAGAAGTCAGAAGGCAATGGCCCAGAGAAGTTGTTGAACTGAAGGTAGAGAAAAGAGAGGTTTTTGAGGCTGGAAAATTCCAATGGGAATTGCCCATTTATGCGGTTAGATCTGAGACTAAGAATCTGAAGACCTTTGAGGCGGCTGATTGTGTTGGAAGGGATAGGACCGTCGAAACCGAAGCCAGGCAATCGGACGGCCAGGACGCTAGAGTTGTCGTCGCTGCAGGTGATCCCGGTCCAGTGGCCACACACCGGAGAAGTCTCGTTCCAGTTGAGAGGACGAGAGTGAGGAAGTTTCGCCATGAATTCAAGCAAAGCTTGCTTGTCTTCAACCGGGTCGGATTTTCCTTCCAAGAAAAAGAAAACAACAAAAAAACCCACCAAGAAAATACCCCCACCTTTCATTTTCTTCAAACAAAAAAAAAAAAGATTTTTTTTTGTTTTCAAATTACAACTTCTTCAGCATCTGCAATTCTTCTTCTCCTTCTTCATGGCTCTTCTTTTTGTTCTCCTAGCTGAATATGAACGAATAAAATGAAGACAAAAACAGGGAAATGCATCAGAATGTTACTAAAGGGCAAGATAAAGAGAGAGGAGAACGAGAAGAGAGTTACGGATTCCGAGAAAATTGTCGAGAAAAGCAGAGGCGACTCAGAGGAGATTTTTGGCTTAAAAAATTGAGCTTTTTCTTCACTGTGTTTTGAATTTTCCTTTGTTCAGTTTTGTGTACTAGTAGTACATATAGATAGTCAAAAAGGGTGTTCGTTTATTCTGAAAAAGCAAAATGTGTTTCAGAGCAAACCATGCTTTCTTTTTGTTCTTGAGTTCTTTCTGTAACTTTTCTAATTCAAAAATGGCCAAAAACAAATCTCTCTCTTTCTCTCCATTAAACTAAAACAAAGTAAAAGGAAAAACAATCTAGTACTTACCATCTTTTTACCGCTCTTTTTCTCAGATCTGAATCACTTGAATCTCCAATCTTTGAAACCATCCAAAAAAACAAACAAAAAAAAGAGAAAGAAAAAACAGTCATGAAACTGAGAAACTCACCAGTCTGAGAAAATGCAATACCATTTTAGGTGGAGCAAGTCAAGTGTGAATCATGATAAGTGTAATTATTAAAAAAAAAAAAAAAACAAAAGGTTAAAAAAGAAAAAAAGGAAATAATAAGAATGTGAAATGGGAATTCAAAGCAAACGTACTAGTTATGATTTCCCTAAACTGATTGTGCTCAGGCTAAAGTGGGAATCCAACGTGAATATGCCTGCAAATGCTAATCATTCCAAAAAAATTGTTACATTTACACCCAAAAATAAAGTGTACGTACATGTAACATATATATATATATATATGTAACATTTGTATAATGAATTATATACAAATAAATTCATACATATATATATATATTTTACCAATTTGAAGCTTTTGACAGATTTTGAAGCCAACCTGAAGCAACGACTGGTAACTGGAAAAAATAATAATAATAATGCTGGAGGACGAGTAGTACGGAGGGGGGTTTGCTAGGGTGGCCGGAGATGATATTTGTCTGACGGAAAACCGGTGAGTATTGGGTTGTGATTGGGCGGTTTGGTTCACTGGTGGGTGAGTGGGTTTATGGGAACGGTGACGTGGCAGCACCGAGACGAGGTGTGGGGGCCAATGTTGAGTTGGGGGAGTTAAATGCCCATGTCGTTCTCTCCTGTCGTTTGCGTACGGGTACTACCAAAAGGATGTTTGGCGGGGATATCATAGCCGTTGATTTTGGGTGATAAGATTTTCGCGTGCTTCCCAACTGGCCGTTGGATTGGATGGGTAACAGAAGTTTTGTCTGCTCTTTGTCGTTGTACGTGAATGCGACTTGAGAATGTCACGAGTCTTGAGAATATAATATAATAATACTTAATCACCAAAAAAAATAACATAATAATATTTAAAACAAGTTAAAGATTATTATCAATATTTTTATGCTGTTATCTTATATTTTGTTAAAATAATATAAAAATAATTATTCCATTATTCAATGTATAATCTCATTTCAAATTCTATATTAATTTTTTATTATAATTTTATAACTTTTATAGATAAAAAAGTAATTTAAAAATTAATTGGAATCGACACAGAGATTAATAGTAAGCGTTTATCACGTTTTATCTTTCAGTATTTAATTTAATAAAGAATAGCCCAACGTTATTTAAAGCAAAAAAAATCCAATTTAGTGCTTTGTTCCTTTAGAAAAGTTCAAACTTAGTTATCCAACTAATGATTTGGATAATGAATTAAAAAAAAAAAAAGTAGAGTCAGTGGTAGATGATTTATTATTTTTTACTAGTGTTTTGGGGTAGGAAAAGGGTGGACAGCATTAAACATGGGACACATTTGCTAGCACTAAATAAAATAGGTGCATGAATAAAAGAGCTTTGTGTAATTAAAAGTGGTCGACAAACATGGTTCTTGTAATGACAATCTTGCAGCTTACATTTATTTCTGCCGTAAATTCTCTCGAAACAATGAATCTGGGGAAAACAAATCTTTTTACAATACATATTTTTCTTTTATTCATATATTTTGTTATTTCTTAAAAGTTTTACACTATTAGCTAAAGCATGAGATGTTTGGGAAGAAGAGGGGAGTCAAGTGAAAATAATTATATTTATCTTGTGTTTGACAAATGAGTTTAAATTTGTGATCTTGAATTGTCCACGATGTAAAGCTCTTATATGTTATAGTAGAAAGTAAAAATATTCTGCAATGTCAAGCTCTCATACTATAGCATTAAAACTCATTTGTCAAACACCCTATTCAAGTTAGAAGATATACCATTGAAAAAATTTTCCTCTAATAAATTTTTCTTATGTTCATACTTTTTGGCTATCTCATCAAGTTTACTTTTTCTTTGCACAAAACAGCCTACCACCGGGGATGATGACATGGTAGTTTAAGGAACATTAGCCAAGTCTTCCTCGTGCTCCCGGTTCAAGTCTTACCTGACTCACTTGCATCTTGGTTACCATGGGTATACCACAAGCTGAGATTGAGTGTTGAGTCGTGTTGTGAGCATCAATGAGCTTTGGGGTCTCACTTGTAGAACTTAGTAGACCCCTTATCATTTTACCTGTAACACTAATAGATTCCCATAATGACACTAATCTAACGGTGTGAGGATACCGTTGATCCTCTTTTTTATTCAACGAAAAAAAAAAAACACACAAAGCAGCCTCAACACCTTGGCCAAATGGTTGGTCAGAAATCGTTGGGAGGGTGGGAAAAATAAATAAATAAGACCCAATATATTTACTTTTGCAAACAATTTTTTCGGTGTTTGGAGTTCCCAATTATTGAAGCAAAGTTTGAAGGAATGTTTGCAGTTGTACCTTTCCTAGCTGCACATATACATAGATTTGGTGGTGACTTGGGATTTTGTTACGTTTTCAGTGTTCAGAATTTGCCTGCTAAATTGTCTGGAGAAGGATGAAATTGGGCCAATGGGAATGGCAAGTGGAGTCAAATTTTGATACACATCATATGCGACTGTCCAATAGATGCTCACCATTTTGATTTGCCGACGTTGGATTTATCTGTTTGAGACTGGGAATATTGGATAGGCCTTCTCTAGCAAGTCTTTTAGGGGGTGTAACAACTTATGATGCTGTCATGGACATGTTTTCTGCCACCCTATTGTGTACAATATATTAACTAGTTTTTGGATTGTATTTGTTGATTGCTACATTATTATTGCATGTCATTGACATATTTTGGTTCTGTGCTAGTTTAGTACGTGGTGATACTGCTAAGTGATATGGCATATGTTCTTGTATGGTAGGAGTACTGTCTCTTTTGGCTAAACCAAGGCTTAAATCCAACTATAGTAGTCACAAGGACTACTCTAACTTTTACTCCTGTGGATGGTGGAAGGCTAGAAGCACCTGTTTTAATTAACACCGTGGAATACTATGGTGGGTATCGGGTCAAAACTTTGAGTACTAAATGGTCCTTTCTTTTTCTTTTTTTTTAAGATCTTAGATATGAAGATTTATCTTTGCCAATTTATTACTTAATTTAGAATGCTCACGACCATATCTTACGTGTCTCCATTCGTAACACATTCGGTGGAGCAGGGTGATGTTATTCTTGTTAAGAAATACGGCTCAAGTCTCAACAATAGAGTCTTCGACAAACATTTATGTAGTATAATTATTTAAGAAGCTTCTTTAATGTAAGGCATAAAAAAAAACAGGCTAATAATGTTGGTAGACCTCGTCTTTATTTTTTTCGTTTGATAGATAATAAACAAACAACAACGACAACAATACCACTACAATACAACTAAAATAAAATAAAAAACATCAATTTTAACCAAATTATAAGGGTTTCTTTTCTTTGGGGTCTAGAAAACTTCCTAAATTTTTAAATTCTTGTCAAACCCAATTTGTCGGTACACGTTCATGCTAGTTGTACAGTTGGTTTCCAGTCTAATCGAGAGCCAAAAACTAGATATTAGATAATGCTGTAAACTTCAAGGTAGGGATAATGGCTATCGAAAGTCGTTTTCTTTTGGGTTGGACCGGATTGAAATGCTCTTTGTGTCTGCTCCCACCCTTTACCGCTGGAACCAAACGCACAAGAAAATAACTCCTGTTGGAGTTTCTGTCGTTGTAGACGGCCCGAGTTTCAGTAACAAGCTTGTAACAAGCTTAATATATTTATTTGTATCCAACGGCAGCCAACTCGATTTGGCGCAAGGGAAGCTTGCGGGGCACATAACCTATAGGTTCAGGATCGAAACCTAACTCTGACAGTATAGCTTCCGCGCCGTCTCTTTTTCTATAACTCAACCATTATAATCTTTTGACTACATTGCCCCCAACTATTGTGGATTTATATAACGGTCCTTAAAACATCAAATTTTAATAACTAATTCCTTGGATTCGAAATGCTTATCATTTACACTTGTTCAACGAATCCGGGTAAAAGGAACTAATTTAGAGCTATGTGTCAGGAATTTACCCCAAGAGAACAACTCGGCTGCAGCTTACGTGAGTTATCATTTTAGATAAATTTTTTAGTTTATTGCCCCTGAATTTTCATGGAACTATATGCTGGTCCTTAAACTTTTAAGCTTACTGACTAATTCTCTGAATTCAAAGATTTTGTCAATTACACTTTATTCGATGAATTGGAGTGACAAAGATATGAACTAAGGTAGAGTTATTTGTCAAGAATTTAACCCCCACAAACACAGCTAAGATGCATTGTACATGTTACTTTCTGTCGAAAAAACTACATCATTTACCAATTTGGAGTTATTTGTCAAGAATTTTAAACTGAGCAAGTTGATTACTTTATTCCACATTTAAAGATCTGAGGACCATTTTGCCTATTCAACGGAAGTTCAAGGGGCATAAATGCAAACATACTCTTTTTTTTCTCTCTCTCATCAGTCAGATCAATCCTTTTTTTTTTTTTGTTCCCTCCTAATTGTCTCTCTTTTATTCCTTTTCTTTAAGCTACAATCTGTCGCCTCATGGCAGCAAGTGGAACGTGTACATTGGATAAAAGGAACAGAAACAAAATGAACATTATTCATGGTCAAAATGACCATTATTCATCATTGATCATTCTTTGATTAGATGCAAGCACTTGTTTGTTTCACCTAATTAATTCTCCCCTTGTTCTTTTTTTAAAAAAAAAAAAAGAAAAAAGAAAAATTGCACCCAATTGCCAGAGCACAGACTCTGACATCTAATCATCTATAGTCGGGAAAAAAAAACATAAAAAGCAAAATAAACATTATTAATCACGCTTGATTAGATGCTAACTGCTATCAATATTATTTGACTGTTTTTGTCTCCTGAACACAGTACAAGTTCACGTACACTTGAGATGATATTAACGATGGAGAAAGTTACAAAAACATCTCCAGTTCCCTGCAAGGAAAATCAGCAAAAAGTATCAAATTGAACGTTATTAGTCATTCTTGACTAAACGGCTAGCACTATAATCAGGGACTATCTGTACAATTGAATATACTTCGTGTACACCTTGAGATGATACTAAGTACTAACAATGGAGAAGATTACAAAAACATCTCCAGTTTAAAGTCGGCAAAAGGCATAAAATTCTCTTGTTCCACTGTTGTGGGGGCAAAAAAAGGCACTGCTCAAAAAAGTGCCGCCAGGCGCCGTTCAATTCACTTGTGTGTCAGTAATCAGGATCAACAAGGTGAAACTTCATTAGCTTGAATGGAGGAGGAGCAGGTCCAATCTTCCAGTCCATTCTTGACCAGGCTTCAACAAGATGGGGTTCTCAATTAATGCCCCATCCACACAAAGTGTGCGCTTGTACTCGTCGTCTCCAAAGTCTACCATCGCTTTGGATTTCCTCTCCCATGGATTCCAAACCACTGCGGACAAGAAAAGCTCAATGTCAGAGGAAGTCATGTATACAGTATTTTTTGCCATTTCACCTTCCAATACATGTATTGAACATCATAGAGACAAGTTTGTAACTCATTAACCTTTGTCCTAAAGTTAGGACACCCATGTAATCTTTGTTAAAGAGGCATAGGAGTCTGAGGTATAACATGATCCTCCATGTTGCAGGAAAAAGTGACGATCAAATTCCAAAATGAATTATCTTTCGTTTAACCTGACTTCAATATTCTCAGGTTTCACTTTTGCATCTTTTAAAAAAGGTGTTTTTATAATCCCAGATCCCATATAGAGCTGCTGATAATAATTACAATGCTTGAATTTTGAAATTTTTGTTTCGTCTTATGACCCCCAGTTTAGGACTTTGAGGAGGTTATAACATAAAAGAATGCCAAAAATGTTAACAGTCTGTGTTTAAAATTTAGGCAAGGAAATGAATGGTACCAACATCCGGAAGTCCCTCCTTCATTATGACAAATGTCCGCTTCTTCTCATGATCCAAAATAGCCGCCTTGCTTGAAGTGCTAAGATACACTCGATCCACCTGCTAGAAAGAAACAGAGAAGTGAAACCTCGACAAGCAGGATACTTCCAATCTGTTAACAACCAAATGAACACGATTGCATTGGAAATTTTGTTCCCGTGAGTTCTAAAAGTGAGGTTTTCTGTCACACTTTACCTCAGATTCAAATGTTAAGGAATCTCCTTGATCAGTGAAGCGCTCTCTCTGACGTAGGTTGTCAAGATAGTCTTGAGTCTCCAGGCCTTCAATCCTCACTTCACTGTTAGACAATGTATATGTGACCCTTGCTTAACGCTCAGAACATAATGAAATTGAAAGCTAACATGATTCTAATAGAAATGGCTCACATTCAAATTCTCATATTTATAAGAAAAACCAACCTGACTTGAACTTTGCCTACCTGATGTCAGAGATGGAGAAATATGTATGAAAGGCAAATGAGAAACTGAAAGGCTTGCAATTCATGTTCCTGACGCGTGCAATCAAAGATAGATTCCCATCAGCCCCCAAACAGACCCTCAGACGAAGCTCGAAACTGGGAGAAACATGATTCAATCGTCATTTTCTCAATATAATTCAATCGCCATTTTCTCAATATTTGTTTTTGCACAAAAGTGAACTTTCATATGTGGCTGATTTCTTCGAAAACTTTAAACAACGAATGACCATAAATTATTTTAACCATAGAAGATCATACCTGTGTGGCCAGACCTTGAGATCTTCATCAGACGGCTTGAGCAGCAAATCAATGAATGTCTTTCCAGCGAAATTAATACCTTGCACAAAAGGTGGAGGATTCTTTTCAATGACCCAAAGCTTGTTCCTGGCAAACCCGTGTTGCTCCAGAGTTCCTCTGTTTCCAAACTACGAATTAAAAATCAAACCAAACCCCGTTATTAAGATGTAATGAAATTTTTAGATGATGAAACATACATGTACTCAACATGCATATATTTACCTGTGGGAAACAAATTTGGATTCCTCCACGGACTGCCTTTGGTGGCTTAAAGACTGCCTACAGCAGTTGAATAAGAAAAAAAAGGGACAACGAAAGGGACCAGAATTTTGTCAGAAGATATCAATGACAGATAAACAAGAAGATTAAATTGACGGAAAAGAAAAAGAAAGGAATCAGCCCGTACAAACATGTTACCAAAAATGCAGAACTGCCTTTCTTGGAGGCTTTTGCCCATCCACTCAAAACTTCTTGAACAAATTGCAAATTCCAATTTTTTGGAAGGTTTTATCAACGCATGTAAACTTGTAAATCAATTGCAAAAATTCCCATTTCTTGGGGTGGTTCTCATTTTGCAAATAGTTCAAGACCGAAAAAAAAGAGCTATGCAGCAACCCATAAGACAAAAAGTGTTAGAAAAATGGCAATTGGATGAATGAGAAATTGATGCTCATTGGTGGAGATTAATGGAGGTCATAAACCTCATATTGTAACACCCAAAGGCATGGACTAATAGGTGATTATGAGCTTCATAATCATGAAAAATAGAGGGTTACACCCAATGGTTTAATGTGAGATTATGAACACCATTATCATAATTATGAGCTTCATAATCATGAAAATGGAGGGTTACAACCAATGGTTTAATAGGAGATTATGAGCACCATTATCATGGGAAATGGAAGGTTGCAACCAATGTTATTATGCACATAAATTCTGAATAATGCCTCATTATAATATGGATTGTAACTTCTATTCTCTTAAGCCTATATAATGAACTCTCCTCCACATGTTTGATACATACAATTGCATAGAATTTGCACTCACCAAGTCATAGAGTTTTTCCTTAGTTTTTCAAGTTCTACCAAGTTTTGTTGTAGTCGTTTTTGGTGATAGAAGAAAAACACTGTTTCAAGTTCGCCGGAAACGGTATCCCATTGTGCTTAAGATTCCGTTGCTAGTCGTTGTATCCTGGGAGACAGACGTCCGTCGTATCCTCGTGCACAACCGGAGGGGACGAATCTGTTTTAAGGAAAGCGTGACCTACACGTGCCTCGACTATTTCTGTTCAATTTCCATATTGCATTGCTTCCATTGAAGGTTTTGTTGTATTTGTTTTCTTTAATTTCAATTTCTAATTTTTTTTTCAATTGTAACCTGTTCATTTTATCCATGCAATATATTGTTTGCAATTCTTGGTAATAGTACATACAATATTGTGCTAACAATCTTAAAACAGAATCGCTTTTGAAGATGGACAGGTTACTAGAACGGAGAAATAAATCTTATTATTTCCTTCTGGAATTTTCGTTTTACTATAGATTTTTGTTTGCTTGTATATTTGATTATGACCATTTGTTAAGTTTCAACTTCTATAAATTTGGTTGGCTTCTGATATTGGTTTTTGTTATTGTTATAAACGTTTGATTTTTTTGAATATTTGAATTGATCATTCAGGTTGCTTTTTATTGATCTGTTCGTGAACTTTTGTTCTTGTTTTATGCGTGTGTATATGTGTATATATATATATATATATTAATTAGTTAACGTTTTGTGCATAATCTGTAAAAGTTTTGTTTCGTTCCTGTATGTTTACATTTTAAATATAAAAAGGAACTGTTCGTGTAATAGTTATAACAAAAGAATTGCTATACATATATTTTACGTTTCCATGGTGATTATAGACATTGAGTTTTGAGTATGGAAAAGTCTTTTATACTATTTCGTTCAAGTATTAATTTGGTTCGATTTCTTTATTTCATTTAATTGTAATTTTGATTATGTGCTTTCAATCAAAATGTTATATAACTTTAACATTAGTGATATAATTGCTTTTCGCATTAGTATACATTTTGACATTTAACTATTACGGTTCTATTTGCCTGTGATCATTTAGTGTCAAGTTTGTAAACTTTTGGTATTATTGCTTCTATTTGTGCTGCCTGCTTGGCTGTTTTTTTTTTTATAAACACATGGTGTTATAAGTATGTACAGTTTTATATATTGATTTGAATAACATTTGTTTCCTATTGGAATCAGTTACTTCCTCATAATTGTTGGAGGTTTGCATTTTTATTATAAGTTACTGCTAAGTTTTTTTTTTGTTTCGTCTTTTATTATATATGTATAGTTATATTACAGTTTCTATAAACAGTTTTATATAATTTGTTTTGTTTTGATTTGTTGTTAATAACAGATTGTTTAACATTTTATTGTTATCAATCTGTTTCTTTAATTTCAAAGGAAACTAATTTTGGTGTCATTTTTCAGTTGATTGAAGTTCATTGAAGAAATAGGTGATAACATGAATGTTGTTCCAACTGAGAATGTTCCAACTGGGAGCACTTTTGAGACACCGATGCCATCTCCTAGGGTCCATGCTTCAACCTCGACACAACCTTTGTTGGTTACGGTTCTTGTGAACCACAATGAAAAACCTGAAAAATTTAATGGACTGAACTTTAAAACTTGGCAACAAAAAATGTTGTTCTATTTGACAACACTGAATCTTGCGAGATTCTTGAAAGAGGATCCTCCTACTGTTAGAGAGGATGAAACAGATGCTCAGACCTTGCTTGCTGTTGAAGCATGGAAGCATTCTGACTTCTTATGCAAGAATTATATTTTGAATGGCTTGACTGATGCACTTTATAATGTGTACAGTCCGAAAAAAACGGCCAAAGAAGTATGGGAGTCTTTGGACCATAAATACAAAATAGAAGATGCTGGTGCTAAGAAGTTCATAGTTGGACGGTTCATGAACTACAGAATGGTGGATTCTAAGACTATAATTAGTCAAGTACAAGAACTGCAATTACTCATTCATGAAATTCATGCTGAAGGAATGGTAATTAGTGAGTCTTTCCAGGTAGCTGCAATCATAGAGATGCTACCCCCTGCGTGGAATGACTTCAAGAACTATCTGAAGCACAAGCGTAAAGAGATGAGCGTTGAAGATCTTATTGTTCGACTTCGCATTGAGGAAGACAATAGAATATCTGAGAAAAAGCTTTTTAACAAGTTTGTTGCCAAAGCAAATGTGGTGGAGCATGATAAAAGCTCCAAGAACAAGAAAACCAAGTCGGGGTTCAAGCTGGGGCCTAAGGGTGGAATTTCAAAGAAGCAGAAATTCCAAGGAAAATGTTTCAACTGTGACAAGGTGGGTCACAAGTCGGCAGATTGTAGGCTGCCAAAGAGAAACAAGAAGAAAGAGGCTAATGTGGTGGACACCATCACACAAGAAGTGTCAGACATTAGTCTCTCTGCCGTGGTCTCTGAAGTCAACATGGTGGACTCCAACCCAAAGGAGTGGTGGCTAGACACTGGGGCCACACGCCATGTCTGCTGTGATAGAGCTGCTTTTGTTGAACTCGTACTGTTAGAAGTTGGGGAAAAGCTATATATGGGCAACTCTGCCACATCTGAGATCAAGAGCCAAGGGATGGTGGTTCTAAAAATGACATCAGGCAAGGAAGTCAAGCTGCAAAATGTGTTGTATGTGCCTGATATTCGAAAGAATCTCATTTCTGGAATTCTACTGAGTTCACATGGCTTCAAGATGGTTTTTGAAGCTGATAAAATGGTTTTGTCTAAACATGGAATGTATGTGGGAAAGGGTTATGTGAAAGATGGGATGTGGAAAATGAATGTAATGGCTGTTAAGCCCAATTCCATCAATATAATTAAAAAGTCTTCCACTTATATGCTTGAGTCTTCTAATTTATGGCATAGTAGACTAAGTCATGTTAATTATAATACTTTGCGTAGATTAATTAACTTGGATCACATACCCACATTTAATATTGATCCCAAACACAAATGTGAAATATGTGTAGAGGCAAAACTAACGAGATCTTCATACCAAATGATTGATAGAAATACTGAGCCACTTGATTTGATACATAGCGATGTTTGTGATTTAAAATTTATTCAAACTAGAGGTGGGAATAAATATTTTGTTACATTCATAGATGATAGCACAAAATATTGCTATGTATATTTGCTTAAAAGCAAAGATGAAGTTATAAAGAAGTTTGCTCTCTATAAGCAAGAAGTTGAAAACCAACTTAATAAGAAAATTAAGATGGTAAGAAGTGACCGTGGTGGTGAATATGTAGAACCATTTAGTGAATTTTGCGCACAACATGGTATTATCCACGAGGTTACGCCACCCTATTCACCTCAGTCAAATGGTGTGGCTGAACGCAAAAATCGTACCTTAAAGGATATGATGAATGCGATGCTGATAAGTTCTGGATTGCCACAGAACATGTGGGGAGAAGCCATTTTATCGGCTAATTACCTTTTAAATAAGGTACCCCGGAAGAAAGAAGACAAGACCCCTTATGAATTGTGGAAAGCTAGAAAGCCTTCTTACAAATACTTGAGAGTATGGGGGTGTCTTGCAAAGGTAATGGTACCTATACCAAAGAAGATGAGAATAAGTCCTAAAAAGGTTGATTGCATCTTTGTTGGCTATGCCTACAACAGTAGTGCTTATCGGTTCCTCGTGTATGAATCTAAAAACCCTGAGATTCACAAGAACACGATAATGGAATCTAGGAATGCATCATTTTTTGAACATGTATTTCCTTGCAAATCCAAAGAGGATGGTCCAAGTTCATCTAAACGAACGTTTAAGATTATTGAAGAGAATAGTCAGGATCATCAAGAAGTTGAAACCGAATATGAAGAGGAAGAGCCTAGACGAAGCAAAAGAGCAAGGATAGAAAAATCATTTGGACCTGACTTTCTGACCTACATGCTAGAGGCTGAACCTCAAACTTTCAAAGAAGCTGTAAGCTTATCTGAGGGTCCTTTATGGAAAGAAGCCATAAAGGGTGAAATTGATTCCATCATGCAGAATCATACTTGGAAATTAGTGAACCTTCCTCTAGGAAGTAAACCGCTAAGTTCTAAGTGGATTTTCAAACTCAAAATGAAAGCTGATGGAACGATTGACAAGTATAAGGCTAGACTTATTATAAAAGGTTATAGACAAAAAGAAGGCCTTGATTACTTTAATACTTATTCTCCTATAACGAGAATAACCTTCATAAGAATGATTATAGCGATTACCGCCTTGCGGAATCTTGAAGTACATCAGAAGGATGTAAAGACTGCTTTTCTTAATGGAGACCTTGAAGAGGAAATTTATATGGAACAACCAGAAGGTTGTATTGCTCCAGGACAAGAAAAGAAAGTCTGCAAATTGGTGAAGTCTTTGTGTGGGCTTAAACAAGCACCAAAGCAATGGCATGAGAAATTTGACAATGTTATGATGTCAAATGGCTTCAAATTAATGAGTGTGACAAGTGTATTTATGTCAAAAGAACAGACAATGGATATGTTATTCTTTGTCTGTATGTAGATGACATGCTAATCGTCGGTAGCAATGATCGGATGATCAAATCTACTAAAGATATATTGAACTCTAGGTTTGACATGAAAGACATGGGACCTGCCGATGTGATTTTAGGAATCAAAATCAAAAGGTCGCCTGATGGACTCATCTTGAGCCAGTCACACTATGTGGATAAGATACTTGACAAATTTAGTAAAAATGACACTGGTGTGGCCAGAACATCAATTGATACTAGTCAACATCTGTCCAAAAATAGAGGAGAAAGTATATCACAGGTGGAATATGCTAGAGCGATAGGCAGTTTATGTACTTAATGAATTGTACAAGACCAGATATTGCCTATGCTATAAGTAGTCTAAGTAGATTCACGAGTAATCTAGGAGATGATCACTGGAAAGCGATTGTTAGAGTACTCAGATACTTACGGTATACTCGTAATTATGGGCTACATTATACAAGAGATCCTGCTGTTCTTGAAGGGTATTCTGACGCGAGTTGGATATCTGATATACAGGATTCTAAAGCTACAAGTGGATATGTATTCACTTTGGGAGGTGCAGCAGTTTCATGGAAGTCTTCAAAGCAGACGGTAATAACCAGATCTACTATGGAATCTGAATTTGTAGCTTTGGATAAAAGCGGTGAAGAAGCTGAATGGCTAAGGAATTTCTTGGAGGATATCCCTGAATGGCCTAAACCTATGCCTGCAATATGCATACATTGTGATAATCAATCTGCTATTGGCAGGGCACAGAATGTGATGTACAATGGTAAGTCGAGGCATATACGTCGTCGACATAATACCGTTAGACAACTAATCTCAACTGGAGTCATGACAATAGACTATGTAAGGTCTAAAGAAAATATTGCGGATCCGTTAACCAAAGGACTGAATAGAGATCAAGTTGAGAAAACTTCAAGAGGAATGGGACTTAAGCCCATAAAAGAATAGGTCGAAACAGTGGAAACCCAACCTTGTTGACTGGAGATCCCAAGATCTAGGTTCAATGGGATAACTAAATTGAATAGACTGAGTAAGATCACTGTGGGGGTTACCCCAACCCATTCCTATAATAAAAACAGTGATGCCCGTAGGGAAAGGTTAAGCAGTTTGCTTTTAATGATTCTTATGCGTCGAATACGTTGAGAATTCGAGCGGAGTAATACGGGTTACTCTTAAGTAAGAAATCACCTATGTGAGAGAGAAGTGGGGCCGCTTCAAAGGAGAATTGCTAGGGCTCAATTCTTTAGAAACTCTTGCAGAACCAGAGAGATGTTCATGGCCAAAATGAACATAACCATGAGAATTGAAACTGTGTCAGGAAAATATCTGTGTTAGGTATGTTATCGTTTACACAAATGGCAGAACAGTTCAAGGACATCGCGTCTACTAGTCAGCCAGTAAAATAAACATACTTTCACAAGGGAAGGTTCAAGGGTTAACGCCTACCTATCCTATGCAGATATTAACCGTAGAACTCTATCATCGTGTAGTGTCTTCGTTTTTCCTCTGTAGTTTGTCAATTTCATTCATGTGGGGGATTGTTAGAAAAATGGCAATTGGATAAATGAGAAATTGATGCTCATTGGTGGAGATTAATGGAGGTCATAAACCTCATATTGTAACACCCAAAGGCATGGATTAATAGGTGATTATGAGCTTCATAATCATGAAAAATAGAGGGTTACACCCAATGGTTTAATGTGAGATTATGAACACCATTATCATAATTATGAGCTTCATAATCATGAAAATGGAGGGTTACAACCAATGGTTTAATGGGAGATTATGAGCACCATTATCATGGGAAATGGAAGGTTGCAACCAATGTTATTATGCACATAAATTCTGAATAATGCCTCATTATAATATGGATTGTAACTTCTATTCTCTTAAGCCTATATAATGAACTCTCCTCCACATGTTTGATACATACAATTGCATAGAATTTGCACTCACCAAGTCATAGAGTTTTTCCTTAGTTTTTCAAGTTCTACCAAGTTTTGTTGTAGTCGTTTTTGGTGATAGAAGAAAAACACTGTTTCAAGTTTGCCGGAAACGGTATCCCATTGTGCTTAAGATTCCGTTGCTAGTCGTTGTATCCTGGGAGACAGACGTCCGTCGTATCCTCGTGCACAACCGGAGGGGACGAATCTGTTTTAAGGAAAGCGTGACCTACACGTGCCTCGACTATTTCTGTTCAATTTCCATATTGCATTGCTTCCATTGAAGGTTTTGTTGTATTTGTTTTCTTTAATTTCAATTTCTAATTTTTTTTTCAATTGTAACCTGTTCATTTTATCCATGCAATATATTGTTTGCAATTCTTGGTAATAGTACATACAATATTGTGCTAACAAAAAGAAGAAAGAAAATCGAAAACTTTCAAGAAGTTCACCTCATTACTAGTGAACAAAGGAATTAGAACTATCTCATTCGGATTTGTAAACCAAATTGCAAAACCCCCATTTCTTGAAGGGTTTTACAATTCTGTGAATAGTGTGAGACTAAAACAGGCATTTTTTCACGGGTATGAACATATCAATATGCTTCAGAATTTCTACGACCATAAACAAGGCAATAAAACATGAAAACCAATAAAGAAAAAATAAAAAATAAAAGAACTTTGAGAAGTTTACCTTACTACTAGTGAACAACAACTCTTCTCCACGGTCAGACGTCCAAGAACGAACCTGACCTCCATACAAGCTTACCTATAGTCATACGACACAAAAGAATGCTCAATCTAAAGAACAAAATCAAGAAACGAGATCCAAAACTAGAATTTGTCGATTTCACACTCCAATTTTCATTTTTTTTCCATCATGCAAACAAGAAAAGAGATTCAGAACTAGGATTTGTCAGTTCTACATTCTAATTTTCACTATTTTTTTAACAGCAGAATGTAAACAAGAACGGAGATTCGATTCAAGAACTTGCAATGCCATTCGGCCAAATTTCTACGAACACCAAATTCTCAGCAAAGAACACATGAAAAATCAAAGCACAAAACGAAAGGGTAATCGAAAGTGGAAACCGATCGATCAAGCAGCCATGAACGAGCAAAAGATAGTAAAGAACAAAAACTAACCCGCGCAGAAAAGCCCCCAGAACTCCTGAGAAGAACCTGATCGACTCCATTTCTGTCCTTCGCCACATCCACTGAGCCTCCTTTCTGACCACTACTCGTTCCTTTCTGATCACTACTCGTTCCAGAAGTGCTCATCTTCGAACAACTTTCTCTCTCTTCCTCTTTCTCTTTCTCTCTCTAAAAACTCAAACACTGCGAAAACTAGAAAGACCGAGAACCGACTTCTCTAACGCCGACAATATATACGACGATTTCATGAGCCTTTCTTTTTCTGAGCAGTTGAAAAATCAAGAATTTCCTGTGAAGAAAAAAGATAAAAAAAAAAAAGAATTTCCCCTTTTTCTCGTGAAAGGAAACCAGATTCCCAACTACCAATTTAACTAACTAATTTCTCTCTCTTTGGAAGAGGCAGAAGAAGAAACATGAGACTGAAGCAAACTTCCAGAAACGGTTATGCTTAGCATTTATGATGGGAAAAAAGATTTCAATAAAATGATTTTCTCTTTTTTTTTATTTAGTATTATTTATTTATTTATTTGGTTTTTTTGGGGGTCAGAGATTTTGTACTTGTGTAATCTTTTGAACATATCTAAGGAGGGTTTTGACAAATTTATGTGAAGTTCAAAAAGAAAAAGAGAAAAAAAAAAAGTTGAGAAAAACAAAATATTGGTCTAAATAACGAGAATTGACAACCATTAATGTTGCTTTATTTCTTTTTCTTTTACTTTTTTTTTTTTCCACACGGCCTGATGTGGAATAAAAAGTCTCAACATGCGAGCGCAGATTAACAGAAATAACTACCCTTTGAAAAAGGAACATAAACTATGAAAGCTATGCCCATAGAAGTTTTTTGCTAAATTTTTGCCCCTAAAAGATTCTTTATCTTCATTTGCGCCCCCCAAGAGCATGTCAAATTTTTTGGTTGGTTGGGGGGTGGTCTTTGAGATGTTCAGTGAAGGATGGGAAAAAGGTATTTTGAAAAAATAATAATAATAATAATAATAATAATAATAAAATGAAAATGAAAATGAAAATGAAAATGAAAAACATTTGGTTTAGTTAACAATAGTAATAATACATGAAATTAACTTTTTTTAAAAAATTACAACACGTGAGTCATGGATGTACAATACATAAAATTGTCTTTGTTATGATTGTACCATTGAATATTCTAACATTTATATGGCCGAAAAAACGTGAGATTAGTCACTTGTGAGTCACGAATGGAATCTTTTTGGTAACATTGAATTCCAATAAGATTACTTAATTGGAGAAATTCCATTGCAAGGGACAGCTTTAGCACTTCTCTTACGTTTGAACAAGATACATGAATCCAATCAAAAAAAACACAGAGAAAACTCACAAGAAAGTCAAAAGTTTGTGAGTTACTTCTCTTATGCTTGAACAAGATACATGAATCAAAATACAAGGAGAGAGAGAGAGAGAAAGAAAGAAAAAATCAACAACAACAATTAGCAAGTCAGAATTTGTATCGTTTTTGGACGGTTTCAACAGTGGACATTGCACAAAACTATCAGCAATGCCACACATTTTTGACCCATTTTTATTTTTTGAGAATGATAGGCTTTGACATGACAGCCACTCGAAAGAGAAAAGGGTCCCACTTTAAGAAGTAACTGCTGAGCCATAAGATAAACAAGAAGGATTTTACATGGGCAAATTGGATTACATGCCAATGGTAAAGATTCAATGGAATTTCCTCTTAAAAGTCTTTTTCCTTTTTTTTTTTTTTCAATAAGCTTGCTGAGCTTTTGTCCCTACTTGTTTTTCAACTTGGAAAAAAAAAAAAAGATTCCAAAGGCACTTTACTTTTCTTTATTTAAACATGCCTATCACAAAGCTGAAATTTTCAGACCCAGGCTCAACTTTCTCCTAACTTCAGAATAAGACCAATCACAAAAGATTTTTTCTTCTTCACTATCTGCACAAGGAGAACAACATGATTTGCATTTTGCAAAGATAACATTAAGTATATATTATATTGAATAGAATTCCCAATAAAATTTCGGTCATGGTATCTAAGAAATAGCATACATAAGGTGCAATAATTAGTACAAACAACCTAAACTACCTTAATTGCCTAAAACAGTACTTATCCATAGAAGACACTCTCTCTGTCATAAGTTACTGGTTTAAAAAAAATATCCCTACAATGTATAAATATAATAGGTCAATAACTAATCACACAATGGCAAAAATGAAAATCACATGCAACAATTCGTTAGACATGTCCCTCTTCGGTTAACTAGTTGCATTCTGCTACCTACGGTCGCAAGAATTCACTGTGAAACCACATAAACTAAGTCAAGAAATGGGGCAACACATGGCTGCATATGGGATCATCTTGTTGATCATCTAGCAGCAACTGTGTCAGCCCTGGAGCTTGAATCTAACAACTGATGAAGCTATGTTTCTGAATTAGAACTTTCGTGGGCGTTGCGATCTGGTTGCACGTTCCCATTTAAAGTATCAGAGTTGTTGAGTACTTTCTCTGTATTGTTTGTTAGGGTCAAATCAGCTTCAACGTTACTTGAGACTGTCTCTCCTTTCTTTGCTAGCCCTCTAACTTCTAGCTTCTCCTGCAAATTCAATCACAATCAGATACAACTTTGCTCAACTACAAAGAATGTGTGTGCCTACATAAATGCACAAATATCAAAAAAGCAAGAATCGGCAAATTAAGCATGTCCTCAATATATGCTCAACATTGGCAAACAAGAGGTAATACCATCATTGCGGCATTTTCATGCCTCAGTTTTTCTGAATCGGCTTTCAGTTGTTCCAGTTCAGATTTAAGGGCTACATTCTCCATATTCAATAATTCCCATCTTCTTACCAACTCCTCATATTCGGCCTGCTTTCTCAACCTAGACTTCCTGGCAGATTCTCTGTTAGCCTGTTTCCTTCTCTCCCGTTTCAACTGCCTATCATCCTGTGAAAATGAACATCCAGAAATATGATGTAATGCAAGACCTAATATTTTGTGAGTGCCTTATAATCCAGCTCAGTCTAAGTTACTTTGCACTTAATCCATTTTTAGCCCCCAACATTCAAAATGTCCCACAACTAGACCTATTCTATTAAATTGTCCCATTACAGTCCTTACTGAAATTGGCCGCTAAAAACTAAGAAGTGAAAGGAAAACAAAATATCACATGAAGACCATGTCTTGTTTGAGGAAGAGCGCTACAAGCATTTCATATAAGTCAAATATTCACATTAAATGTATAAAAAAATACACATTAAATTGTTACATTAAAGTCATGTCTTCCATCCCATTTTGTAACAGATTCTCAACGGAAGGACTTTAATGAGGGACTAGTTATGAGATGTTCTGAAGTTCTTGGACCAAAATGGGATTCGCCCCTAAGTTAGGGGACCAAAAATGAGATTAGCCCTTATTTTAAATGACACTGACTGACTGGTTTGAGTTATAGCTATGGGGCTATGGCTGTTGAGGTGTTGAGATCCCGGGTTCGAGTCGTCGGAACCATTGCCGGGCAGGGCCCGTAAGAGAGAGTGAGAAGGCTTTGCACATCGCCGCATCGCTGGCGTTCTGCAGTAGCATGTGTCCCCGAAAGAGTTCGACATGCTCATCAGCATCAGTGGTCCCATCATAAGACTTGATCTGCGGGACCTTGAACTTTGGCGGCATGGGCGCCCGCATTATGTTATCCGGAAAAGGTGGGTCCTGAGCTCCTGTCTCATCTAGACCGAATCTACAATTCCGGATCTCGTCAATTTGTCGCTGCAGTGCCCGAAACTGGCGGCTATTGGTGTCTTCAGGCAGTTCGACCCGATAGGGTACTCCGCCCTCAACACGGCCTCCAACTCCAGCGTGGCGGTTTCTGTTTATTCCTTGAGACCCGAGCCGGTCAAATACCGAGGCTCGGGAACCTTGTGGTGAAGGGGCACGGGCCGCTTGGAGTCCCATACGGCGTTCCTGAACTAGTCTATTGTCAGCCGGGATTCCTCTGGTGGATCCCGCAGACTGCTCGGATTGGCCTTCTTGTGGGTCGGCTGCACTTCGCTCAACCCGACCTCCGGCCTGGTCATCCTGGGCCGGGGGCGGTAGAGCTGGTGCAGCTTGTCGTTGAGCTTGCTGTGCGAGCTGCTGAGTCAGGATCCGGACAGCGTCTGTAAGTTCTCGGATCGGATCTTGGGTGGCTGGGGCATCCACCGGCTCTGCCCTGGCTGTACTTCCTTGCCCCCCGGACCAGGATCTTGAGGTCCGAGGACGGCCCCTGGGCCGGCCTATGGCTGGTTGCCTATTTCTCGCCTCGCCCGACCCCTCCGGTCGGGCTGTCTCATCTCTGACGTTACCTCAAGTTGTTATCTCAGGAGTCGGAGGTGATGTAGCTGAAGTCGGGATGAAGGCGTAGGGGCCCTCCTTCTAGCGCCAAAATGTTGATGCTTACCGTTGTCCGGCGTCGGATCAACACCCACGTGCGGCTGCGCACGTCCTGACCTCTTCTTAGGCTTGCCCCTGACCGAGAGTGTGTACCTGCGAGAGGGATGGTTCGGAGAATAGTGGGGTTAGTCAATAGACAAGGGCTCTCCGATGCTCAAGGCAGGTATTGCTCGGCAGAGGTCGGCAGCTAGTTAGGTGTGAAGAAATCTCTCTCACTCTTACGGGCCCTGCCCGGCAGTGGTTCCGACGACTTGAACCCGGGATCTCAACACCTCAACATAAAACGCGTGTTCTAGAGAGAGACTCAAGCTCATCGCCCAGGTTATTCCAGCCGAGTTACATCCCAGCTGAGTTCCCAGGGACGTCAGGAGCCTCCACGCAGATTTGCCTCCCGCGGGGGAAGCGTGTCCCCCAGGGGTTTGAACCTGTGACCTCTTGTATAAGAGGCCTTAAGGTAACCCCCAGGTACCAATCCCTCCAATGTTGATGCTTACCGTTGTCCGGCATCGGATCAACAATGGCGTTGATGAAAGACAAGAAAAAAAGTATCAAGGCCCAAATCTACACGTGATGATCTTATTTTGAGAGAAAAAGAGGCACAATCTTTTTAAGCAAAAAGTAGTAGGGAAAGGGCTATAGTTTTATGATTTACGTACCAGAGCCGAGGCGTCAGAAGGAAATCCTACCCCAGAAGAAGCAACAAAAGGGGCATTTCCTGCTTTCTCACACTGGGATCCCACATATCCAATTAAATTTACAGGAGGCATGGAATTCTCAGAGACATCAATAGAAGTCTCATTTGCTTTCCCTTCAATTGAAGAATTGACCTGACTATGGACTTTCACATCAAAATCTGCCGCACAGATAATTGATCAAAGAAATCAGTTGGCATGAAATAATTGACATATGGCTCATCATTTAGGACCAGAAGCGTGACAAACATAACGCATGACCCAACTTTCAAGTCAACCAAAAGCACAAAATCTATTTTTCTCCCCGAAAGTGGGTAAAGAGGGATGGATGGTAAAGTGGGTGGGAATGGGAAGGAAAGCAGGACACAAGAAAATGCCTCTGAAAATAAACTTAGATCTCTTACGCAAAAAGTGTACCAAACTAGAAAGTTACATAAATAAGACATAAGCTAGTGAAAAGGAATTTACAACGTACCGCTGTTTTGCTTGCTCTCAGCCCCATTATTTATCTGAGATTTGTCTGCCTATAAGATGAAATCCACAAATACTTTAATTCACATGATGTATTATCATTAGAAAGCACATACATAAAGCAAAGGCAAAAAAAGAATTAACCCATTGATAAGAATATGAAACATAACCAGTAGGTTTCTTACACCACTATTTCCATTGCTTCCATCCATCAGACCATCATTATCATTTTCCGATCTGCATACATTATAATGTCAGCAATTAATCGGATTTCAGTAAGTTGAAACATAAAATTTACTAGCTGTAAGCTTCTAGTGAATATGCATTATCTCAATATAAAACTATATACAATCTTCAAAACTCCCCAAGTTTGAGACTTTAGCCTAAATTTTCAGAGTAAAGAAGATCTCTAAGTAGGCAAACCACATACACACCTTTGGGGATTATCACATCCAACTGGAGTGGGAAGCCCATCTGACCCTTTTAGCTTCTTTGTTAATCCTTGTTCCATTTACTCCAATGATTTTAACTCTCTTTAGTGCTTGAAGGAATGGCTGTAGGAAACATAATCCTCTTCAATTAAAGCTGCACAAAGTATACGCTTTTTCAATGAGAAATTGCATAGCATTAAAAAAAGGGCTTAAAAGAACAAAAATTTGAAACCAATATCTTTCAATTTACTTACATGACAATAGCCCGTAAATATGATATTTAACATGGATCAAAACTATTCATGGTATATCAGGTCAAAAGTTTTGTTCATGCAATTAAAATTAATCACAAGTTTACCGAAACTTCCATTCCATTGAACTGTAATGGAAGGAAAAGAGGAATTCAAGTCAAAATTTTGTCTTTAATAAACATTTAAATTCAAATGTACTTCAAATGTAGGATTCGCAAAATTAATGTAAATTATTGTCCCAGACTGTCAGAGAAGTGAAACTGAATCTCCACGAATCTATTCTGAATATTCATAAAAGTAGCCAAATTTCTGATCCGCAATAAAAAAGAAAATAAAGGAGAAAACTTTAAATTCCATGACGAAAAAAGCTCCTCAAATTCAACAGACCTGAAAGTTTAGAATCTCCGACGGGCCAATTTGGGAGAGCTCGGAAACCCTAACCCAGACTCGAATTTTGCAGTGTTCGCTTCCTCTTTCTCGGAAATTGGAGGGAAAATTTTTTTGATTTGGTAGTGATGGTGACGGAGGGAAAGGAGAAGAGAGAATCGGTGGCGCACGCGCCGGCGCGTGTGGTGTGATCTGAGCGTGTTTTCTCAAGACAGTGGGTTGTCGTGTCGAAAGCGCAGGTAAAGGTCGTGGTGAACTGTGATAACCTGATTGGCCCAGATTGCCGTTTCCGGAATATTGCTGAACGTTCTCCACGTGTCGCAATGTCGTGAAGAATGGGACTATTAAAATAGGCTTGTTATCAGCCGAACTTTCCTCGTCACGCGGCTTTTGCCTGCGGGAGCCGATGAGCAAACAAACCGGAGAGAATAACATCTCATGTGGCGCTTTTAAACAACAGATTTTATTTCTTTCCTTTCGTGCCAGGTTAACACTTATATTATAATAAGATGTTTAATAAAATTAATTTTAAACAGAGTTTTTTTATTATTACGGTATAAATTTTTATATATTATGATAATAAAAAAATAAATTACAGTATAAAATTTTTAAATATTATAATTTTTAATCTAATTTTTTTTTTTAACTACACTTCTCAAACATCTTATATATATTTTGTGCATATTTACTAGACCAAAAAAGTTATACACACTTAAACATATATGATATTTTGATGTAAGAGCGTACTTTAACTTAGGAGTCGGCTTATATAGCTTGGGCTTCAAAGAAGTGTTTGAGCCTGTTCGTTGTACGTGCCCATAGATTTGTAAGGGGTTCCTCAAAATAATGGCGCAAGCAAGTAGAGCTTCAAGTAGATTCTCCAATTTCGTTTTGGGTGGTGTTGAAAAGATTTGATTGTGCATCTTCATTAGTTGCAACTTTTGGAAGGGATGGTTGCTTCACTCTAATATCACATTTGTAAAAAAAGTAAGTTTTAAATGATTATATATTTATGGTGCCTGCCCAAGCCTGCCCAATGTGGAAAGCAAAGTGGAGCCCATGGTGGATGGGGGAACTCTGGTTGCATAGACGGATTGGAGTCTGTTATTTTTATTCTTTGGTGGTCCTCATGATTATTTTAATATGGCCGAAAGAGTTAGGGACATAAAGTGCACCAACTGATTCTTATTTTTAGTAGAAAAAAAGATTAGATATTTAAGAAAATTCTTCATTTTAGATCATTTTAAAATACTTCTCTCATAAAAAGAAGAAAATAATAGAACTTTTTGTTGAAACCTACTAAATATCATAAAGAAATTGTAAATCTATGGTACCTATAGTTTTTTAACGTTGGTCTCCTATTTCTCATCTAGATATTTGCTTGTGCCGTTGGATATAAAGTCAATGGTTTAGATCAAATAATGGGCAAGCTAAAAAAAATGTAACCCGTTTGAATGACGTGGTGTTTAACTTGTGTGTTTCATAACTAGATTATTAGAGCATTTAAAAAGTCAGTTCAAATCAATAATTTAAACTTAAAATATTGTAATAATTTAAATTCTATAAGAGAAACCATTATAACGAACTTAGTTTAAACTAAAACTTTATAATTTAAACAAAATTCTCAACCGACAATATATCTTCTTAGAAATCACGCATATGATGTGGTACATTGTATTGCAACTATCATAACCCAAATTCTTTTTTTTTTTTCTTAGTTCAATATTCATCACCTTTGAATACAAGAAGACTAATTAAAAACTCAATAGGTCATAAACAAGCAGTAAACATTCTAAAATTTATTTTACTCTTCTTTGCTATATGAAAGTGTATTTAGTCCTAGCCAATTACACCATGTGTGTTTCATTGTTACATTTTATCTTCTTATAGGTTACATATATGATGTACATTATTACTTTGTATTGCAACTATCAAAACTCAAATTTCTTCTTCTTTTTTTATTCAATTTTCATCATTTTTAAATAAGAATGACTAATTAAAAAATCCAAGGGTCGGTTTCCTTAGTTTAATTTTTTTAGTTTAAAATTTAAAATTTGGAAGAGTCGTCAATTTAGTATGGCCGTTACTAATTTAGTATGCTTGGGTTTCCCACTTTTATATTAGTTATCATCTCATTTATAGACAGCGTCACATAATATTTTAAATAACCTGTTTCATTATAGCGCCGATCATAATTTGTTGCATGCAACGAGACGATTCACAGATGGTTTGAGGGGTTTAGGCATGCCAATTAGCATTGCTGCAATAATGTATTTAGAAGATAATTTGGATCTAAATTTGTGGTGCTTCTGTATTTTTGTTCAGAATGTAATGTATTACTGATCAACACTTGGAAACACTCCCAAATCAGCTTCTTGATGCATAAACGTAAAATTTCTTAATCAGGCTAAGGATGGAAATTCTCATGAAATAATAATAGTAATTATTATTATAATTATAATTATAATAAAAAATACTCGAATTCCTTTTAATTGCCATCCTCTTAAAAACTCCATTTTGTTGGATCCAACAAAGTAATTGCAATGTGCAATTAAAAGCTAGAAGTATACACGAGGCATGAGCAATGAAGACAAGAAAATCGCTATGACGATCTAAATAATAATAATAAGGAAACAGAATACAGAAATAAAAATGCATATTCAAATTAACATTTCAATGAAGATGAGCATACGTGATTGCGTATCATTATGAAAAAAGGTCCCAAGTAAAGAAAGTACAGAAGGGACATTAGGATAAATTGCAGTTAACCTATTGCCTTTTATAAAAGCAATTGGAGGCATTGCCTAGTTTACTTTCTTTTTTAAGGAAATATATATATATATATATATATATATATATATATATATATTTTATACTTTTGAGTCCATTGCAATGTAAACCGTTTTTACATTTAGTTAAATTTTTGTGAGGAATTTTACATGTAAAATGTTACGTGGAATTTCGGAAGGACTAAGTGATGAAGTCAAAGGACGGTTGATATTGGAAAGGACTACCAAATAAATAAATAAATAAAATCAAAAATCAAAAATCAAAATCGCTAGAATTAAAGGGGTAAAGTTCACCGTGTATGTTTAACATTCCTAGTTTAAACCAAAATTTTTAATTATTATAGCATAAAACTCTCATATGTTACAAAGCCAAACGAAAGTATACCAACGTGTAAAGCTTTTATATGTTATAATATTTTAAAACAATCTCTTCTAACTAATGTGCCAAACACCTGACCCTTTTATATTAGTGACTATAATGCATTGTACGGACTACATAGATAAGTCCCCCAACACAAGTTTCTCTAAGAATAAACGTGGAGGAGCTTCTGAAAGAACTTTGACTAGCAATTTGTGATATGCCACATCTATGTTGACAAAACCTCCTTTTGGATGAACAAAATTACTCCTTTTGAGGCTGCTCAAAAGGAACTTCCAGCACAAACATTCGCAAGGAATCCATCCCGTTGAGCATAGATCGATGGGCATTCATTGTCTTTCTTCATAAACCAGGGGCGCTTGACAAATCTTGGTAGGAATGAAAGCTCATGCGTTGGCACATATTGCTCCTGACCCAAAAATAAAATGAAGGAAAAAGAGAAAATGATACACGTGTGAAAAGAGTTGGACAATAATGTAGATAAACTATATAACTCAGCAGGATCAATGGTTTATTGTTAAGTCTACAATACACTTCCTTTGGCCATTGAATCAGATCATTGGTAATAGTTTTATTTCTTGTTTTCATATAAATATTTTTTGCCATTCGGAAGTGCCGATTTTTTTTCATTTTCATTTTCATTTTCATTTTCCTTATCATCTTTGTCTACTACAAATTAATAAATATCAAAAGCAGATTACTTCTGTTTTTTGTATCTTTGCTAAGATCATCATATCCCAAAAATGGGGAAACCCACTGGAAGTCCTGTTTCATTATCTTAGCATGAAACAGAGCTTTGAAATGCAGAGCAAGAATGAAAGAGAAAAAAACCTAATGGCTTCACCCCTTCCATTTTTTTGGTTCTTTTTTTTGTTGGCCTGATTTTCATTACCTTTTTTTGAGGGAATATCATAGCAACCATTGAAAAAATATAGAACAACTAACCAGCGGACTGAGACGAGCAGCAAAACTTCCATTCAACGATGTGTTTGACATCAAGGCCAATAAACCATGATCCAGCACTGACATCATCATGTGCATATGTGCGAAGAATAAACCTTAAGAAACGCCAGAAAAATGTTAGGCCAGAGCTACCATGTGTGGCTGCATTTTGCATGGTGTAATTAACAAGAGGGGTAACTTTGGAGAGAACTACCTGTTTACTGAAACATGCTGAGCCAAGGCTCTAGAAATAGCATATATATCACCGGAGGCATGTCTAAAATATCTGCATTAAATTAAAAAGGAGAAAAAAAATCTAATTCTGAGACCAAGGTTGTTTACAAAAGAACATACATCAAATATTTGAGAGGAAAAAACACAGTATCATACAGAAAGCATCAAGACCAAAACGTTGAAAGGTTATCCTATATACTTAAAATATGCAATTTAAGCGTAATGACAACTCTTTTTTGCAAAAATACAGTAACAATAAGTAAGATGTTGTTTACGCACGATTTTGCATCACCAAACTTCCACCAATCTGGCTCATACCATCTCTTGGTCCTGTGTCATTAGAACAGTGCAGAAACACGCATTACACTATAATTTAGCATTGAAGAAGTTTCACAACCTTAAAATGTCACCAAATGAATCACATCAGCTAAACTCACGGCTCAGAGAAAACTTCGCCTGATTTCATACATCCAACATAGATTCGAGACTTCCCCAAGTAACTAGTAAGCATCGCTCCCAAGGAGTCTGGACAACAGAGGAAAAGCAATAGTCAGCCTCAAATTCCATTCTACTCCCTTTAGCCCACTAAAGTCTGTAATGATATAAACAAAAACAGCCAACAATTTAAGATGAAGCAATATAAGTCAGCTTCTCTTGCTTTGTGGTAATCTTGCTTCCGGTTATTTTACATGAAGCAATATAAGATGTTTTTAACCATAGAAGAAATCTTAAGAGCTTTCAACATATGTTGTGCGGTAAAACAGAGGAAAAAATGCTTTACCCTATATCATATTTTCTTTTGTTCATAGCATGATAAACAGGTTTGTATCAATCCAGACATATTAAAACCTAAAGAGCCTTAGAAATGTGGGCTATGTGGGTTGATATTTCAAGAGTTCTCCAACATGATTTGCTCAGCTCATTTCACAAATTGGAAAACGCAATATTGGATAGAACTGAGAAGGGTATGTAAAAGAAGTTCCTGAGGTTTATATACAAACAGTTGTTCTTCTATAGTTTTCTACTAGACAAAAATAAGGTTGTGATGATATAGAGAAAGCGCCAAATAGGCCCACCATACTTTGGTCTTAAAAGTGCCAAAATAGACCCACCATCCTTTGGTCTTAAAAGGTTGTCCATAAGGACTACCTACCAATATTTACAAAAACATCATCGTTGACCTTAACAAAAAACTCAGCTTCCCAATTCTCTACAGCATGAGCAAGGAATGACATTATCTTTTTTGAACGCTTCTCTGGTGATTCCTCTTTGTCATCCTGTAGGCAAGGAAAAGTAGAAAAAGAATCACGTACTGGCATACCAATGCATATTTTTCTTTACACTGCAACCTTTAACCAGTATGGTTGATTGCCAAATGCCAATTGTAGATTTTAGAGATATGTTGCAATTTTAGTATTAAAAATGGTGTCTTGATATATATATATATATATATATATATAAATAAATATAACTACAAAAAAAGTGAACCCAAACAAATTGTTAAACAACTTCACCAGATTACTGAACATACAAGAACAATGAAGTCCTTGGTTTGCTTATTTTCTCTGTCAATTTCCCTGTCCAAACTCTCTTCATGATTTGAACTGCAAGATACAAAACTTAAAGTAAACAGGGAACTTGAAGCAATTCTTGTCATAACTCTAAATCATCTTATAACAAACCTTCTCCCAATCACAAACCGTACAATGATGCCCTTTTCATTTGCTAGTTTCTTTAAACCTGACCCTACAAAACAATGTATTTCCAGGATAATACTTGATAATGAACAATAATAAATTAGGGGAAACATAAAAATAATAAATATAGAAATAATATCTTTACTTCCTATATTTATAGTTTTGATATTTTTTGTAATCTATTCTTGTTAAACATCAATAGTACACAAGCAAAGAAGGAATAACAAGATATTCATAAGTTGCAGGACTCGGAAAGTCCATTTTCCCGTTAATATGAAAACCATATTAGAGCTGACATAAGATTTTTATTTTCCTCTGAGTCAGACATAGATCGAGTGATCCAATACACACACAGCAATGAGAATAATCATGGGACACTAAACTGACATAAGAACAAGCAACGGTCAAGATACAAGTCTATCAATTAGAAATACCATAATTGAGTTACAAAAAAGTTCAACTTAGATGTTGGTTACTACAAAAGTAGAAGACCATGGCAGGGAAGTTCCAAGACAGCTTTTGCTGCTATGCTCAAAAGTGCAATTGTGAACATCAACAAAAAAAAAAAAAAACATTTTGGGAGTATGTCAGAAGGACTTGGATCATCATTTACATCAGCTTGACATTTGAAACAAAGAACAGAATGAATAGACTCATAAATAGTTACCAGTTGGCATCCACGCCTTACGAATTGCGTCTCTATTTTTTCTACGCCCAAAGGTTGTGATAATTCCTATTACAGCCAAAAGCTTTTTCCTAGGACGAGCTTCATCGTGTTTTGGCCAGCTCTTTGAAACAAAGCCTTCCTCACTAGCTACAGCCAGCTCCTTTTCAAGAAATGTTAACTTCTTCTGTTGTTCCCTAAAAAATAAAGTGTCACTGCAGACCCCGAGTTGAAGTATGCAACTATGCATTACAGCAAATGTAGCTAAAATCATTGTCTTTACCTGCAGGTTATAACTTGTAGTGTATCGTCAACTGATATAGCTGACTGACCCTGAAAATGGGAGAATTGCCTAATCAATATTCATAGGGTTAAATTCATTTTAGTCTCCAAACTAGTATGCCAAAACCCATTTCAGTCCTTGATTTTTAAAATGTTCCAGAATGAGTCCTTAATCTACCAAATTGTCTCAAATTAGTCAAATTTAAGCAACAAGATACAGTTTCCTTTTCACGAGTTGTGCCCTACCAAGTTATACGCTCAAAATTGAAAGTTAAAAATACCAATATATTCCGTAAGATCATGATACTTTCACCCTCTGAATACGCAATTACATGTACTCAAAAAGTAAAATTATTCATAGAATATTCATGTTGTAACTTGTTAGTGAGTTTGATAAGTTGTCTAAAAGATCACATAAACTGAATTAAGCTATTAACTTTGCATAGCATTAAACTGGCCACAAAGATGACCACTCAGAAAAACCTCAAAATCACATTCTTCCTTTAAAAAAAATGAAAAAACCTCAGAAGTAGTCTTATCAAGCTCCTGCATCAAATAAACTCTATTCTCCGCGTCCTGCCATAGACTATCAACAATCCATTCCAAATATCGTCAAACATTGATCGTAAACAAATTCATCAACCAAAAACAAATTTAAAAAACAAAAAAACAAAAACAAAAACTTTTTTCCTTTAAACTTACCGGCCAGCGACGTAAACAGCGGCCATGGTGGCGAACAAGGCGAGAAAAAGAGGCGAAATCGGCGGCGGGGAAGCCGAACCAGAAATCCGTTTCTGAGAATTCCGACTAAGCATTTTTCGAGCAAAATTCTACAAGCAGAGCTTTTTCGCTTTTCAGTTAGCTTTTGAAGAAGCTTTGATTTATGTATCAGATCTGGAGGGTGAAGTTGAAGAATGGAAATGAAATGTGTGTTGAATCTGGGGTCGGAGAAAACTTGGCAACACGAGGAAGAAGAAGAAGACGACGTTCTAACGAATACTTCAAGGTACGACTTTTCGGCCTTTTATTGCAGTTTTAGTTCAAAACATCTTCAACGCGACCCCAATCTATCAGTTTTAACCATTTTATCAGTTGGGTCTCAAAAAAATTACAAAATATATACAATTCTTTTCATCTCCGATAGAATTACTCTCCTACTTACTAAATTATGAACTTCAATCTAATATATAGACTACAATATAATATATAGCATATCTTTTAAAATAAATCTTATTATTTTATTAATAACAAAGTTAATAACTTCAAATAAAATACCCCATATAATATGTTAAATATTATCGTATTTGACATTTTTAATTTAAAACAAAACTTTTAATTTTACTACAATGCAAAGCTCTTATACATTTTAATATTAAACAAAAATATATCATAATATAAAACACGCACATGCTACCAACAACAAAGTTAAAATAGGACTAGGGGGCTTGATTTATATGTGTGTTTGCAACTAATTTGTATGCAGCCTCCTTAAAAAAAATAAAATGATTTTCCTCAAAAAAATTTAAAAAATATCAATGTAGATGAAAGCCTTAACTAAATGTCCCTAAGTATTTGGCAAGATCTTTTCCCTTTAACAATGGCTTCAAGCTTATTTATTTTTTTCTTTTATTTTTTCTATTTCTTGATTTTTTTTTTCACTGGTGTACATACTCGTTTTTTTTTTAAATAACAACAATAATTTTTTAGAGAAAAAATTTAAATTGTATCATAATGTTTTTGAGAAGGACAAAGTATATCTTAATAAAGTATTTAATTATGGCGATTGTAAATTTGTGATGAGTTTATAACATTCTATTATTTTTTTGTTTTCATTTGTCAATTTATTGTTTTTGCATTACCCTTAAAAACTAGATTTCTTTGTCTAATACATTCACAAAAATTCTCGCATTAAACAAAGATTCATTGAATGTGATGTAGACTCAAAAGGGTAGAAATTAATCTTTTATATAATAGCAAAAATTGGACAATAGAAGAGTTAAACTTGATAGTACTTTTGTAATTAGGGATTTTTTTCTAAATACATGTCATAAATTCTATCAAATATGTATCAGTTAAATTTTAATGAATAACTTTTTTAAAAAATTCTAGCGAACAATTGTTGGGATCGAACCACAATAATGATCATAATTGTTAAGACAATAATAATTTATTATTTTACTTAAATACCTATTGTAAATATTAGTCACCCCACAATCAAAAATTCTGGCCTTGTCACTATATGCTATAATGTTTTAATCAATTGAATCTAACAAATACTTCTAAACACCATAATAAAATAGCATTTTGTTGACAAAATATTCACATTATACTAAAATAAGCATTGTTAACAAAGCATCGAATTGAATTAATAAAAAGAGGGTGATTTGGAGGTGAGTTGTGACATTAATAGGGTATTGGAGAAAGGTTTTAAATCAATAATTTGAACTATTTTTTGTTTAAAAAAATTGTAGATACAAAGAGCTTTATATTGTAGTTACTTTTTGTTTTACATTACATACTATTTGAATTGAAGAGTCCAAACCATGTGCCAAATAAAAGGTGACTCTTTGCAATTTATTGTTGACCTATTTACTTTTTATTTTTAAATATATCTAGACTCAAATTTCTTCTTTCAAGATATATTCTATTCATTAAAAGCAGTATGAAATTCAGTCTTTGAATTAAAAAAAATTGCCAAAATATATCCCTTTATTAAAATAAATGAATAGAAAAGGTTAAATATAAAATTTAGTTTTTTTTTTACATGAATACTTTTGAACTTTTGACATTTAGCAACTGAGTCCCTGACATAAAAATTTTTACAATTAACTCCCAGACTTACAATTTATGAAGTTCTATCAGATTTAGGCTTTTTTGCATGGTTACTCATGTTTTAGAAGGAGATTTCTTAGCAGGATACAGGAGGGAATTTTTTTTATAAGCTGTTGTATTCTTTTAAGTTGTAAAGTATTTTCATATTATAATTGAATTCCATTACATTGAACCCATTTTATACTTCACATAATCATTTTACGTTAGTCATACTTATTAATATTATTAAATGACGTCCTTAAAGACGATCCGTACCTTCTAAGTTCTTAAAGGAAAAAAATATGTTAAAAAAGCTTGAATTGCATGAGTATTATTTGTTCGTATAGAATGATTTTCTACTAAATTGTATCATGCGGACAATTATATTCCTCTTTCATGATTTGGAGATGTCTTTGTTTCTTTAACTATCTGTTCGTATTAAAAAAAAGTATCTTTATTGATAATTTTGACATTATTTTTAATAATATCTTTATTTCATAGAAAAAAAAAGAAGCAAAAAGCAAAAAAAGAATAAAACGTAAAGACAAAGAGAGGAGAAAAAAAAAAATCTTACAAGATTGAAATCTCCAATAGGAGCTCCATCTTGTGGGGCATAATGCATGTTAGATAAAGTATCTTTCGTAACCGTTTTAACTTTATTTTGTTCATTTTTACATTAAGAAATGCCTTTATTTTAGTTTGGGTATATTACCCGTTTGTGTGCTTTATGACATGTATGTATACAAAACACAACTCATAATGCTCTTTACTAATAAATCTTCTCCTTTTCTTGATCTGTAAATGACGTAAATACATTGCTGAACTACGTTAAATTTTTGTATTTTCTTTTAGCAAAAAAAAAGTTCTTTGTATTTTCTTCTATCTTTTATTTATTTTCTTATTTAATTTTCTATAATCTGTAACTTAGGCTTAGTTATTCAAATTGCTGTTTGTAAACAAATAAGTATGATACAGACGTCCAAGAACAGATCCTTTATTCAACTAACAAAAAAACAACTCGTAGTTTAACATCCAAATTTTGCCTCATTAATCTCACACACAAACATTATCGTACTTTAGGTTCATAATACGAATTCAAATCAGCTTGGAAAACAAAATAAATTCACTTAATTAAGATAAATGCGTCAGGCTAATCTCAACGTGAAGACGTAGGATTTAAGCAGCAACTTTTCCAGACTCGAGTTCAACAGCTTTCTTCAGGAGGCTGTCCTCTTCCAACACCATCTGCAAAGGCAAGAACCCCATTCCATTAGCCATGGCAAGCATCATCCTCTTGGTCTCGGCCTTAAACTCTTCGAGGTCCACCGCGCCGCTCGAGTCGTGATCGAACAGCTCGAACAGCGAGTTGTAAACCCGAGCAAGCTCGGCAGGCTCGGTCTTGATGTCGATCCCGAAATGCGTCTCGAAGACCCGCAAAGATTCGAGCTCCTTTAGCATCTCGGCGTAGGAGAGGAGGCCGTCATGGTTGGTGTCAAGGTGAGCAAAACGGTCACATATCGAGCCATGGAATGCTTCTTCATCCTCCACAAAGTTGACAATGGTGGTAGCGTCTAAAATTTCAACACTCATTTTTTTTGGTTGGAGGAACGAACGGAAACAAAAGGTTTAATTTGTTTTTCTAACTAACGAAGGCTGGAGTTTGTATTGTTTTTGAATTTAGGATGAAAAAAGAAGTTGGTTTTCTCTGCTTTATATAGCCGGGTTTAGAGACACTATTTAGTAGTTTGAAACCCATTTTTTGCATTTATATATTATTATGTACAGGCTTTACTTAATTTTTTATATATTCGCCAATTGTTTTGACATGGAATTTTACTTGAGTCATATACTTTGGTTTGGTTAACAGTGCGGTCCGCATAAGTGGAAAGGCCTTTTTAGTGAGAAGTCAGTGGGCGACGTTTCCTTTCGGTGCATAAATTCGATGGGCTTAGGGCGTCAAGAATAGAAAGTCAAAATTCTAGGACATTGCAAGTCTAGGGGGATTCACCGACCTTTTAGGTTCTTCAACAACCAAAACTTTGTTTACTTCCTACGCGAAGTATATTCTTGGAAGGTGCTCTATTTCAAAACGAGCTTGATGTTTGCTGTAACGGTTTAGACTCATTTTTGACCATTTATACTATAAAGCTATCAGTAACTACAGCGTAAAGTCTTTTAGAGCTCTTTTTTGAATCATAAGTTCTCACTAGCTGTAATAGAAAGTCTCATGTAAACTAAAAATATTTTAAATCGTTGGTTTGAACTCTTCTCTTAAACACAAGATTACCTAAGTATTTTTCTTTGAAATATTAAATAAAAGTACTATAACATAGTCTCAAGAGGTTAAAAGGCAACTTGTCAAAAAGAAATATTAAGTGTTCCGTTTGTCACTTTAGTTTTAATTCATCAGTTTAAACTGTGAATAGTATAAAGCTCTTAGCAGTTAAAGTAAAATAAAGCTCTCATATATTACAGTTTTTAAACTTAAAACTTCAGTTATAACTGAAATACCAAAAAGCCCCAAGAACCAAAATAAAATAAATTAAAAGGTACAGTCCACACTACAAACTTTAGAAATGTTAGAAGAATTAAGCATGTTATGATTTATGATACTCTAATAATAGGGTTTAAATTTCTATCTCCTACACAAACTGATAATAATGACGGAAATCCTAATATTGTGGCATAAATCCGTGATCATGAGTAGTTTACGGCATGCCACTTAATTTCTGTTGTAACACTATTAGATTGACTACTAGTTTGGTTAGACCAACTTTTAGGGCTTGTTTGAGATAATTTGTGTTTTAACTTTTAAGCAGTAGAAGAATAGAAGTATAAGATTTGACTTTTTAATTAGTATTAAGATAGTGGATGAAAAAATGCTTTTTGATTTTAAAGGAGTTTTCGAAATTGTTTCGTTAAATAAGTCCAAAGTTCTTATTGGCCTAAAAATACAGTAATTCAAGGATATAGACAAAACTCTTAAGTAAAAGGTAAAAATCTGTTTAGTTTTTTACATTGTTGCTCTTCGAACTTGTCGCACATTAGCAATTTGCCTCATAAACTTTTATTTTTAGTAAGTTAATCCCTAAACTTATAAATTTGTAACAAAGTATCCCTTATTGATAGTGATATTAGTCATTTGACTGAAATTGATTTGTTATTTTTCATATAAATAGTTAATTAAGGATATGAAATGTCTTTTATAATAAATATTAGCCAAAATTTATATTGAAAAGTAAGTTAATTTAAAATTTCTATTTCAATAAAAGTAATTGAAGATATTAATCACAATAAATATGGATTGTGAATAAAATACATATTAGGACATGAATGATTTTATGTTAATAGTTTGTTTTTGAATTTTGGCAAGTGAAAAGTATATTTCAAAAACAAAATGAGTTTAATAGAAGGTTTTTTATTTATTTTTTATCCTGTCCAACAAGTATGGGAAGGGTGGAATCAACAATTTCTTCAAATCCAAATCATGTGATTGTGGCTTTTAAAAATAAGATAAATTGTGAAATACTTAAAACAAAGAGTTATATTTATATAATTAACCCATAATAAAAAAAAACATATATACCATATCATCACTTATTTAAACATTTGAGAACTTAATTTAAACCAATAGCTTAAATTAAAAAAATTCTAACAATTTAAATTTTAAAAGAAAATATTATAGTCCGAATCATGTCTCTACTAAACACAAGAGTAAAAGGTTAAAGACTTCCTTGGTTATTCATGTTGGAAACCAAATCAAACCAAATTCTACCAAGATCGTTCATGTTAAATCATTAAGAGGAATAATTATAAATTGCAGAAGCGTACCTTGATTCATGATTATGGATCAATTTGGGTTATTGCCTTCCAATCCAACATGTATTTCTTGAGATTTTATTTGAAGATGGGATTTCAAAGAAAACAGGAAGAGAATAATACGTACGTATGGATTGGGGACCATAACCAGAATAAATAACTTTAGTTATTTTAATGTATTTTCAGTTTTAACCATCATAAAATCCAGAAATTACAAATTGGTATCTTCATATATATTATTAATAATAATAACCCATACTTTATATTAATACCCAAAAGCCTTTCAACTTTATCTTAATTATTCCACTTTAATTTAGGCTTTACCTTAAGATAACATTAAACAACGTATTTAAATACATATGTAGACCCACATGAAAAATTATTTTCCAACAATCTCTCACTTGGGCCACATATGTTTCTTTGCAAAAAATGTGTTTACCTTAATGAGCTCAACTTTTGCTATCATATATAAGGGTATTCCTGAACAATCTCGTCCATTGATCATACCAACATAGGACCAAAGCGGTCTTTGTCACAAATATAACATGACTAGACCCATCAATGATCACACATATCGATATAACCAAATGACATAGATCAAGTATGGATGTGTAGCATGGAAATTACATGCAAAGTGATCTAAGCATGTCTATTTCCAACTGGTCCTACCTTATACCTCAATGAGATCAAAACCGTACCAAAATCAGAGTGTAAGTAAACTATATTCTTTATTTCTGCAGAAAACATATACAAACACACAATGTCTATATATAAAGAAAATTAGCATTCAAATACAAACTCCCACTAAAACTGCATATCATCAAATAACTGAACACCCATATGAGCAGTGTGCTCATGAAAGACCTTGGGTGGAAGCCCTTTTGTAAGCGGATCCGCTATCATGGAGTTTGTACCAATATGCTCTATAGATACCTGACCACTCTGAACTCTTTCTTTAACAACAAGAAACTTAATTTCTATATGCTTTGACTTTGAAGAGCTCCTGTTGTTGTTGGAATATAAGACTGCAGATTTATTGTTGCAAAACAACTTAAGTGGTCTTTCTATACTTTTCACAATCCGCAGCCCAGTGACAAAGTTTCACAGTCATATTCCATGATTGGATGCCTCATAACATGCTGTAAATTCTGCCTCCATAGTGGAAGAAGCTATGAGTGACTGCTTAGCACTCCTCCAAGAAATAGCTCCTCCAGCAATAAAAAAAAATAAGATTGCTTAAGCCCATAGATGTATTTCTTTAATTTGCAAACCATCTTCTTTGGGTCTTCTGACTTAAAGTTTTCTAGCTGCACCATATAGATCGTTTCATCAATGTCACCATTTAGAAATGTCGTCTTAACATCCATCTGATGTAGCTCAAGATCAAAATGCGCTACAAGTGCCATAATTATCCTAAAAGAATCTTTCGTTGAAACCGGAGAGAAAGTCTCTTTATAATCAATGCCTTCTTTTTTAGTAAAGCCTTTAGCGACAAGACGAGCCTTATATTGCTCTACATCACCCTTCGAATCCCTCTTGGTTTTAAATATCCATTTACAACCAATGGACTTCGCACCTTCAGGCAATGGAATGAGATCCCAAACGTCATTGTCTTTCATAGACTTTATCTTATCTTTCATGGCATCCATCTACTTTTGAGAGTTGGAACTATGCATAGCTTGACGGACATTGATCGGATCATCATCCATCAATCCAACATTTTCCTCATGTTTTTCGAGAAATACTATGTAATCATCCGGAGTAGCACTTCTCCTCTCTCTAGTGGATCTCCTTAATGACACAAGTTCCTGAGGTTCTGGTTCTTGAGGTTGTTGAGTTTGTACCTGAAGGGGTTGAACGACTATGTCTGGTTGTTCTTGATATGCAACTTGATCAATGTCAGGGATAGAAGCCTGAACATTATCAAAAGCAATTATAGGAATAGGAACTAATCCCTCTTGTACAAAAGGAACATGATCAAATTCATCCTCAAAGACAAAGTCTCTAACCTTATTTCTCCCCCCAAACTCAACATCCTCAAAGAATGTTGCAATTCCCGTCTCAAAAATAGCCTTAGTGGTGGGATCATAAAATTTGTAACCCCTTGACCGTTCAGAGTAACCAATAAAATAGTAGCTCATTGTCTTAGAGTCCAATTTCTTTTCATTGGGCCTATAAGGCCTTGCTTCTGCTGGACAACCCCAAGTATGTAAATGCTTCAAACTATACCTTTTGCCGGTCCAAAGCTCATAAGGTGTTTTGGCTGCTGCCTTTGTTGGTACTCTGTTGAGAATGTAAGCTGCAGTCTTAAGTGCTTCACCCCAGAGGGATTTAGGTAAGGTGGAATGACAAATCATACTCCTCACCATGTCCTTAAGTGTCCGGTTTCGTCTCTCAACTACACCATTCATACTAGGTGAACCTGGCATGGTATATTGAGGGACTATCTTGCATTCCTCTAGGAATTTAGCAAAAGGTCTTGGACGTTGTTTACCTGATCCGTCATATCTGTCATAGTACTCACCACCACGGTCAGATCTAATGCCCTTAATTCTTTTGCTGAGTTGAAGCTCAACCTCAGCCTTATATGACTTGAACACGTCCAAAGTCTGTGACTTCTCATGTATGAGATATAGGTAGCCATACCAGGAGTAATCGTCTATGAACGATACAAAATATTGTTGACCATTCCATGAAGCCACAGGAAAATGGTCCATAAATGTCCGTATGTATCAATTCTAAGACATCCGTAGCTCTATTGGCACCCAATCCCCTTTTGTTGGTTTGTTTCCCTTTAATACAATTAACACAGGTTTCAAAATTCGTAAAATTAAGAGAATTAGGAATTTCATCTGACACAAGTCTTTCCATCCTTTTCCTTGAAATATGTCCCAATCGCTTATGCCATAATACAGTAGAATTCTCATCGGTTAATTTACGTTTTATGCCACGAGAACTAACATGCAAGGTTTCATTATAAGAAACAACTGTATCAAGCAAATATAGGTTATCTTGAAATGATAAAGAACCGGTACCAACAACATTTGAATTCAAAGAAAGACTAAACTAACTATTTTCAAATGAACAGTAGTATCCAGGTTTGTCCAAAGCAGAAATAGAAATTAAATTCCGCCTAAACGACGGTACAACAAAAGTGTCTTTCAAATCCAAATAATAACCAGAACTTAACAATAACCTAAAATGCCCTATTGCTTCAACTTCTACCGATTTGCCATCTCCCACATAGATGAATCTTTCAGCATCAATTGGCTTTCGGTAGCTCAGGCAACCCTGCATAGACATACCTATATGAGTAGTGGCACCTGAATCAATCCACCAAGTGTGTCTTGGCACTGAAGTTAAATTAACCTCAAAACAAACCAAATTGAGAAGCATACATTTCTTTGCACGCCAAACATGATACTTGGTGCAGACCTTCTTCATGTGTCTAGTTTTACCCCAAAGAAACAACTATGATTTTCATCCTTACATATAAACCGAATAATGCAATACACTATAATCTTTATCAACGTAAAATTTAACCAAAAATTTGAGAAAATATTTCTCAATAATTCAACATGAAATCGCTCTGATGCTACTTGTTGGAAACCAAATCAAACCAAATTCTACCAAGATCGTTCATGTTAAATCATTGAGAGGAATAATTTTAAATTACGAAAGCGTACCTTGATTCATGATTATGGATCAATTTGGGTTATTGCCTTCCAATCCAATACGTATTCCTTGAGATTTTATTTGAAGATGGGATTTCAGAGAAAATAGGAAGAGAATAATAAGTACGTATGGATTGGGGACCATAACCAAAATAAATAACTTTAGTTATTTTAATGTATTTTTAATTTTACGCATCATAAAATCTGAAAATTACAAATTGATATCTACACATATATTATTATTAATAATAACTCATACTTTATATTAATACCCAAAAGCCTTTCAACTTTATCTTAATTATATCATTTTAATTTAGACTTTACCTTAAAATAACATTAAACAACATATTTAAATACATATATAGGCCTACATGAAAAATTATTTTCCAACAATTCACCCCTATAAATTTACCTCGGTGGCCAAAATGCAAATACAACCTAGTGTGAGAGCAGACATTGCAATTTACCTCCCGATGTATACATTTCGCTAATTAAAAAAAAAAAACAACAAAAAAAAGGGATTCGTGTTGAGTTATTTTCTGATGGGAACCAATTTATGACGCGCTTTGGCTCAATAATAATCGGGTGGATCCAGGAAGTTTCGCACTCTTCTTCCTCTCCTTATTTCGTCCGCTCTGAATCATCACTCTAACTCTCGATCGTCACTGTTGATCGCCGAAAATGAACGACGCCGATGTCTCCAAGCAGATCCAGCAGATGGTCCGCTTCATCCGCCAGGAGGCGGAGGAGAAGGCCAACGAGATCTCCGTCTCCGCCGAAGAAGTACGCCCACGCCTTTCCAATTTACTTTCTATAACTTTAGGTTTTTTTTTGGGAATATTTCCATCGGTTTCTTGTCGTAGATTTTGGAGCTTCGAATGGAGAATTTGTTGATTTTGTTTTTATTTTTGCGGAATTGATTGTGGAAATTGTGCGTGTTGATGTTGATTTCGCGTGTTTTTTTGGTTTTAGGAATTCAACATTGAGAAATTGCAGCTAGTTGAGGCGGAAAAGAAGAAGATCAGGCAAGAGTATGAGCGGAAGGAGAAGCAAGTCGAGGTTCGAAAGAAGATGTGAGAATTACTCAAATCTTGTTTGTGCATTTTAATTAACCTTCTATGTGTTATAATATGTAGTTTGGAATGGTATAAATTGTGACAAATGGGTTTTAGATCAGTGTGCTGACAACTGATAGCAGTAAAAGATCTGATTGGTTTATGCTTGATTAGAGCTAGAAGGAATTAGAAACCACGGTCTTGTTGATCGATTCTGAATTCATTGATCGATGAAATTCAGATTCGGAAATGGTTATTGCTAGTTGAAAAGGCAAAACTATCTGTAGATTTGAACATTTTAAGTAATGCGTCAGAAAAAAGCTGGTTGCTTTTGCCTTTTGATTTTCTTATTGATTTGGACAGACGATGGTTGTTTTGAAAGACAGTGAAAGTGACTTATGTTATTATCCCAAGAAGTTGGGAGAAGTGAGTTTTCAGGAAACTGTTTAAAACTGTGCTGTTTAGAAATTGGTTCACAAGTAATCCAAGTTCTTAATTACTAAATAGCCCAATTTGTTTGGTTAGAGAAGTGGTTCCTTAATTTATACACTTGCAATCAAGTTCTCAATTACTAAATAGCTCAATTAAGTGGTTAATTAGTTTCTATGCAAGTAATCAAGTTCTCAACTCCATCATAGTTCAATTTGTTTGGTATAGAAGAGGTTCATTTGACGAGTCTTTACCTCTTCGTGCTTTGGTACACAATACTCTTGTCTCCAGACCTGGAGAAATAACATTATTTTATTGGACGGCTGCAGTGAGTACTCCATGCAACTCAATGCTTCTAGAATCAAGGTTCTCCAAGCTCAAGACGACGTTGTTAATTCCATGAAAGAGGTAGCGGCCAAGGAGCTTCTGAATGTCTGCAGAAGTCATCATGTCTATAAAGAGCTCCTGAAAGATCTTATTGTTCAGGTTACTAGAGTTTGTTTGCAATTAATGTAGCTTATTTTAAGGGATATTGTCTTTTTATTGTCTGTATCTAGATGTATCTTTCAAGAAGTTCCTTGAGCGGTTGATAATTGGAAATTGAGAATATTCTTAGCATTGCCTATATACTGAAGCGTTCTGATTTTTATTGCAGAGTTTGCTCAGGTTAAAGGAGCCTGCTGTCTTGTTGCGTTGCCGGGAACATGACCTTTCCCTGGTTGAGTCAGTACTGGAATCAGCTGCAGAGGAGTATGCAGAAAAAACAAATGTCAGTCCACCAGAGATCACAGTTGACCGTGTCTATCTTCCACCTGCTCCTTCTCATCATAATGCGCATGGTCCTTTCTGGTATTCATTATTTTCTTGGTTTAAATTGCATTCCTATATATTTTCTCTTATACAAAGTCAGCTGTGTTACTTTTATGAGACATATGGTAGCCAGCTGATCAGAACAAGATTTGAGTTCTCTTGCTGATAAAATATCTTCCCAATAGTTTCTCTGGCGTAAAAGAACGTTAAAAGTAATGCCTGCCGATGATTCTTTTTCTTGGTTGTGCAGTTCTGGAGGGGTGGTTTTGGCTTCTCGAGATGGGAAGATTGTGTGTGAGAACACCCTTGACGCTCGTTTGGATGTTGTATTCCGTAAGAAGCTTCCGGAGGTACTTCTATAAAAACCAACTTTGTTTTTCACATATCTCTTTCTTTTGTGCTCTACTGCTGCAAATGTTCTGTTCATACAGTGACACTAAATCAAGTTCATTGCCTATAAAAATGGTGAAGTTCAGAGATAAAGGGGATGTTTATAATCGTACTCAGATAAAACTAAATTTACCCATACTCGATTTCTGCTTATCCAAAATCAAGACAAGTAGAAACAAGAAGAGAACGAAGAAAAAGAAAAGAGTAGAACTATCGTGAACCTAGTAAAGTAGCTGAAGGGAGGCAGCTTTTAACTGCTCATGCCTTCTCACAATGTGCATTCACCGGTTTTTTTTCTCATTGGTAAAACAGATACGGCATGTTTGAACTTTGAACTTTGAGGTTTCATGGTAATTAGTGGCTACCCAAAGTCAGACGTATAGAATCAGATTCAAGCTCTAAGCTTTGTTACGGTCCTGTATTATTGTTACTTGCTTAAATGGACTCGTGGATCATTTCCTTCATATAAGCAACATAGCAAAGCAGTGCCACTTGAGAGTTTAAAGTGGTCATGTATTACATTAGACGATCTTCGCTGTAACTTCACTTTGTGTGTTTACATGGCAGCTTAGACGAGCTTAGTACTTTTCCTGTAATCATGCTTGAGTTTAAGCTTCTTTCACTTTTCTATGGCAGATCCGCAAGCGGCTCTTCGGTCAGGTTGTTGTGTAAATGGATGACGGGTTGTATTGCTCGCTCAATGATTATTTATTGTTTAGTCCTAAAACTTGGTCATGGAACCATGTGATGTATTTTTAGACTGCTTGCTTGTGTTGTTCCAATTTTCTTGTCACCCCGAATAACTTTATTTGCCAAGTAGCCTTATGTTGGTTTGGTTCTTAATGTCGCCTGCGTTGTAGAAGTACTTATTCTTGGCACCGATGATATCAATAAAAGTTTCCGGCGTGCGAGCATTTTGTTAAACATAGTTCCAGTTTACTGTTGTTTAATTTTTTCTTTTTCTTCAAAAAAGAAGTTTCAAGTCCGTCTGGGAACACAGAGTCGTTTCACGGAAGGAATATGATCGAATGCAAGAAACGACATGTCAAATTGTTAATTAAACGAAAAGAAAAAAAAATCTAATAAACGACATGAAACTTCTAATTCATAAACATGTTGCTCCACCTGCCTAGACACCGGAAACCTTCAAAACATGTCGTTTATGACAAAGGGGTTTATTTTATTCATTTATTATTATTTTTTCTTGACAAGGTGTTCATTTGTACTTCAAACCGTTCTAACTGGGGAATTTCTACTACAATTATTTTGCAAATGCCCTTCAAATTAAATTCTCGATTTCAATTCAGCCCTTGACATTTACATTTAGATAATACGCTATGTTTGAGAAAGATAATGAGCTATCTTGATATATATTAAAATTAAACGGAAATTGTATCAAATTAAAGCTTTCATATGTTATAGTATTTTGATTTTAATAACGTTATTTTAGGCCAAATTTTAAGTTTAAAAAATATAACATATGAGAGTTTATACTACAACAATTTTTTGTCATTTAATATAGCTACTAAAAATTTTACATTGTTCATAACTAAAAGTGATGAGTTAAAACTGAGTGTAGAGCAAACACCTACCAAACATTATGTAACGATTCCTAGAATTTTTTTATCTGGGATTTTTTCTTTAATCTTTTATCTTTTGTCTGATGAAGAATGAGAGGTGGAACAATAACAAAATGATAATTACGAAGACAAACTCCCTTAAAATACGAAAATACTGGCAAAAAAAAAAAAAAGAAAAACCTAAATTTCCTTTAAAAAAAAAAATCATCTTCCAAGAAAAGAAAAACACCGACGAGATCCTTCAGATCTTCTTATTTTTTCAGAAAACGAGGCATGAAAAGAATAATTCTCAAATTCGCCCCCACATGACTGGCACATGAAACATTGAAGCAACTAGTGAGATCTTTTTTCACAGATTGGAGCAGCTTACTATTAAAAATAAATACCGGGGTCAAATTGAAACTGAACAAAATTAAAGAATTTTTTTATGAAAATTGTTCTTTCCATCCTGCAGTGTCTCGGAAGAATTTGAAAAAAGGGACAAAAAAATTTTTGAATCGAGTAAATAACCTTGTTTTGGATGGTTTTAAACCGAGGGATTTTTAAAAAAGGCTTATTGGGAAAAATTTTTTTGGTAAATATTTCCTTTTTTTAACAGTTTTTGACACAAAAAATTTTTTTTTTAGACATTAAAATAGTTTTAATTTTTTTTATCTTATTATTTTTTTTATTTTTTAAAAAAATTAAGACAATTTAACTATATAAAAAAACATATTTTTTAATTTAAAAATAAAAAAAGACCATTTACCCGATTAAAATTTTCTTTTTACGCTTTCGTCAAAATCTCCCTTCTAAACCTCTCCTCTCTCTAGCCAAAGACCGGATCTTCCTCTTTCTTCTTTATATTCTTCATCAAAGGTTTTAACTTTTTACAATTTTTTCCCCTTCTTAGAATATAACTCTCTCTCCTCTCTCAATTCTCAAACCTTCACCGCACATCTAGTTTCCCGTTTTCTCTGCAACACGAATGATACCTAGAAACCCCAACTGCTTCTAGTTTTGCTTTGCCATAACATTTTTGTTCTCATTTAAGACTTATGCAATAGTAGACCCTTTCTCTGCAGCTAATTCTGCCACTTAATGTGATAATCTGCTTTTAAGTGTATGTAGGAGTCGTCTTCCGGAGAAAAATCATTCTTTTTTCATCTGGGTCTTTTTTTTTGGTGCATATTTTTGTCTCTTTTTTTTTTTGAATTTAATTTGAGTTTATTGGTGTAAATGGGTGAACTTGAATTTATGGTTAGATGTTGTGTAAAAGGAAGCGCATTTCTAAGCTATTTGGTTTTTATTATTTCTAAAGTGCATTTCTTTGGTTGTTTTTCCAAGCTTTTTATTATTATTTTTTTTCCTTGTCTATATGTACAGATTTTAACACCCTTATGAATGGCTTGGAGGGTACTTGAGAAGAAGGTAAGTTGTTGTATATCTCTGGTTAGTGAAACACTAAAAAAGTTTGCTAATGAATGTCAAATTTCTTATCAGCGTGGCAATTAACCACCTTGAATATGATCCTCTCTTTTTCTCAACTACGAAAGTGGCTTGGCGGAAATTGAAAGTTGCTTCAGCAATGTAGATGTAGTCAGATTTATTCTTGTATCCTGATTTGCCTTGCCCTCCATTTTCAATATCTTTATAAATATCTTGTTGTAGGGAATACATTCAAGTCTTTCTAGAGCTCTAAAGTCAACACATCAAAAACATGTCGTAGGGTCAGTCACTTCATCTGTTCCTGAGGATGCAGCAAAATCTGTTTCTCTCTTACTCGGTTGCATATCAGGTACACCGAAATCGCGGAAAATGCTTTCATGTGATACTTCTGCATTAAAATTAACTTATCTGATACGTAAATCTTGCTACTTGGGACGCTTGGTACATTATATTTTGATGTTTAGCCTATGTATTGTGCACGCTTTATAAAGATGAAGCGAATAATTGCCTGTTTCTCAAATTTGTTCTCCAGATAACTTTTTTGTCGCACTATCACGGGTACGGGGTTCTGATCATTGTGAAGTTTTGGCAAAAGAACCCCAATTCCGGTGAGTTTTCTGTGTTAATAATTCTTTTCATATTTTTTGTTCTACTCTTTAGGAAGTTTATGCCTATGTGTTCCAGCATAATCACCTTCACATTCTTATATTTGCTATGCATTGAAGTATTATGTGTGTGGTATATTATGTAAACCTCTAGTTCATCTAAGTGAAGATAAGAGAGCAGAATGCACTAATAAATGCCTAACTCATCACTCATGCATCACTGTTATAGTTGTTGAGCCATGCTAATTGTTTTTCTTTTCTTTTTGTTAATGTAAGCCGTGCTAATTTTTTCTATTCTTTTCTTGTTATTGTTCTCTGACCTTTTTTTTTTTTTGGAAACAAGAAACTGTATATATTAAGAAACAAAATAAGTGATTACAAAGAAGAGGGAGAGGCTTCCTCAAAAAGGGTCAAAACTAGAGAAGGGCTACAAGAAGGAAACCCAGCTCCCAAGCTAATACACAAAACTTAGAGGAGACCAAAAATACAACGAATACTTCCACCCTCTCATAAGATCAAAGAACAAAAGATTACCAAACCCTTTGTCCTTATGGACCCAAATGGCAACCCAAATATGAATTTTATCTCAAATAGCTGCAGGTTCTCCCTCATACTCTTCAAATATATGATTATTTCTCTCCAACCACGCCGCCCAAAGAATGGCTAAAGGAGCAACCCTATGTAAGATTGAAGATGGGCATTGTTACACTGTTACACTTACATGGTAAAGCATCGGCCATAGTGAAGCCATGCTCGAATTTAGCTCTAAATTCCAAACGGTAGATAGCATGTAGAAAAAATCTCCATTAAATGTGGTTACTGAATATTAAATGAATGGAAATGAAAAAGAAACTAATTTTAGAAACTGATAAGTGCAAAAGCTATAAGAATCACCACTCTTAATGGTGCAGATCAATTTTCATTTAGAAGAAAAAGAAAAGACAAAAGAAAAAACCCTTAAAAAACGAAGAAAACAAAAGTTGTTTAGTAACTGCTAAACAATCTGTTATTATTCTATTCATTTTTAATAGAAGGAAACTGTATATTGCTTATATAATGTTTTGACAGTGGAAATTTCTTAGGTGTTATCATGCGAGCAGAGAATTGTGTGCAAGAATGAGAGGTGCTGAGGCTGCAGTTGGTCTGAAGGCTCCCGATAGAGGGAAGTTTACAAAAACCGTCAAGAAAAGCCAACCGCCTGTTGAAGCTCCATATGTACCTCCACGGATGCAAAAGGCTACCAAATCATTGGATAAAACAATAGACATATTTGAAGGGATGACACTCGTAGAGCTTGCCAAACATACTGGGCAGTCAGCACCCACTCTGCAAAATATCCTTGTTAATGTTGGGGAAAAGGTTGACTCTGAGTTTGATGCTCTCAGCATCGATGTTGTGGAGCTGGTAGCAATGGTATTTTCCTCTTTAGCTCTAAAATATTTTGAGTGGATGTCACATTATATGCAAATGTCGATCACCAAGATATTCATATATCTGGTTTAATGGACCCTATTAATTTATTTTTCAGGAAGTTGGGGTCAATGTAAGGAGGCAACATTCCAATAAAGGTGCAGAGATTCTTCCTCGGCCTCCAGTTGTAACCGTTATGGGTCATGTTGACCATGGGAAAACTTCTCTTTTGGATGCTTTACGCCAGACATCGGTGGCTGCTAGGGAAGCTGGGGGCATAACTCAGCATCTTGGTGCTTTCGTGGTTGCCATGCCATCTGGAGCATCTATTACGTTTCTTGATACGCCTGGTCATGCAGCATTTAGTGCAATGCGAGCAAGAGGTGCTGCAGTCACAGATATAGTTGTTCTAGTTGTAGCTGCTGATGATGGGGTGATGCCCCAGACTCTTGAAGCCATTTCTCATGCAAAGGCAGCTAATGTACCGATCGTCGTTGCAATTAATAAGTGCGATAAACCAGCTGCCGACCCAGAAAGAGTAAAAATCCAGCTTGCTTCAGAGGGCGTTCTGCTAGAGGATATGGGTGGAGATGTTCAGGTGGTTCACGTTTCCGCACTGAAGAAGACAGGATTAGACGACTTAGAGGAGGCTTTGCTTCTTCAGGCGGAGATGATGGATCTAAAAGCACGAGTTGACGGGACTGCTCAAGCTTATGTAGTGGAGGCAAGACTTGATAGAGGAAGGGGTCCGCTGACCACTGCAATAGTGAAAGCGGGGACTTTGGTCTGCGGGCAGCTTGTGGTTGTGGGCTCACAGTGGGGTAGGATTAGAGCAATTAGAGACATGTCCGGGAAGTTAATGGAGAAAGCGAAACCTGCAATGCCTGTTGAGATTGAAGGGCTGAAGGGTTTGCCAATGGCTGGTGATGATATTGTTGTTGTGGAGTCTGAGGAGCGAGCCAGAATGCTCAGTGAAGGGAGGAAAGAGAAATATGAGAAAGATAGACTTAGAAATATTAGTGAGGGGAGGGAAGAGATTCCAGAAGAAGAATCAGAAGAGGCGTCTAAGCGGGTTGAGATGCCAGTAATAGTAAAAGCAGATGTTCAGGGTACCGTCCAAGCTGTTACAGATGCATTGAAGAGTTTAAATAGTCCTCAGGTATCCCATACATATATCAAACACCAACTCTGGAGTTTTCGTTGACGGTCACACATTTGTGGTTGAGATAACATTTTGATTTTTACTGAAGTTCTTCATTTTCATTGCACAGGTTTTCATAAATGTAGTACATGTTGGTGTTGGGCCTATTTCTAAGTCAGATTTAGACTTGGCGCAAGCATGTGGTGCTTGTATAGTTGGATTTAATGTAAAAAGTCTACCAACCTCCATCAGTTTGGAAGCTACTAAAGCCAGTATAAAGGTACTAACCACCTGCTCCTGTTAATGTCGATTTTTGCCTCAAATATTGGTCTTGCTTCTTGGGTAACTAACACAATCATACGGAGATACATAATTTCATCATTGAGCTAGGGCATTCGAATGTCATGTACACTTATTCTAAAGCATTCTTTTAGCATATGAAACACAACAAAAACATGATTATTTGTTGCTTGTGTTTTTTTAATGGTTAGATATTTCTGCATCGTGTGATCTATCACCTTTTGGAGGATTTTGGCAATTTGATCGTAGACAAGGCCCCCGGGACTCCTGAAACTCATGTTGCCGGGGAGGCTGAGGTGCTGGGCATCTTTGAGCTTAAAGGACGCAAAAAGGGAAATGCGAAGATTGCTGGATGCCGGGTGGTTGATGGACAGGTTACCAAAACCTCAACCCTAAGGCTTTTGAGGAGCGGGGAAGTCTTGTTTGAAGGACCCTGTGCGTCTCTCAAGCGAGAGATGCAGGACGTGGACACCGTGAAGAAGGGGAACGAATGTGGGCTCATCTTTCATGATTGGAATGACTTGAGGGTCGGAGATGTCATTCAGTGTTTGGAGCAAGTGGTAAGGAAGCCAAAGTTCATTTCCTCTGAAAGTGGTGCCGTTCGGATAGAATGCTGATGACCGATTTTTGTTTCTGTAGCAAATAACATAGGTTATAGCTATTCAGATATAGTTTATTTCTCCTCTGTTTGCTGCTGCACATATTTTAATCAAGTAGAGCTGGACTTGATGGATTCATCCACTCATCTGAAAGATTTTGTTTTGTCAAGCTATATACTTTTAGAGGTCACATTCAATTTTCCTCTTTGAGTCATTTTTGGAAGATCATAGTGAATACCTTTTCTTAGGTTTGGTATAAATTTGTTGTACTATGAAGAACCCAATGATAATTGTAAGAAATAAGGGTGAATGATAGATCGATGCTTTCACTTTCTGCTTCGTGTGTGCATACACAAGTCGATTTTTGTTCTTTCTCTAATCTTATCTGCGCATGCTCATTCATTAACCTTAAATACCATAAACAGGCAAGCTTGGCTTTTTGATCAAGTTAAATGTGTTAGGAGGGGAAAATGAAAGGGCAATATATATATATATATGTGTGTATTTTTATCAAACGGTGTGTCTTTATCTTTCATATATATATATATATATATATGTGTGTATTTTTATCAAACGGTGTGTCTTTATCTTTCACATTCTTCTTGAAAGGAGCTATGCTTACTGCCTATGCTATTGAGATTTGAGTCTCATACTCAGCTTGGCTTTGCCAGCACAACCTTGATCCTCTTTTTATTTTTTATTTTTTATTTTTTATAGTTATTTGATCTATAAGAAACCACAACCTTGACTTTGTTTCAACAAACTTTGTCTTTTTATGGATTGCCTTATTTGTGACCGTTGGACCTGTTTAAATCGCGTAAAAATAAAAAAGTATGCAAAACAAACAATTTTTTATGTAAATCTCACGGTTGAAAAATAACCCTATGTATATATATGTAAAACATTTTTGCCGCTTAATTTATTTGTTGAAATATTCATTCACACACACAAACGGAATCATAGTACAATGTGTACAAACTTCAAGGATCAAACAGCAAAGCAGATGCACGTAGCACCTAAAGTTCATAAATTAACCAGCCAAAACAGAACATGAAAGGGTTTGATACAGGAAATAAGACGGCACTTTCAGCTTTCTTTCTTTGAAAATATGACGTCGTTTACTAATTACAAAGACATTTCAGCCTGTGGATCCTAGTCCAGTAGTCCTGTTAAAATCTCAACCTTCTTCTTTGGTTTGTTTCTTTCTTAAACATTACCAGTTCTCTTAAGTCGAACCAGCATTTACAGCTCGAGACCAGTACTCCTTCACTAGCTGCCCAAAAAGCGTCCCTTCATTGTTCATCAGCTTCCTTGGCTCATCATATTCCACCAATTTTCCTATCAAATTCACAAGTTAAAAAACTTAACTTAAAGAAAATGGGAAAGGATTTGTTCACAAGAGCTTTGCATGTAGAACTTTGCAAATTATTACTAATGCCAAAACATTTACTTACTTAAAGGGCATTTTATCAACTTGTAATGGCTTATAATTGAAACGCTTGAAATGAAAGAAATCAAACATTTGAATTGCAATTTTATTTTAGGAAGAAAATACATAAACTGGGAGCAGAGGGAAACACTCCTTGATGATATGTAAACATGGCCCCTTAGTACCAAGAAAAGGGGAACGGAACTTTACTAACCATCACTAACGGAAAGCACTTTGGTGCAGTCAATGACAGTTGAGCTTCTATGAGCCATAGTTATGGCAGTGCAGAACAAGTTGATCTGAAAGAAGCATGGGACACTTTTGTCACACTTTTTTCACAGAAGAATGATACAAGACTACAACTCTTAGAGAACGAGTTGCCATTCATAAAACAGGAAGATCTAACGATCAATCAATACTTTACAAAAGTAAAGTCATTATGCCATGAGATTGTAGAACTTGATCCTACGGCCCGTATTGAGAAACCAATAATAAAAAGAATAATCATTCATGGTTTGAGACAAGAGTACAGAGGCTTTGTTGCTGCATTACAAGATTGGCCTATTCCATTGTCGCTTGTTGAGTTTGAAAACTTGCTTGAAGAAGCATTGGCGAAGCAGATGGGTGGAGTCTCATTGAAAAGTGAGTAAGAAGCGCTCTTTAATGGTAAGCGCAAAGAAAAAACCAAACAGAATATTGGGAAAGGGTCAACAAGAAATGATGACAGATCGGGATGTCATCAAGGGAGTTCACACTCAGGGGGAGCTCAGATGCAAGGCAACAAAGGTAGTTAATTCAAACAAAAACAGAAGTTTGGCAGTAATTGTTACTAAAGTGGCAAGAAAGGCCACATGGCTAAAAATTGCTAGTCTAAGAAAAAGTCAGCAGAAAGTAATGCAGTGACTTCTAAGTCAAAGAGTCAAAGTGACGATGAGTGGAATGCCGAAGCGTCATTTGTTATTGAAGAGGAGGTGGTGCTCACAGTGACTACCACTCGACGGATTGACTATGAGAAAGATTGGATCGCCAACTCTGGGTGTTCAAATCACATGATTGGTGATCAAGGCAAGATGCAAAATATGACAGAGTACAAAGGAAACCGTGTGGTGCTAACAGCCAATAATTCAAGGTTGTTGATCACTCATATCGGTAAGGCAACTGTTGTACCCCGATATAGTCATAATAAATTGTCACTTGACAATGCCTATCATGTACCGAGCATGAAGAAAAACTTGCTATCAGTGGCAAATTAACATTATCAGGCTACTATGATGTGTTCGGCACGCATAATGTAAAAATGCATCAAGGCATCAAGATCTTTGGCACACCGACAATGGAAGGATATATATTAGAGTCTGCTTATGCAATGTTAGCAGAGTCTACTTGTGTAGACAAGACTCAAAAGAATAAGACGATGGATCTGTGGCATGCAAGATTAGGATATGTTGGCTACTATAAGTTGAAAGTGATGATGCAGAAGTAAATGCACAAGGATCCTCCTCAACTTAAAGTTAGAACTGACACTGTTTGTATAGGATGTCAATACGGTAAGGCGCATCAATTGCCATATGAAGAATCAAAGTTTAGAGCAAAGGCATCATTGGAGCTAGTTCACTTAGATGTCTTTGGCCACGTCAAGCAACCATCAATTAGTAGAATGAGATATATGGTCACATTTATTAATGACTTGTCAAGATATGTGTAGATTTTCTTTATGAAAGAAAAATCCGAAACATTTATAAAATTTAAAGAATTAAAAAAAAAACAGTTGATGGAGAAATTGGCAGAGAGATCTGGTGCTTGTGCACAAACGATGGTGGAGGGTACACTTTAGATGAGTTTGAAGAATATCTGCGAGAATGCCAAATATGACATCAGTTCACGTGTGCAAACACACCGCAACAAAATGCAATAGTAGAGAGAAAGAATCAACATTTTGTGGAGATATGTCAGAGCATGCTTCATGTTAAGAACGTATCTGGAAGATTTTGGGCTGAGTGTATGAAGATAGCAACTCATGTCATCAACAGGCTTCCTCAACCAAGACTTAGATTTACTACACCGTTTGAAAAAAAAAACTGTGGGGTACTAACCTATAGTTGGTCATTTCTGAGTTTTTGGTTGTGTGCTACGTGTTTATGCCTAGTCACTTAGATAACAAATTTGACAAAAAGAAAATACGATATATCTTTGTGAGATACGACAGCCTAAAGACAGGGTGGAAGTGTTGCGACCCTACAAGTGGAAAATGTTACATGTCGTGAAATGTGGTGTTTAATGAAGCATCTTTGTGGTGGTCTCCACAAAAAGAGGAGTTACCGAATTCCAAAGAAATAGAAGATCAACTTAAAGAAAAAATAGGGGAGCAGATTGTTGAAGTAAGACCAAGCCCAGAAGCACTTAAGGACCCTAAAAATGAGAATGATGATGATCGCATGGTAGCGACAAGTCCTTGGTAAATGGGTGTATACCAAAGATCAACAGAGGCGGTTTCACGAGTGTACAACAAGTCCACAAACACCGCTTAGAAGGTCAACCAAAGTGAGAGGCCAAATCCCTGATACGCTAATGCAGCCATAGTAGAGGAAGGAAGTCTTAAAGAGCCAGAGACTTATTAAAAAGCATCTCATAGCTCTGAATGGGTAAAAGCTATGAAAGAAGAAATTACCACATTGGAGCAAAATAAAACTTGAAATCCAGTGCCAAAGCCTAAAGATGTTAAGCTCATCTCCTGTAAATGGGTATACAAGATCAAGACCTGCCCAGATGGATCAATTGAGATATACAAAGCTTGATCTGTGGTTTGAAGGTTCTCTCAGCAATGTGGACTAGATTATGAAGAGAAGTTTAGTCTAGTGGAAAAAATCACTACCGTGCATGTCATTCTTGTAGTTGCAACTAGTAAAGACAGGAAACTCTGGTAGATGGATATGAAGAATGCCTTTTTACATGGAGTGTTGGATTGACAGCTGCATGATTCAATTGAGGGGATTTGAGAATAGATCTTATCCAGAGTATGTGTGTAAATTGATAAAGGCACTTTACAGTTTAAATCAAGCGCCTAAGGCATGGTATGGTAAGATCGTTGAGTTTCCTACACAAAGTGGATTTGTCATGGCACATGTAGATTCTAGCTTATTTGTTAAAGCTAGAGAAGGAAAGTTGGCAGTGGTGTTAGTGTACGTGGATGACTTGATTATCACTAGAGACGACGAAGGAAAGATTCGCCAAACAAGAGAGAAATTATCTGTGCGCTTCCAAATGAAAGAGCTTAGTCAACTTAAGCACTTTCTAGGGCTACAGCTTGATTGTATACTGGAAGAAATATTTCTCTGTCAGTAGAAATATGCCAAAGATTTATTGAAAAAGTGTGGGATGCTTCAATGCAGGCCAATCTCGACACAAATGGAACCAAATGCTAAGATATATAAATAGGCATTTTATGTAAGGGAGTAACCTAGAAAAACACAAGGGGAGGAATGAGGAACAAGTTTATAAGGAGCGTATGGACGAAGTCATGGATAACACAAACAACCAAAGACACAAAGGTTAGAATAATTAGGTGGAGAATGAAACAAGAGGTGATAAAGAGAGGAGAGACGAAGAGTTTGAGTGGGCATCCGATTAATAAGATAGACGACAATAGAAAAGGCATAAGACCGATAAGATAGTTGCATGGATGCATGGGAAAGTAAAGATAGACAAGTTTCAATGATGTGAAGTATGTGGAGGAGAAGTTAAATGAAAAATACCATGTCAGGAAAAAAAAGAAAGATAATGCTTGATATTCCCCTCTTGTTGGAATAAAGAGTGACAATTTCTTATCGAAGTAGTTTTCAACATGAGCTTTAATACCAAATAAAGACGGTAGACACATGGGATTTTCTTTTGAGAGGGTAGAATCATATGTATAGTGAACTGATCAACAAAAATGATATAGTATTTAAAGTCATCAACAAAAGGAATAGGTGAAGTCTAGACATCGAAAAAAAAATGATTTGTAGAGGAGAAGAGGAGACAAGAGAGGAAACAAAAAATAGTAACTTGTGCATTAACAATCTTCACAATTGAAGTTTAAGGATAATGGACTCAATAACTATAAATTAAAACTAGAGATAATATGCCTAAGAATTGAAAAAGATGGATGACCTAATCTATGATGCCACTCGGATGAAGTGGTCTTGACACTATAGAGTAAGCGATTAACGGAGTAGACTTGAAAGAGGAAGTTGGCCGCTCGTATACACCATTCTTAGTCTGACCCTGCAAAAGAATTGCCCCTATGCGTAGATCCTTCACATGAAAAGAAATAGGTAGGAATTCAATGGAAATGTTGTTAGTTTGATAAAATTGAGAGATGGATATAAGATTCTTTTGCATGGTAGGAACACAAAGAACATTATTTAATGTAATCGATTTAGAGGGAGCAGAGAGGGATATAGAACTAGTATTGGTGATAGGAAGACCGGTGTTACCTCCGATCGCAATGTTGTCAGGACCGTCATATGGAGTAGGAGTGGAGAAACTCCTCAAGTTGGTGGTGACAAGGTGAAATGCTCTACCATCAAGGAGCCAAGGTGCATTGTCTGGAGTGGTAGTGGCTGAGGTTGTCGTGGAACTCGTCGAAAGAACGAGCAATGTGGTACTTCATGTCCTTGTTGATTGCATACTTGATAAACAACAATTTGACATTGATCAAACGTGTGTCCTTCTTGACCACACCCTTGACAATATGGAACTATTTGAAACAATAAGCATTGTCGAACTGTGTGTTCATATTGTTTACAACCTTGACAACGACCCCTATAGACCTTTTTTTAAAGCGACGGCAGCCAGTAGGGTGTTGTAGTAGCAGCGGGTGTGATGTGGCGGCAGCTATAGGGCGGCAGCTAGATGAAATTGTAGGAAACAAGTACGTAATATATATTTATGGCGCACAATAGTGACAGAGTCATGGTATAGAATGGTGGTAAAGCCCCATATCAATGTAGCTTCTTCTCTAAGGTCTAAATCCAACCATTTGTAATATTATTCTTTATTTATTTGAAAATGCTATTCTTTATTTATTTGGATAGGAAAATATAGAATCTTAATATTTGCAAAAGTTAAATAATAAATGATATGTTATTTAATATCTTCGTGATACACATCTATAAAAGTGAGAATGATTTGTTTTGGCATTATTCCATATGTCTCTTCCATATTACTCCAGATGTCTTTATCATATCTTTTTTTCTTTTTTGTTGAATAGACTTACTCCACTTGTCTTTATCACAACCTCTCTTTTTTTTTTTAATGGGCTCTTTTTTTTTTTGCTTTTACTTCTTTTCATCTTTTTACTTTTTTTCTTTTTTATTTCTATCGTTTTCCTCATAACTTTATATCTATTTTTTTTCTTTTTTTATCAAACTGAATATGCACGCGCTTCTTTCTAGTTTATTTTAAAAAGTTTCAAAAATATGATTTTTTTTCCTCATTCTCTCCTAGATTTAACTTTGGGATCATCTCTTACCCCATCCTATTTTTTTCAATTGAGTTAGTATCAGTTCACAAAGAAACAATAGTGTTTTCTTTTCTATATATATATATATATATGAGAAAATATATATTTATGATTTATCTTTTATATATCTTTAACATAAATATAAAAAAGAGAATAAGTTGCTTAAAACTTGAAAAGTTTCATAGTTTCTTTTTGCTAACATTTTTTTCAGCCGAAACATTTTTGGCTTTTCGAAACTTTTTTTTTTATCATTTTAAGTTGCTGAAACATTTTTTTCCTTTATTTCCCGCCCGAAACGTTTTTTTTCTTCCAAAACATTTTTTATTTTTGTTGTTTTTCTTATTTTATTTCATTTGCTTTTATTTTAATGGATTGTTTTTACTTTTTTGCTTAAACTTCTTTTTATCTTTTTTGGTTTTTCTTTTGTTATTTCTATTTCTTTTCCTCATAGATTTATATCTATCTTTTTTAACCAAACAAAATATGTACTTGTGTAGCGCATGATTCTAACTAGTACATATAGGGCCCGTTTTATACAATTTTTGCATGTACTTTTAGTTAGTAAAAGATGAAAAATAAAAGCTGTATTTTTTTAAGAAGTATTTAGAATCACATTTTTAAAGAAGATTTTATAGGTCAAAATGTTTTAGTTGTTTTTAAAACTTACAAAAATATTATATTTAAGCTTATAATTCATTATTAATATTCTGGTGTAAATTTTAAAGTTTATTTTCAAAAGTGCTTTTTCGAAAAAAAAAGCCACATTTTATGGCTTGATAAGAAGCATTTTTGAAGAACAAAATCATTTTTGACATATCATTCAGACACTTCTAAAAACAACTTTTAGATTCAAGAAATCAAAAGCAGCTTTTAAAAAGCCCCCTCAAACATACCCATAAAAGTGAGAATAGATTTTCTATATTGCTTCATGTGTCTCTTTCATATTGTTCCACGTGTCTTTATCACGTCCTTATTTTTTCTCTCTTTTTGAATGGACATTTGTGTTTTTGCCTTTTCTTCTTTCCGTCTCTTTGCCTTTTTCTTTTTCATTTCTATCTTTTTCCTTGTAGCCTTGTACCGATCTTTTTTTTTTTTCCAAACTGAATATAAGCACGTGCTTCTATTTAGTTTATTTTAAATAATTTTTAAAATCTGATATTTTTCCCATTCTTCTAAAAATTTAACTCTAGGATCTTCTTTTAACCTATTCTATTTTTACCAATCGAGTTCGCACCAGTTTACAAAGAAGTAAGTAGTGTTTCTTTTCTATATATGCTTGAGAAGATATATATATTTATGATTTATCTTTTACATGCAAGTACGTACGTATGTTTTAATGGCTAAAATAATAAGACAAAATGACATATTTACTGGTAAGAATATATAATGCATTTTTAGCTAATTACATGAAACTCCTCAAACCTCATCGCGTGACTTTGTTCTAATTTGATGAATAAGAACTCGAATTAACAGAAACGACACCGTATCACGCGACGTAATGTAAATAAAATTCTCGTTATAGGAGTGCATGTTTTTGAACATTAGATATAGCCAATATAAAACAAAAGGAGACACTTTAAAATATTTGCTACAAATTTCACGGTGAAAAAGAATTTATTAAAAGAGGTACTGGTAATTTCTTGGCCTCTTTGTACATCCTGTCTCCCTTATTTGAAAGGAGAAAACGTTTGAAATCAAAACGCACAAAATTTTGCAACAACAACTGACTTCTCAATGAATTTGCTATCAAGAGAGTTTGATTTGATGCACTAACAGAAACTAAGAAACATGGCACAACAAAAGCAAATGTTAAAAGCAATGGAAATTCAAGGGGAAAATAATAAAAGAAAAAACGCAACTCCTCTGGAATATTTTTGAGCTGGGTTCTGAAGCAAACTCCCGTTGTTGCTCTCTGTCAACGTTTAAATTAAATTCGAGACTCCTTTGAATTTAGTTACAAAAAAAGCCTTCGGATGTCACTGAAGTTTGAACGTAAAGCCGAGAGGAATGCACCTGCAAAATAATATTGGAGTATCCTCATTAGCAAGTCGTCAAAAACAAGAACAGAAATCGACTGTCTATGGCTAGTTGTACGTAGTGCCGCCGAATGCTAAAAAGACGAACAGAAAAACAAGAGAATTTTAACAGAAAACCGATATTATTGTGTGGTGGTGGTTAAATATTTGCTCTCAAAAGTGACGAGCAAGACATGTACTGCCATCTATTGGTCATCAAACCAGTAACTGTTACAATGAAAGTAAAGGCTTGATTGGGAGCTCGATTGGAACCGTTGGTTTCAACAAATAAACAATGCAAAGCTCTTAGCAGCTACACTAAATTGCTACAATATAACGCTTTTATATGCTACAGTTCCAAACTAGCGACTTCAGTTCCAAGCGCTCTCTCAAGTCTACCTCATCTAACTCACAACATCAATTTATTCTAGCCCCACAAGATTCATGTCTTAAAGGAGGACAAACTTGAGCTATATTGCCCCCAAAAAGTTGGGGCATATCATTAACTAACAGTTGTTGCTATTTTAAAGGAGTCCTATACTTTTAAGTCAACTTTTTTAACGCCACAATGGCAAGATTGCATCCATGACGCGGCCTACTAAATCAAGACTGAATGAGATTGATCTTAGTGACACTAAGACAAGTGCTAAATTTCCAAATATGCAACATATCTGAAACTTGGAAGTTTTGAACTAAGGATTGTAGCATTGAGTACCTCCTACTTTGCCATCAAAAACACGGTGATCGGCAGACAATGTCAGGTTCATTTTGGTGATAGCTGCAGCCCTTTCGACTCCTACGGGAGACATAGAGTAAAAGTCACGTTTTATAGCCTGCAATCCTCAGGGCACCAAATATTTAATAGCGTACAATAAGAGACAAATATCTAAATCTTACCATCACTTCCAACTACTGGCTCCACAACTTTATTGCCTCTGCCTACCGCAAGGATACCAGCCTGCAAAAGTCGAAAGACTAAGCAAGATTCGGGACAATAACACCAAATATCTCATCGATGTTCAACTAGTTAAAGAGGTAAAAAGGGATTGATAAACGCTATAGTAAACAAAATGGAGTTAGGTAAAGAACCTGTGGAGGGTTTATAATCGCGCAAAAGTTGTCCACTGGAAACATTCCTAAGTTTGAAATGCTGCAATGAAGATTAAAGAGAGTTACAATTATTGCTATAAACAAAAGAGAAATACGGAGATTGAGGCAAAAACGAAAAGGAAATTAAGAATAATTGTCAAAATTCACCTGAAAGTTCCTCCTTGGAATTCATCTGGTTTAAGCTTCCCTGCCCGAGCCTTCTCAGCTAATTCCTTTACCTGAGTTAGAAAGTTTTGAAAGTTAAATAGGATGAAGTATAAATATACGCTCCCAATAAAAGTGTCAACATAATGAAACAGATATTGAACAGAGAATCTCCAAGGGTAACTTGACTGTCTAATTAATTCCTATCATTTAAATGGCTCAAAATTTCTTTGGCAGGTGTCAAAAAACATACCAAACAAATTACATGGATTAAATGATGCATGCCGCATATTGCATCAGACTTTTTTTTAGCCCCAAGTAAGAAGAAGAAGATACAGAACGAAGGAAGAACAGGGAATTAAAATTCTATAACAACAAATTGAAAGGCATGGTAGTGGAGTACCTCTGAGGAGATGGCTGAGATACTCTTCTGGTCAGCATTTCTCACTATTGGAGTCATCAAACCCTGGAACAATATACTTGTCACAATGTGATTGGATATGGTATAAACCCTTAAGATTAACTAATAGCACCAGTATTACCTTCTCAGTAGCCACTGCAATTGAAATATCAACAGATTCACAAGGAATGACCTCCCCTTTCTCAGCATCCCAGTAAGCTGCCATGTATCAAGTCAGAAAAGCCATTTAGAGCGTGAAACAAAATTTAAAGTGAGATGAAAAATGTATCAATTCAGCAAATTAAGATTAAAAAGAGAGAGAGAGAGAGAGAGAGAGAGAGAACAAACATTAGGACATTGGACCGGAATTTAATACAGTGAAAATAACATTATTTATTTATTTATTTTTACGAAAGAGCAAAACTTCTAGTCTTTTTAATGCGCAAACACATATGTTGATTAAATTTCCAGGGGAACACCCTTTGCTAATGCAATCCAGGAACTCAAAAGGGGTATATGTGTTGAATGGACAATTTACAGAAGGCAGGTTGGGCATGCTCCAATAATAGGAAGAGCAAAAGGGCAAAAACATAGCAGAAATCACCACAATCACCAAAGTGTCAAATCACATTGTGTAATCTAATTAATAACAGACAACAAGATGATCAATCCCCACCCTTCCCCCAATCACCAAATTGTAAAATCACATGGCCTAATTTAATTGGTTATAGACAACATCCCTCCCTCACCCCTAGAAATGAGATCTACTTCTATGTAAAGCTCATTGTATAAGCACAGCCCAAACAAACGAAATAGATATATCACCCTAAAGAGGCAGCTCATCAAGTAATTCTTTGGAAACATTACGTGTGTTGATAAGTTATTACCATTAGCTTCTGGTACATTTCTCAACGCAACAGCCACCGCTTTAATCACAATGTCATTCACTGAAACTTTAACATTATGCTGCTCTGCAATTATGGAAACGATGAGAATGATCCATCAGGTTTGAAGTATGACAAGAGGGGACAAAAAGGAACAATGAGAATTATGTTATATACCTTTGAGATCCTTTCTAAGTGAAAGAAGAGGATCCAGTACAACCTCTGATACACAAAGAATAAGAAAAGTGTTATATACGGATTAGTTTACATCAACAGACGTATAATAGAGCATAGAGGATCATTACCTGATGATAAATACAAGTGTGGTGTATTTTGTTTTGATTCCAACAGCCTTCTAGCAATCACCTGCAAAACAAATTACAATCTTATAATGAGTTATAGACCCTCCACTTTGAAACAAATAATTAATCTCATATATCTTTCTTATAGTAAGAGTAGTTATGTTTTATAAAATTATACACAAAAAAATAAAATAAAATAAAAAACAAGCTTTTGATTTTCACCAAAGGAGAACAATAAATGCTGTTAATCAAATGCTGTTAATCAAATTGCAGGCATATACAAACCACCTGTCAGATGAGATTAAGCCTACCTTCCTTATTTGACTATTTGGAAAATCTTCAAAACTGTCTTCCTTTTTCGGGTGGGATTTTGTTCGTGGTGATGATGCTAGAGCAGTACCCCGTTGGACTTGAGGAAATGGCGTTGTCTTTTCTTTAGACGAAGAAACTTTTGAAGATCCTATTCCAGCACTGATTGCAGCTAAAACATCCCCTTTTAATAATGTACCGTGAGGACCTGATGCCTGTTGGAAACAAAGTGCGCAGCGGAATTTTGAAAATTTTTCATCAGAGTATTTTCCAAAATACAAGTATGACATGTTATATGTATAAATTAAACAGATCTTACTAACCTCAGTGTGCCGAAGAACTTCCGCGACCTGTGTAGAGAAGTAACGTTCCAGAAGAGCCTCAACCAACTGGTCTTCTTTGCTATTCTCTATCCACAACCGGAGTGAGTGTGGGCTCACACGTACAGCTCTTCCACCGGTGACTCTCCTTCCAACCAATAGAGAGAACCCAAAGCTAGTGTTCGTGATTTGTGAACAAAAGCACTCAGGGAGTTTTTAGATGCTCACTAGAAGAGTATCACGCTTAATCTCTCAAATTGATCTGAGTAAATCATTAGACTCACTCACTTTTTATACCTATTGGTCCTTGGGGTCAGTCCATATCAGATTAGGTCTCAAAAATCAAAATAGAATCAAGTTCGGATCAATATCTGATAAGATACGCGTGAAAAACGCGTAATCTTAGCTGTCGCGGTCGGCATGCCGAACTGTGAGATAGGCAGGCCGAACTGGCCAGTTCGGCAGGCCGAACACGTCATCCGGCATGCCGAACTGCCGAGAAAAAATCTCCGCGAATCTTTTATTTTCCACCCGAGATTCTAAAGGATAAAGTCTCAGTTTTGATTCAAATAGCCCAATAAAAAAGATATCTGATCAAAACAAACTTTATCAAGATAATCTCTAAGAAAATAAATCAATTCACAATAATTCTACAAGTTTATCTTGTTCTAATTGTCCAAAATTAAAACAACCGATAAACAGACAAGAATTATCCGAACGCCATAATTCAACAAGTTCATCTTGAACTAATTTCTTACATAATTAATTCAACCGATAAACAGACATGAATTATTTGATTCTTATAAATTTTAAACCAATCTGATAAATCCGACATAAGTCACCAATTATTGGAAAAGCACGCCGTGTCGTTACAGGACTTTGTGAGCTAGCAAAGGGGACCAAAATGGACCTATAAAGTTCAAGCTCATGATAATTATGAAACCCAATATCCCAGATATACATTTCACAATTATCAACTCCAACGCTACTCCACTAAAAGCTTGGAGCTGCACTCTCGAACTTTACAGAATTACGAAGCTCGTGTAGCTAAGTCTCCATGACATATCATAGTGTATCGCATCCCCATATGATCATCCATAATCGGCTTAAGGACAAGTTCTGTCTTACCTTCCCGATTATTTTTATCTTACGTTCCATTGTCTCACCATTAGAAAACTTACCATCCAAAGATAGTATACCATTCGGTTACACCTATGTATCCAAATGGTTGAGCGCTCCAGTTTTCCAATTACAGGACAACGCATATAAGAGGATATCATTACTCCTAAAGAGGAGCTATGGATTCCATATCTATGAATAACAAGTCTACGCTATCAAGAGTCATGCCTCCAACGTACCGGCATGCATGCCACTATAGAGATGTGGGAGTCACCCATTGGTACATCAAAAGACACAAGTCGAGACAACGGGCCCATTATTCATCTCAGGATTAAGATACAATACAAACGACTGTCTAAAGTGAATCGATTTGCCAAGACAGAATTATTAATCCAAATCAATTCACTTTATGTCCCGATCCAACACATCGTCACCTATGACAATGCGCTAATGTTTCTATTCACGGAGTCCAACTCCGATGGCCAAGACAAACCATCTCCCAAAAGGGATATAGACAACATAACAATCTTTACATGAATAAAGCGCCCAACTTTATTCCCTCGATTGCGGATCATATATTTTAGACCATCACCTTAAGAGTCGTGTCTACCGCATAATCATCCCATCATATGCCCAACTCTTAAGGTTTAGACTGACAGTCTCAGACTACTGTTTGCTTATCATACATTCAACGAATATGAACGTAAAGAGGACAATATTTGGTATATATAAATGAATAAATTCTTTATTGATAAAAATGTCTCCAAAAACGTATTACATTTTTACTCCTTAGAGCATACATGTCTAACAATCTCCCACTTGCACTAAGTGAGTAAATACTGCAAATTTCGCATCCCCATAGCTTCCACATGCCTTTCGAAGACTCTCCCAGAAAGTGTCTTCGTAAATGGATCAGCTAAATTGTCCTCTGACGCGATCTTGCATACCGTGACATGCCCGCTCTCAACGAAGTCCTTTATCACATGATACTTCCGATCAATATGCTTACTCTTCTTGTGAAATCTTGGTTCCTTAGCATTAGCTACCGCTGCACTGTTATCACAGTACAGTGATACCGCTTTATCCATACCAGGAACTACCTCAAGATCCCCAAGGAACTTGCGGAGCCACACTGCTTCTTTCGAAGCATCACTAGCCGCCACATACTCGGCCTCCATCGTTGAATCCGAAGTGCAATCTTGCTTCGCACTTCTCCAACTGATGGCACCGCCACCCAGAGTAAACACAAACCCTGAAGTCGATTTCCTAGAATCCAGGCAGGATTGAAAATCCGAATCAGTGTATCCTAGAGGAGTTAAATCCTCACCCGAATACACAAGCATATACCCTCGAGTCCTTCTCAGGTACTTGAAAATATGCTTTACCGCAACCCAATGGTTTGGTCCTGGATCCGCCTGAAATCGACTCACAATCCCGACCGCATAGCTAATATCCGGTCGAGTGCAAAGCATGGCATACATGAGACTACCCACTGCCGAAGCATAAGGCACCTTCTTCATGTATTCTCTTTCTTCATAAGACTTTGGAGAGTCTTTCTTAGAAAGAGTAATTCCAGACCTAGATGGTTGCCCACCTTTCTTGGAATCCTGCATTGCAAACCTCCTGAGAATTTTATCTATGTAGCCGGCCTGTGACAAAGCTATCATTTTGTTCTTCCTATCCCGCAAGATCTGGATACCGAGAACAAAATTAGCCTCACCCAAGTCCTTCATGTCAAACTGCTTGGTCAACCATAATTTGACCGATGACAACGCCCCAACGTCATTGCCAATTAGCAGAATGTCATCTACATAGAGTAGTAGAAAAACCACCTTCCCATTCTTAATGTGTTTGTAAACACATGGTTCATCCACATTTTGTGAGAACCCATAAGTCTTGATCACTTGATCAAATCTTATGTTCCAAGAACGAGAAGCCTGCTTAAGTCCATAAATAGACTTTAGCAACTTACAAACCTTACCCTCTTGACCCGTGACCTTGAACCCGTCTGGTTGTTCCATATAAATGGACTCATCAAGATAGCCATTCAGAAAAGCCGTCTTGACATCCATCTGCCAAATCTCGTAGTCGAGAGCGGCAGCTATGGACAAGAGAATCCGGATGGACTTAAGCATGGCTACAGGCGAAAAGGTTTCCTCATAATGGATTCCTTCCTTTTGCGTATAACCCTTAGCTACCAGTCTAGCCTTAAAGGTTTCGACCTTTCCATCCACTCCTCTTTTCCTCTTGTAGATCCACTTACACCCTATGGGTTTTACCCCTTCGGGAAGATCCACAAGCTCCCAGACACGATTAGTCTCCATAGACTTCATCTCAATGTTCATGGCCTCTGTCCAGAGTCTTGAATCAACATCCTCCATAGCTTCTGCGTAAGTATAAGGATCCCTGTCATGTTCATCCGGTTCAGCCAAAAAGACCTCCCCATTGAACATATACCTCTCAGGTTGACGCCCGATCCTCCCACTACGCCGAAGCCCCTGAGGTTGTTGTTCAGGTTTGTTTGGTTTTTCTACACCGATCGGAATGGTTTCGTTCGGAACCTCTGGAGTAAACGGATTACCCCTCAACTCCTCAAGCACCACTTTGCTTTGAGGTTTAAAGTCGTTCATGTAACTCTCCTCAAGGAAAGTTGCATTAGTTGAAACCACGACTTTATTTTCCTTTGGGTTATAAAAATAACCCCCTTTAGTCCCTTTTGGATATCCTACAAACACGCAAACTTCTGAACGTGCTTCCAACTTATTCGGATCCTTAAACAGGACATGAGCTGGACATCCCCATATGCGAATATGGTTTAAGGATGTCTTCCGTCTTGTCCACAACTCGTGAGGAGTTTTAGGGACCGATTTTGAAGGCACATTGTTCAAAAGATAACATGCGGTTTGTAGTGCATATCCCCAAAAGGATAAAGGCAATGATGAATAACTCATCATGGACCGAATCATGTCCAACAAAGTCCTATTCCTTCTCTCTGCTACGCCATTCTGCTGCGGAGTGCCCGGCGCAGTCAAATGGGATAAAATCCCATTCTCTAACAAGTGTCCCAAGAACTCATCAGAAAGGTATTCTCCACCTCGATCTGATCGAAGTGCCTTTATGGGTCTACCCAATTGCTTTTCCACTTCAGCCCGAAACTCCCTGAACTTATCATAAGTTTCGCTTTTGTGGTGCATTAGGTACACATACCCATATCTTGAGTAATCGTCAATAAAAGTGACGAAGTACTCATACCCTCCTCGTGCCCGGATGTTCATCGGTCCGCAAACATCACTATGCACAAGTTCTAGAACCCCTTCGGCCCTATTGCCCTTAGACCCGTATGGTCTTTTGGTCATTTTACCCTCCAAACAAGATCCACATTGAGGTATAGATTCCACCTTTAAGTGACTTAAAGGTCCATCCCTTACCAACCTTTGAATCCTATTTAGGTTAATATGGCCAAGGCGCAAATGCCAAAGATAAGTCTTATTAGAGTGAGAAGTTTTAAGTCTTTTTGAGTTATTATCATTTATCTCAGCATTAAGCAACAAGTCCATCTTAGGTTTGATAAAATATAGATTATTTTGCATCCATCCAGAACAGATAAAAGATTTGTTTTTACGAATCACCACTTTTTCATTAAAAGATACCACGTAGGAGTCTTTAAATAAAGAAGATACAGAAATTAAATTCCTTTTAAATTTAGGAACATAAAAACAATCTCGCAAAATTAAACTCCTATAATTATCAAAATAAAGATGGACATCTCCCACTGCTTCCGCTGAGACCAAGGATCCATCGCCCATCCGAAGCGTTAAGTCTTCACGAAGTAGACTTCTCGTTTCTTTGAATCCCTGCAGAGAAACACAAACATGATTAGTTGCACCAGAATCTATGACCCAAATGTCACTGGATTCCTCAACCAAACAAGTTTCTAAATATAGAAGATCACACCTACCTCCCTTGGAAAGGAAGTCCTTGCAATGCTTCTTTATATGCCCGACCTTACCACAAAAGAAGCACTTAAGCTTCTTTGGGTTCTTCTTCTTCTTCTTCTTGCTCTTGATAGCAATAGGAATAGAAGACTTCCCACTCTTGGCCCGTTGTTTCTTTCCATTCCCAGAGTTAGGATTGGAACCAGAAGCAGCTACCATATTGGCCTCTCCACCAGCAGGAGACTCCCTGATCAGCAGTTCAAACTCTTGTAACTGTTTCATCAGTTCTGTCAAGGTCATATCCCGTCTATTGCTTAGATTAAAAGTAGCTCTAAACGGAATAAATTCCTTAGACAGAGTCTCAAAGACCATAGTCATCTGAGTTTCAGCATCGATGTCGGCTCCATTGGTTTGAGCCTCAGCGAGGTAACCCATGACCAACATCATGTGCTCCTTTACAGATGTCCCCGGTCTCTGTCTACAGTTTAAGAGTTTCCGAAGCGCCCCTTGCCGCTTTGTTATGGCCTGGCCTCCAAACATGTCCTCAAGATTATCCAAGATCTGCTTCGCAGTCTCATAATCCTGATGTTGAGCCTGCAGCACGTTATTCATGCTAGCCATAACATAGCAGCGGGCCTGATCATTAGCATCTTTCCAACGTTCGTACGCTTGGAATTGCTCATTACTTGAGTCTCCCGTAGGCTCGGGAGGACAAGGAGTTGTCAGTACATATTTCAGTTTCTCAAAGGATAGGACGATGTCCAGGTTCCGTTTCCAATCATTATAGTTCTCACCGGTTAATTGGTTTTTGTCAAGTATCGATGATAAAGCGTTTTTAGACATTTTCAATCTACAATAAAGAATCATATACCAAACATAAGCAAACATATTTAATAATTTAGTAAGATAACACAATCATGTAAAATCATACAAATGTGTTTATGTGTCAAAACCTTGAAAATATCACAACCTTACAACGATAATTCCCAACTCAGAATTCAACAAGCTCCTAGGGGAGTCATGCCAAATTCAATCAGGAACACGGATCCCCTCCTGATTAATATATGCCATCCAGGACCCGTATGATCCAGCATATACTAATAATCGTTTCTTTGGCCATTAATTTTATTAACAGAGCTCCTAGGGGAGGTTAATAATAAAATTAACGTGAGTGTATAACCACCGTTTCAATATTTTATCCATGATTTATAATCACCACCTAGGGGTGTGCAACCATAAATCATACTAAAATACCTTATCCTTTCAGAGATCCAATCTGGTACATGATAGAAATCCCTTCCTAGGGGTTGGGACCATCATGTTCTTCCTATGGACCAACGATGGAGGCCTTAGGTTCTCTCTTCGAAAACCTTCTCCCACTCAATCTTTTGAAGTCAAGGTTTTATTTTAAAATTATGCATGAACAATTTTAATATGAGCGGCACTCCCTATTCTATATGACATGTTATCAATATACATGGTAAATTATATTATAATGCAGACAAGCAAAGCAATCAAGCAAAGCTACAAGCATAATAATAATAACCGTAATATTATGGTTCCACCCTAGAGAATAGAAAAACTAAGATTACAAGAGAATAATCGAGACATTTATCGATTCTTCATCCTTGAATCCTCAAGCTGTATCCTTCTTCATGTAATATCCATCTTCAAGTCCTCAATCCCGTATGAATCGAACACTTCATATTTCCGGTCATATCCAAATTTAATGTTTCTCAGAATCGTCCCAAAATAAAATTAAAACTGCACCAAAAATTGCACCTTTTCTGGACACCTGGATGCTCTCTGTCGGCAGGCCGATCTAGGTGATCGGTCTGCCGATCATGGTGGTTCGGCCTGCCGAACGTGAAGGTTCGGCCTGCCGGCAGAGCACCAAAATTTCTGCCCCACTGTCGGCCTGCCGGACCGTACGTCCGGCCTGCCGATCTGTGACCTTCGGCCTGCCGAACTGTGAGGTCCGGCATGCCGACCGAGCAGAAAACCCTCAATCCAGAAAATACAATTTTAATGCAATTCATCAATTTTATTTTCAACAATTCAAAAACATAAAATTAGAGACTCAGGAAATACCTGGAGGCGCCATCATCTATCTTCGAGATCCGACTTCTCGTTCCGTCTTCTCCGAATAATTATTTAATTACAAAATTCTTACAAATTAAATAATAATTCCTAGACGGAGATGATAGTCCGCCATCTAATTACATGAAAAACCTAGATACACATTCTAACCTCTAAGGAACCATAACCGGTATTAATTAATTAATAAATAATTAAACAACAATTTAATCAACCATAATTAATTAATAAACATTCACCATATAATCCATGACAACATATATATATTATATAGAAACCTAGAGTGCCATCTCTCTATAAAATTTAATTCAAGCATTGGAGAGATTAAGATCACAAAATTTACGCATATAACATGATCACAAACTTGCAAATTTATGTAAAAACCTGGGCTCTGATACCAATTGTTGGAAACAAAGTGCGCAGCGGAATTTTAAAAAATTTTTCATCAGAGTATTTTCCAAAATACAAGTATGACATGTTATATGTATAAATTAAACAGATCTTACTAACCTCAGTGTGCCGAAGAACTTCCGCGACCTGTGTAGAGAAGTAACGTTCCAGAAGAGCCTCAACCAACTGGTCTTCTTTGCTATTCTCTATCCACAACCGGAGTGAGTGTGGGCTCACACGTACAGCTCTTCCACCGGTGACTCTCCTTCCAACCAATAGAGAGAACCCAAAGCTAGTGTTCGTGATTTATGAACAAAAGCACTCAGGGAGTTTTTAGATGCTCACTAGAAGAGTATCACGCTTAATCTCTCAAATTGATCTGAGTAAATCATTAGACTCACTCCCTTTTTATACCTATTGGTCCTTGGGGTCAGTCCATATCAGATTAGGTCTCAAAAATCAAAATAGAATCAAGTTCGGATCAATATCTGATAAGATACGCGTGAAAAACGCGTAATCTTAGCTGTCGCGGTCGGCATGCCGAACTGTGAGATAGGCAGGCCGAACTGGCCAGTTCGGCAGGCCGAACACGTCATCCGGCATGCCGAACTGCCGAGAAAAAATCTCCGCGAATCTTTTATTTTCCACCCGAGATTCTAAAGGATAAAGTCTCAGTTTTGATTCAAATAGCCCAATAAAAAAGATATCTGATCAAAACAAACTTTATCAAGATAATCTCTAAGAAAATAAATCAATTCACAATAATTCTACAAGTTTATCTTGTTCTAATTGTCCAAAATTAAAACAACCGATAAACAGACAAGAATTATCCGAACGCCATAATTCAACAAGTTCATCTTGAACTAATTTCTTACATAATTAATTCAACCGATAAACAGACATGAATTATTTGATTCTTATAAATTTTAAACCAATCTGATAAATCCGACATAAGTCACCAATTATTGGAAAAGCACGCCGTGTCGTTACAGGACTTTGTGAGCTAGCAAAGGGGACCAAAATGGACCTATAAAGTTCAAGCTCATGATAATTATGAAACCCAATATCCCAGATATACATTTCACAATTATCAACTCCAACGCTACTCCACTAAAAGCTTGGAGCTGCACTCTCGAACTTTACAGAATTACGAAGCTCGTGTAGCTAAGTCTCCATGACATATCATAGTGTATCGCATCCTCATATGATCATCCATAATCGGCTTAAGGACAAGTTCTGTCTTACCTTCCCGATTATTTTTATCTTACGTTCCATTGTCTCACCATTAGAAAACTTACCATCCAAAGATAGTATACCATTCGGTTACACCTATGTATCCAAATGGTTGAGCGCTCCAGTTTTCCAATTACAGGACAACGCATATAAGAGGATATCATTACTCCTAAAGAGGAGCTATGGATTCCATATCTATGAATAACAAGTCTACGCTATCAAGAGTCATGCCTCCAACGTACCGGCATGCATGCCACTATAGAGATGTGGGAGTCACCCATTGGTACATCAAAAGACACAAGTCGAGACAACGGGCCCATTATTCATCTCAGGATTAAGATACAATACAAACGACTGTCTAAAGTGAATCGATTTGCCAAGACAGAATTATTAATCCAAATCAATTCACTTTATGTCCCGATCCAACACATCGTCACCTATGACAATGCGCTAATGTTTCTATTCACGGAGTCCAACTCCGATGGCCAAGACAAACCATCTCCCAAAAGGGATATAGACAACATAACAATCTTTACATGAATAAAGCGCCCAACTTTATTCCCTCGATTGCGGATCATATATTTTAGACCATCACCTTAAGAGTCGTGTCTACCGCATAATCATCCCATCATATGCCCAACTCTTAAGGTTTAGACTGACAGTCTCAGACTACTGTTTGCTTATCATACATTCAACGAATATGAACGTAAAGAGGACAATATTTGGTATATATAAATGAATAAATTCTTTATTGATAAAAATGTCTCCAAAAACGTATTACATTTGTCCAATCCATGTTCTGTAATGAGTATCTTTGCAGATGGACTGATCCTTTTTACAGGGGCTTTCTGGGCTCCGGTTTCCTTTTTAGCAGCAGGTTCAGTTGGCTTTCCCTCCTTCACTGCTGAGCCACTGGTTACCGCATTTTTCACTGTTTCCAGATCAGTTGGATCCTCAACCTTGCAATTGTCAAGGAGAAGAGGAAGGATAAATTTGCACAGATTAGCTGTTTTACAAGAAATAAAAGACCATATTGCTCTACTGTGATTTTATGATTACTTCAGCCAGTAATAGAATAATTCACTTACTGTTACTGCAATTGGTTGTCCCACCAGGACGTCTTTTGAACCTTCAGGGGCTAAAATCTTAGCCAAGTACCTGACACACATTGCATCCAAATAAAGATCATAATCCTCTTAATATGTTCCACTAACAATTAATAAATTCTAGGATACAATATTCTCCTGAAAACGATTTTAAGAAATCAATTGCTAGGATTAGACTCCAACATCTTATATGGTCCACAGACAAAAAGATTTGCTTTTCCTAGTCTCCTCTATTTACAGTGGATGCGCACATGACAACTTAGTACTAATTAATCACGTCTAGCACAACAATTTCTGTCCTAAAGACATCGGAAATATGTCAAGAAGACACATTCTTCGTAGGACCATGGCCCCCCATTCTTGAAAATGAAGCAAAAAACTACATCGAAGGGGACATACACTATACGCGAATGGAAAACTCTGGTAAATATGCTAGCATAACTAATATAAGATGAAGTTTATATGCTGCTCAACAAAGGAAGTTGGCAATCAGCATAAGGAAATAGCGTTACCCTTCTTCAAGACTTTCAAATTCAAGAGTGGCCTTATCAGTCTCTATCTCGCATATCACATCACCCACTTCAATCTATTGAATTAAGTACATTAAAAAAAAGAAAGAAAGAAAAAAAAGGTCAAATCGATTTATACAGCGGACTTGTCCAGATGTAAAAGTTAGCGTAGCGTTAAATACAAAACATCAGATTAAGCATAACTAACCTTGTCTCCTTCTTTCTTTCTCCATTTAGCAATGTTCCCCTGGTTCTGTAAAGAAAACAAGAGCCCTTAGCTTCTATTGGAGAGAAAGAAAAATCGATATGAAAAAAGCACAAAATTTGATTGTTACCATTGTTGGGGACAATGCTGGCATTTCAACAAGAATATGTGGAGGAAGATCAGATGCGTTTATATTTACAGAACTTGTTTCTGGTGCCCTGTCCTCATTTTTGGCATCCTGGCTTGATGTTGATGTCTCGCCTTTAACCTCCGATCCTCCTGCTGCTGCGAAAGCAGGCACATTTTGGACGTCATCTTCATCTTCAACCTTGTAAATGCATATAAGTCAGGGTTTGCAAAAACGATGCTTAAGTGGTGATTAGTAACTTCTACACCAATAACAAGAATTGATAATAAATTCATAAATTGGGAGTACAAAAACAATCAGTGCTTGAAGGTTTGTCACACATTACCATTATTGCAATAGGTTGTCCCACAGGCACGTCCTTTGAACCTTCAGGTACCAGTATCTTAGCCAGAAACCTGACAATTTATCCAATTATGACCGAAAATTAGTTCAGAAAGGATTTGACTGATTCACCTGTTTTGAGAATTTAACATGTAAGGGAAAAATAAGTTTTATAAGTTCAACTTCAATTCAAACCTTTTTGTTATAGTGTTGTCACTCACAAAAATTTGAATTTATATTTAAACTTTCTATCCAAAACTACGAACCAAATGGACGAAAAGTAAAATGATGTTTAAAAGAAAAAAAAAAAAAACTCCTTTTTCCCGGCAAACATAGCAGATCTGTGGCAAGGCCTGTACTGGATAATCTAAGATCCAATAGTAAATGTGTGTCAATTGTCATGCACGCTATTAAATGTCCATTACCCTTCTTCAAGACATTCAAACTCAAGAGTAGCTTTGTCAGTTTCAATTTCGCATAGTACATCACCTACTTCAATCTGTTACATCAAAGCCAATAATCAGGAAAATAGAAATTACCTGATCAGATAGACATAGCAGGCACTGTTCTATCCAAAGAAGCTTGCATGTTTCTACATCTATTTATTAACAACCCTCATGTTTTTCCCCGAAACAGAAAATTTTATTTGTATGACAACATTACAATTTATACCAGGGATCCAAGGATATAACATCCTTAGATACAACACAGACAAATCTCGAGCAAACATAAAATCTAATGAACCAAGCTAACCTTATCCCCTTCTTTCTTCCTCCACTTTGCAATGTTACCTTGACTCTGCATGACAGCAACAAGTAGGCAACTAAACTTATTGAACAAAAAGAAGAAGATGAAGAAGAAGAAAACTTAAGGATTTTAATGTGATGTCTGTAACCACCTCCTTACCATTGTAGGAGACAAAGCTGGCATCCCAAGGACTTGATGTGGAGGATCTGTATAAAAAATTAAATTTCTAGTGACATTAGAACAAAATAATGCATAAAAAGCATATCTAAGTGTTTGCTACAATTGAATCAAAGAGGACAATATCACTAAATGGTGAAAGAAAAAAATTGAGATGCAATTTTCGTCGGTGCTTTTACAGTAGAAGTGGCCATTATCTTTGTGGTTTGAAGGACTATACTTTCTTCTTTGATATTCTTGTTTTCTCTTTCAAAATTTAGTTGAAAAAGATGTTATCATTAAATGTATGAATAAGCCATACCTGAAGTTGAGAAGTGGTTGACACCAGTCCATGGCTGAAAATGTTCATGGGTCAGAGAAGAACCTTGTATAGAACTAGTTCTAAATCTGTAAACTTAATGTACAGTACTAACCTTGTAAGTCAAAGATTTATTCCGAACTCGGCCAAGAATGGGCAAAAATGTGGGCCTGGTCAATCTAATAATTAGTAACTCGCAAAAGGTAAAGAAAAATAAAGAAATGTACAAATGTAAGCAGTATTTAGTTAAAACTGAAATCTAATACCAGGAAGTTTTGTTGCTGTGCTTGAATATGTATGCGCTAGAGCTTAGATGTGTATAAATACAAATAGGAAAACATAAAACTACGATGAAGACGAGATCTATTTAAACCAAAATGTTGTTTAACATCATATTACTAGCTGAAAACACGATTGAGGGCTTTTATAACAATTAAATGTATCCATTTGGTGCTGAGGTTAAGTTGGTTATGAGGATAAGGTGGTTTTGGTTCAAGTTTCAATGCTAATCTGTCTCATCCAAATCAAATTGCTCCATATAGTGACAGAACTAAATTTTTAAACTCCAATAAGAAAAACTAATCGGTAAAGATTTAATCCCTACTTATTTTGAAAGTTCTGAGAAGTCTTCCCACAGTGAAATATCAGGCACTGGAAGCATGTAAAAAAATCAAATTTAAGTTTGCAACAATAGAAAAATGGAAACTGATAAATACAAACCTTAACACAGTGTCCTGATCATGCACAGCACCGTTTGATGCACCATAACTGCCATATCAGAAATTTAAAAATGGTCATAAGTTCTTAACTTGGCCATGCAGTTCTATACAATGACGGTATATAATCCAGTCAAGCATTAATTTAACAATCCCAAGTTCAATTATAGACACACCAGATGCCGTTTTCAAAAAAGTGATTGACACAGAAACCAACAAAATAACATTTCAAAACTATAAGCCTTCAACAAAGCCAGGCTTGGCATAATGAGGTAAATGTTAGGTCTTAAATAGGATAGGATATAGAAGCAGCATAAAAGACTGCATTTTGGGATACAATACATAAAATTCTCCCCAAACTGCTTCAACTATTTTTCTTTTATTGTTATTATAATTTTTTTTTTTTTTTGAGAATGTAAATAAGTGAAGACAGTTGAGAAATACCGCCTAAAATCAATCAAATGAACAAAACCCGTTACTTATCTCTATTTCATGAAGGCAAACACACATCAATAAGTGCTACCCAAAAGTTTGAAAAATATTAGCCCACTCCAAATCCAACAAAACCCCAACACCCCAAATTACAAAATAGTCATCGTTCCAAAACAAACTCGATCAAATCCCAAGATTAGGCCACAACCCAAATCAGAACAATCAAATAATAAACGAATTCCACTTCCAAAAATTCAACAAAGTTAAGGAACCTTCTGGACTAAATTCATAAAAAAATAAATAAATAAAAAGGCGAGAAATGAAGAGGGAATAGTACCGAGAGAAGGATCTGGAGGAGGACGATGAGAGGAGGCGAGCTCTGAAAAGAGAAGGAGCCCCAGAGATTACGGGCTGTCGAAGCCGCGAAAGCGCCATTATTTTTTCTTCCTCCTTTTTTTTCAGAGAAAGAGAGAAAATAGAAGCCTTTTTCGGCTCTGTCTTTCTCTGCTAATATATCTATGTGTTTTTTGCACGGAGAAGCAGGGAGAAGAACAGTACAGAAAATGAGCTGAGTTGTACGAGACTATGTTTGTTTCGCTCATTTTTTGAACCTAATAAATTTAAATTTAGATTTTAAGTAATAAATTTTTTTTTATTATGTATTTATTTTTTAAAAAATTTAAATTATTTAAATATTAAGAATTTAAATTTTTAGAGTTTTTATCTTTTTAAATTTTTGATATCTTTACTATAATAAAAATTAAAATTTTCTCTCCTATATTAAGGAAAAAAATCATAACTTCTTCATTTGATATCCAATTAAGAGGATTTTTTTTTCTCTGTATTCTTAATGAATAGAGTAATAAATCAAGATTCATATTCTATATTTTTTAAGATAATTAACATTAAGATTTTATTAAATTTATTAACAAATCAAAAACTATTTGTACTACCTCTTCAAACATAAATTCTAATTTTATTTCATACTCAGACTAAAAATTAAATGCACATCAAAACTTCTTCATTTGATATCCAATTAAGAGGATTTTTTTTTCTCTGTGTTCTTAATGAATAGAGTAATAAATCAAGATTCATATTCTATATTTTTTAAGATCATTAACATTAAGATTTTATTAAATTTATTAACAAATCAAAAATTATCTTTACTACCTCTCCAAACACAAATTCTAATTTTATTTCATACTCATACTAAAAATTAAATGCACATCCAAACATCAATTCGAATAACAATTCAAATCACTAACTCAAATCTTAATTCAAATCATACTAACTTAAATTAAATTACTGATTCAAATCTATTTACCAAACAGACCCTTCAGAATTTTCTTTTCTTTGGGTTTGATTGACGTTTTTTTTTTTATGGGCTTACCAGCTCTAACCTTTGTAAAGAATAAAGAAATTCAGGTGAATGCCCTCCCAAAAGAAGTTTTGTGGTGTTTGAAAGATTGTAAAAACTGTTGATTAAAACCATTTTTACTATAATATGTAAGAACTTTACATTGTATTAATTTTTTATTGTTACTATAACATGTGAAAATTTTAGACCGTTCATAACTAAGTTTATGGTAAGAGATTCCCACCACTCAATTAAATAGTCGGTTCGTTTTACGATAGTGCCCCCTTTTAATATACTTTTCTTCTCTTTTTCTTTTTATTTTTTATAATGTTGATGTGGTGATTATTTTTTTGGCAAGATTTCAGCATTTGTTTGGCACTCATGGGTTACTAATATTGGTTTAAAATATCAAGTGTTGAGAGATTTATATTATATCTGCAGAGAGTTTTTATTTTCAATTATGGGTGCCAAATAAGCTATTTTATCTAATTAGGGGTATGATAAAACTCAAAAAGATAAAAGAGTAAATATACCCAGTAATTTTATATCTCAATAATATTCACATAAGAAAATTTAGAGTCTATCTTGATTCATGAATTTAGTTTACAGTGAACCACTAATGTAAAATTTGGTCAAGAGAGAAGAACTTAGTTTCTCTTTCTAGTCTTCCAGTTTTTTTAATTTATTTTCTATAGAGATAAGGAATACAGTTAATAAGATGAAGATATGACTAGACTCTTATTATATAGATCCTCAATATGTGTCTTCTATCAAAACACACATTCTTTTATAGATGCAAACACGTCTCTTGATAAGAGTTACAACCCCTCAAAGCTAATAGAATTTTTAACATTCATATATATACTAAATATATATATATATATATATATATGATAAATAAGATAATTATAATAGGCCTTTACATTAATTATATGAACTATAATTCTAACATTTTCTCATTTGGCTCATATGATACTCCTTTATCAGTTTAATAAGGTTATAATGTGTACAATAATATTTTGTTAAACCTTCTTAAAATTGGCTACTACATTATATCATAATTAAATAGAACATCTAAAACAAGTCATAATAGTTGTACATTACTAATTAGTCCCTCCGATGTTTTACAACATTAGACATCCATTAAACATGATTCATAATTGAGAGATATGATAATAGTCCACTTTAATGTATTTGGTAAAACTATCTTATTAAACATTAATGTATAACATTCTATATAAAAAGTAGAAAAGCATGATATATTAGGAACATAGTAAGTGAGTTCAAAGTCTTCTATCATTAAGATGAAATAATACATATTATATTAATAATAATGACGTCCAATAACACATATTTCCAACACACTCAATAAATATTTTGGGTGATAATCCCTTGATAAAAAGATCTAAAACATAAGATTAGTGTTAATTTGTTCAATTAACACTTTACGTTAATGATTAAGCACTTAATATCTATACAATTCGTACCGTCTGAATATTTGTCATACTTGACAAAAAAATCTCATCCGGAATTATCACAATAAATTTTCAACTGTCGATAACTTCAAGTCCTAAAACAAAATTTAACAATGGTAGACTGTTTCGCACTCTTTCGTCAAATTGCTTTTCCAACCAAAAGACATGTAATCGAATGTAGATGTCAATATATGCTAAAGGTTCTTGTATATATACATACATATAATATATATATATATATATGTAAACTCATTACCGAAAACAAAAAATAAAAAAGAATAATAAGTTCTGTTTGATATTGTTTTTCATTTTCTGTTGTGCTAGTTTTACCGCAAGAGCATTGCTATATATCACAATCGAAGAGTCACAGTTATATATTTCTATGTGGTAATTCTGATTATTTTTCATCTTTAAAACTGTGATTTCAAATGTTCGTCACCATGGAAATCTTCACTTTCGGCATCGAAAAACTAACAGAAAAAGGCTTAATAAACGAGTTAATTTCATTGTGACACTTAAACATGGCATACCAAATGAATAGAAGAACCCTCCCTTAATCACTGCCAGTCCTCTGAATTGGAACCAGCATTTTACGGCTCGAGACCAGTATTCCTTCACCAGCTGCCTAAAAAGCGCCCCCTCATTGTTCATCAGCTTGCTTGGCTCATCATACTCCACCACTTTCCTATCAAATTCACAAGTTTAAGCACGTAACTTATTAGCCAAGAATAATAAAAAAAAAAAAGGGAAAAGATTGTTCACAAGAGCTTAACACCATAAACCATTACAATTTGTAAGGGACAACAATCAGAAAAGCGAAATTGAGTCAAGTGTATAATTTCCCATTTAAGGATTATAATTACATTCCTATTTTAGTGAGCACAGGGAAATGAAAGTGAATCAAATGATTGTTCACAAGAACTTCTGATATGGAACTTAACTAGCCATCACTAAGGCAAGCACTTTGGTGCAGTCCATGACAGTTGGGATTCTATGCGCCACAGTTATGACAGTGCAGTTTGCAAATTCTCTTCTTATGGTACTCTGCAGAATGGCATCGGTCGTCTCGTCCATCGATGCAGTGGCTTCATCGAGAACCAGTATTTGGCTTCTCTTCAACAAAACACGTCCAAGGCAGAATCATTGTCTCTGTCCCATGCTCCAATTTGTTCCCTACTCTACCACTCGTGTTCAAGATTTTTTAGTACTTTTCTGTTCTTGTGGACCTCTCATAAAAGAAATGAAAGGAAAAAAAAAGGCTATAATATTTCATGGAATTGTTGGTTTCTTACCTAGGGAATCTAGTCCTTTTTCTTTCTCTTGAATGGCCTCTCTCAACTGGCATTTCTCAAGAACCTGCTCATGGCATTAGCATCAGGAACTTCTCTTCTTTAGTAGGAAACAATAAAGGAATATAGCACATCGTTTGAAAACTTTATTAAAGCATCTCCAATGCAACATCGAATTACTGTAACAATATCCGATTTTAGCATTTGAGTATGAAAACCACACTCAAATGATAATGCTGCTTTTAGTGCTAAATTTGACATGTATGTACTGTACTTGGTGTCAACTTTGGTGCCAAGTATAACACATAACAAATTTTGATATTGGATTATTATCATCAGTTGATGCATTTAATTTTTCATTTAATCATTACAAAATTGTCATTTTTATGCTAAATATGATACTGGCTTTGCGTTGTCTTGCAGATGGTCTTACCTCCTACATTTCGGCTTCAAACCGTGTGTCACAATGAAACAGGAAGCTCGGATTTTTACCAGGGTGTAAAGTAAAACTACATGTTGACAAAAAGTTACGGACATCTTAATATCTTCCCTATAGGCCCGTTATATTCACAGGTTGCTTCTTTGTTTGTTCAGATTTTCAAACATCATCCCCATATTTGTTCCGATGATCTCCGGTAGAATGATTTGGGCTCCGTCATTCCTAAAATCGCTGTCAACTAATCTGCAAAGACATGTCGAAGCTTAGTCAAACAGTACTGAAGATATTTAAAATAGAGTAATGAGAAGAGAAACAAATTTTGTAGTACTAATGAATGAGCTAGGCTCTCCTTTTTTTTCCTCTTTAAATGATTTATTTATAATTAGGTTAATAAAGATCTAATGATTGTTTCATCAATTATCTTATCTTTGACACGTCATTATCTTTTTTTCAAATCTTGTGCCTTATGTTCTTTTCTCTTTTTGAAAAGGCTGAGGAAGAATTTTTTTATTCTTCTTTGTTGTCTTTTCTTGGGATTTTGCATGTAATGGGCCACAATGGTGCCCCTAATGCAAACACGTGCCCCGTCGCTTATGACTTCTTGAATTTTCAGAATAACATGGTCACCTTGAGGTCTTACTCGAGGGAATACCCTAAGCGTTTGGAGTTCTTCGGCTTGGTCTATGATCACTATATTCCTTTGGTCGAGACATTGAATTAAATATCAACATTCCTTTAGATAAAAATGACACGTGTCATACTATTATTGGTCGAGAAAAAATCCCCAACATTCTTCAAACAAAATCTTTATGCAATTTACACCCAAAAGATCATTTTTCTTTTGGTGCTAAAATTGTTCAAAAGCTTGACACATTTCAAGTCAACAGATAATAGAATCAATAACTTCCTCTTAAAGGTGTAAAAAAAACAAAGCCAAATCACTCCAAATCATGTACACTTGTACATCAGGAATGGTTCAGCAAAAACAAATATATATGGGAGGATTTCAGCAAACAATCTTGAAGACAAATCGACGTATGAATAGAAAAAGTTTTACTTGGTTAGGATTAATTAATCGTACAGAGTTTTTCTCACAGCTCACGAGTACAAGGAATTTTCCCAAGAAACAAACAGCTATTTTTCTATCACCCAGTACAATGCCCAAACCCAGAAAACCAATAGCACAGTTCTCTCAACCTCTCTTTTAATGACAGAGTTTTTAATGAATATAACAATTTTAAACACCAATAGAAGCAAGACACGTCATTAGTTGATAGATCAGTCTGCCTGCCACATATCAAGCTCAAGTCTTGCGCGTGGCTCTAAGAAAATAGTGAAAAGATAGCTAAGAGGATAGAAAAATAAGACAAAATTAGACTCAAAAGGCATTAGTATTTAGTGGTGTCCAACATATTAGATATCACAAGCATGTGATTCTCGCGTGGGAAAGCTGCTAGGTAAGACACATACTTGTTAGCAAATATTGCATGTAATATGAATAAAACCAACGAATTATAATTAAAAATATTACAAATCAGAAAAATAAGTATAATAAAACTTTCAACTGAACTAAATTAAAAATTGGACCAAAAAACGGTCGAGGCACGTGCAGCTCATACTTTTCTTAAAACATATTCGTCATCTCCGATTGTGCATTAAGATTTAACAGACGTCTGTTTTCTAGAATACAACAACTTACAATGAAATCTTATGCACTATCGGATTCCATCTACTACGAACTTGAAATGCGTCTTCCTCTATCACCAAAAACCGACTACAACAAAACTAGATAGAACTTGACAACAAAGAAAAATCTCTATGACTTTGTATGCAACTCATGTGTGTTCAAAGAAGAAGATGATGGCCTTATATATAGGCTAGTCATGGGGGTGTTACAAACCAAAATTAATGAGATTTAATTTCAGGTTTTATGAGTATAATGGCATGCATTTGGGTGTTACAACATGAGGTTTATGACCTCCATTAACCTCCACTAATGAGTAGGTTTAATTTTTGGTGTTACAAGCGTTTTATGGCACTAATTCATGGTGCCATTATCCGAGCACCGCCTCTCCCCTGAGCATGAAAGAGCCTATTTCGTACAACATCTTATTATCTAAACACAAAAGTGCAACCACATAAAAACCATATCAAGCTTTAATACCTAATGTGAGATTTCGCTTCTTTCCAACAAAATCCAAATGTCAATAGGCAGACTTTGAGCGTCAATTTTTTATTTACCCGATTATTATTTTACGCATATAAATATATGATTTCAATCTCTTCGAAACGGAGAAAACAAATCCGCCAAGACCCGTCACTTTTACAAAGTGGGTCTTACTAAAAATTAGGCCTCAAAATAGTTATTAATCATTTTTCCAACAATACTTGCATGTATTTAAATACATGATTATTCGGTTAAATTTTTGTTTCTATAATTCAAAAATAATTTACAATACCAGCTACCTGAATTTATTGTTTATATTGCTAAACTTTTCTTCTTGCTATAAACAAATGGAGCAACTTTACAAATAATATTCTTTGTATTATTTCAATAACCTGTTTTCGCTTCTAGTAACGTATTCAATGAGAACATAATTTTACATTACTGTTAAAACATGTTGTTTTAGTCATTGAATTAATTTTTAATAGTTTGATTTGTAATTATCTTTGACAAAAAACTACTTTCAATTATAAATCAAAGTGTTAAAAAAAATCTAATAATTAAAACAAAATGCCCTTATAATAATGCAAAATTACCATCTTCACCGCAGAGTTTCCCTGTATATTTGAAAGTTCATTCTCGTTATCAATTCCTCTCCTATATTGCTTATTTATATTTCATTTAAAAAAAAAAACAGTAATAATGACTTGTGATATAGGCCTATAGCACGACACTCTACAAATAAACTGCAAATGCCACACAACAATTTAATTAAAGTGGGTCCCACAATAGCATCAAAATCTTCCGAGTGGATCTCATAATAAGATACGAGGGGAGATTTACACAGTTTGTACTTTTGCAATTGACAGTCATTAGTCTAGAGTGGAAAAGCTAACGTTTGTCGGCTTGTTTTATTCACGATGCTTTTCTCACTTTCTTATTTAAATAAAATTTTATATATCAACAATCACTATCAACACTAATCATTTACATTTTCTTCATACAAGACAAAAGAAATAAAAAAAAAAAAAACCATGTGAAGAACGACTCTCATTGAACTCATTACAAAACCCAGAAAACAAGAAGAAAGCCAACAAAACGTATCATAATTTTAATACCAAAAAAAAGGTTATTAAATTTTTTCACAGACGAAGAACGACAAATTAACCTCAAGAAATCAGCGTAAAAACATTATAAAAAAATAATAAAAGTTGACGAAGCAGAGGTCACACAATCTCAATGCCCATCTCCAAAGGACCACATCTCAATGATTTTCTCCCTATCTTTTTCTCTTTCTCTCTCTCTATAATTATGGAGGCTTCACCTTCTTTCTCTCTCTAGCCTTGGCTCTGCATTGCCGCCATGAGCGAGAACCTCGCCGGCGAAGGAAAGGTGACGCCTTTCGCGGGGAGCGGATGGCTCAGTACGGTGACGTTTTGGTGGCTGAATCCGTTGATGAAGAAGGGGAAGAAGAAGGTTCTGGAAGAAGAGGATATTCCGAGGTTGAGAGAGGAAGATCGAGCAAGGACATTGTACGAGGAATTTACGGAGCAATTGAACCGGAGGAAGACGAGAGGATCGCCTGAAGATTCTCCTATTCTGTCGACGATCTTCTTCTGCCATCGGAAGGAGATTCTGGTTTCTGGAGTTTTCGCTCTGGTTAAGATTCTGACATTGGCCGTTAACCCTCTGTTCATCGCGGCTTTCATTAGGATTGTTGAGGGGAACACTTTGTTCAGACATGAAGGTTACGCATTGACTTTTGGTCTGTTCGTTTTGAAGATTCTGGAGTCGTTTTCGGAGAGGCAATGGTATTTCAGAACGCGGCTTATGGGGCTCCAAGTGAGGTCTTTACTTTCTGCATTGATTTATCAGAAGCAATTGAAGATCTCTAATGTTGCGGAAATGACTCATTCTAATGGAGAGATAGTGAATTATGTTACTGTTGATGCATATAGAATTGGGGAATTTCCATTTTGGCTTCACCAGATATGGACCACATTCTTACAATTGTTGCTCGCATTGATTGTCATGTCCTTTTGTGTCGGGTTAGGGACGGTTTCGGCTTTGGCCGTACTTGTATTGACTCTGCTTGGAAGCTCTCCATTGGCCAAGTTGCAACATAAGTACCAGACAAAGTGCATGAAGGCTCAAAACAGAAGGCTTAAGGACTTATATGAAGCGCTTGCAAACATGAAGATTTTGAAGTTGTATTCCTGGGAGACACATTTTAAGAATGTCATTGAAAGATTACGAAACGAAGAACTCAAATGGATATGGGAATTGTCGTTGCAAAGGGGGTACTATATTGTGTTGTTCTGGTCATCTCCTTTACTTGTAGGAGTTGTTACTTTCTGGACATGCTACTTGGTTGGATTCAAGCTCTCTGCTAGCAATGTTTTTACATTTCTAGCAACTTTGAGGATTGTTCAGGAGCCACTTAGGTTTATCCCTGATGTTTTCGGAGCTTTTGTAGAAGCAAAGATTTCTTTTGCCCGGATTGCAAAGTTCCTTGCAGCACCCGAGCTGGAGAACAGACACAAAAGGCAAGATTGTAATGGCCAAGAGTTTGATCCATCCATCTGCATTAGATCCTCCGAGATTTCATGGGACACTAATTCTTCAGTGGCAACATTAAGGAACATTAACTTAGTACTAAAACAAGGAGAAAAGTTGGCCATTTGTGGAGAGGTTGGATCTGGCAAGTCAACCCTTTTAGCAGCAATTCTTGGAGAAGTACCCCACATCAACGGCGATGTAAGTAGTCCTTTTATTTCTTCTGTACAGTCCTTTTTTTAGCCATTACCTAGAAAAATTGTCTTAAAACTCTCATAAAAAGACAAAAATTGTCTTCTTAAAGATGACACAGTGTAATAAATTATGCTAGGAATTAAAAAAAAAACTGTAAAGAACTTACCTTGAGCATTTTTAAGAACATACCTCTCGCTTGATGTACATTGACTATATGATGCTTCGAAACCATTGTATTACAGGTTCATGCTTGTGGAAAGATAGCATATGTTTCTCAGTCTGCATGGATCCAAACGGGTACCATAAAAGAGAATATTCTTTTTGGGTCTGCCATGGATCCTTTTAGATACCAAGAAACACTTGAGAAGTGCTCCTTGGTTAAGGATCTGGAGATGCTTCCTTTTGGAGATCTCACTCAGATAGGCGAAAGAGGTGTCAATTTAAGTGGCGGACAAAAGCAACGTGTGCAACTTGCTCGTGCACTTTATCAAAACGCTGATATTTACCTCTTGGATGATCCCTTCAGTGCAGTTGATGCTCACACTGCAACTTGCCTATTTAATGTGATCATCTTCTTCCTCTTTAAGCAATCTTGAACAGTTTTGTCATTGTTTTCTTTCTCAATGGTAATGTGATTTCTTAGCAGGAATATGTCATGGGAGCTTTGTCAAGGAAAACAGTCCTGCTTGTGACACACCAAGTAGATTGCCTTCCGGTTTTCAATTCCATTTTGGTAATGCAACATCCGACTAATCTTCTTATTATCCTTGTTTTGATATTTTTAATTTAAAAGCTGTTTACAACAACCTTTTCCTTAGTTGTTTTTTTTCTTTTTTTGGACAGTTGATGTCTGGTGGGGAGACTCCAAAAGCAGCTAATTATGAAGAGTTGTTGGCTTCTTCTCAAGAATTTCAACAACTTGTCAATGCACACAATAACGCCACCTCTTCTGAGACTCATGTTGAGAATACTTTTTCCGAAAAAGACAAACTATCCCGGGATGGTGAGATACAGAAAATTGATGATGAGGAGCAGTTAAAAGAATCCATGGGAGATCAATTGATTAAGCAAGAGGAGAGGGAAACAGAAGACGTTTGTTTTAAGCCTTACATTCAGTACTTGAAGCAGGGAAAGGGATTTTTGTTCTTTTTCTTGGCAAACTTTTTCTACTTAATATTCGTAGTTGGGCAAATCATGCAGTTCTACATATTTGCTGCAAAACTTCAAGACTCTAGCATATCAAGATTAGTAATTTATGCAGTTTACTCCGTGATCACGAGTATCATGGCACTAACTTTGGTATTTAGATCATTATCTCTTGCTGCTCTAGGATGTGGGGCGTCCAAATCTATTTTTTCTACTCTTCTGACCTCTCTCTTTAGAGCTCCTATGTCTTTTTATGATTCAACACCTGTGGGAAGAATACTTAGTCGGGTATGTAAAAGTTTTCAATTTAAAACCCAATGCTCTGATTCATAATATCCAAGTGCTACTTAACATTTGAGTTTAATCTTTTTAGGTATCTTCTGACATGAATATCATTGACCACGAAGTGCCCTTCAAGTTCATAACGACATGTGCAGGAACTATGAATATGTACACAACATTTGGATTATTGGCTTCTCTTACCTGGCCAGTCGTGTTTGTGATTGTGCAAATAATTTATATGGCTATAATTCTGCAGGTACAACTCATAATGCCAATCTTGTTATATTGTTCTTTTACACAAAAAAAAAACAGAGCCCTATTTTTTTTTTCTCCACTCTTTGGCCTTACAGATGGAAAACTCGAGAATGCCAATTTCCGTAATGCACTTGCATGCGTGTGGGTCCAAGGAATTGGTTTATTGCCAATAAGAGTTGTTTTGTGCATCATGAAACAGGCAGTAGTAACCCCTTAAAGTACGTGGTTAAAACTGATGTACTCATTTTGATTTCTCAAATGCTAATTTGGTTCTCGTTCTCATCTTAACAACTAGAACTACTATTTGGCTTCTGCGAAAGAGTTGATGCGAATAAATGGCACAACCAAGTCTTTCCTAGCAAGCAACCTCGCGGAATCAATTGCTGGAGCCATGACTATCAGAGCTTTTGAGGAGGAGGACAGATTCTTCTCAAAATACTTGGACCTAATTGATGAAAATGCTAGCCCTCATTTCCATAATTTCTCAGCAAATGAGTGGTTGATCCAACGACTGGAAACACTATGTGCCATTGTTCTCTCCACATTTGCTCTTTTTATAACTTTGCTTCCTTTGGAAGGTTCTGACGCCGGTAAGTAAACATCACTCTTGAATTATCCACAACATCCTAACAACCATAAAATCTTTGCTAGTGCTTGCAATTTTTTTTTTTTTAATTATCTTATTGGTTGCAAATTATCTTTTGGGCAGGTTTTGTGGGAATGGCATTGTCATATGGCTTCTCCTTGAATTTATTCTTTGTGATTTCTGTCCAGTTCCAGTGTCTGCTGGCAAATTCTATCGTTTCTGTCGAAAGGGTAGAACAATACATGCATATTCCAAGTGAAGCCTCAGAACTAACAGAAGGCAACAGACCTGCACAAAACTGGCCCGCTTTTGGCAAAGTGGAAATATCCAATTTGAAGGTTAATGATTAGTGGCAAAAAGGGTATTTGCATTGATCATAAGTTTCAAAATTAAGAGATTTTAAGACTCATATTTAAATAACATCATGCAGGTAAGATATCGTCCAACCGCTCCACTAGTTCTTCGTGGAATAAGTTTTACAATTGAAGGAGGGCAAAAGATTGGTATTGTAGGCCGCACAGGAAGTGGAAAGACGACTCTTATAAGCGTACTTTTTCGTCTTGTGGAGCCTACAGAAGGATGGATCCTAGTAGATGACCTTGACATCTGTACCATTGGGCTTCATGATTTGAGATCACGTTTTGGGATTATCCCACAGGATCCAACACTCTTTAATGGGTCCGTGAGATTCAATCTAGACCCCTTGTCGCAGCATACGGATCAAGAAATATGGGAGGTAATAAAGTTTCCAACTAAAGTGCAATATTTTTTCCACTGTCTCCTATGCCAACGGAGAGTAGTTTCACCTGATTGTATCACAAACAGGTTATTGAGAAATGTCAGTTGAGAGAGGCCATTCAAGAGAAAGAATATGGCCTAGACTCCCTAGGTAAGAAACCAAAAATTCCATCAATATCATGGTTTTTTTTTTTTTTAATAAGAGGTCCAGTAGAACAGAAAAGTGCTGAAAAATATTGAACACCAGTGGTAGAGGATGGAACAAACTGGAGCATGGGACAGAGACAACTATTTTGCCTTGGACGTGCTTTGTTGAAGAGAAGCCGAATACTGGTTCTCGATGAAGCCACTGCATCGATGGACAATACAACAGATGCCATTCTGCAGAGAACCATAAGAAGAGAATTTGCAGACTGCACTGTTATAACTGTGGCTCATAGAATCCCAACTGTCATGGACTGTAGCAAAGTGCTTGCCCTTTGTGATGGTTCGTAAAGTTTGTACATGCACAGCTCTATTTTCCGTTCGTCTTTTCTTTTCTTGGCCATTTTGCTAAATGCTTGACTTGAGATTGTGATAGGGAAATTGGTGGAGTTCGATGAGCCAAGCAAGCTGATGAATAATGAAGGGTCGCTTTTTGGGAAGCTGGTGAAGGAGTACTGGTCTCGAGCTGCAAGTGCTGGTGCTAGCATAGAGAGGAATGCTAGTGATTAAGAGAAGCTTCTTGCCTCGTCGATGGGCCAGAATATTGGCCTCAACGTCTCGAGAAAGACTTACCTAACTCTATCTCTATCTATATCTATAAATAAGTTGCCAAACGACAACATATTAACTAAGGTCAAAGGTTTGGCAAATGAAATATAAGTTGCCAAATGACAAATCAACGGCAAGACGGTTTGTAATACTAGCAGGCGACAACAATTCAGAATTAAACTTAAAAACGACAAATTTACACCAACAATTATTTGCATTTTCCATTAAGTACGCGTGCAAGTGCTAAACCTTCATTTTTTTTTTCGATGGGAATTCTTAAAATGTAAATTGTGTTCTAATTTGTTAGACATAAGGATTACATAACCGATGTGGGACCAACCATAAAGCCAATATCCCAACAGGCAAGACCAGTTGTACAATTGTTAAGAAATGCACAAAATGATCTTTGTTAACTTATAAACTGCCCATTCATTGGAGAGTTTCTTTTGTTTGCGGAGGCAATCCGATTTTGTCGAATTTGGGCCACCAATTTTATCCATGGCCAAGGCCTCAAAGACTTTGCATAGCTAACTTAAACCCTTGAAGGGGCTTTATATGAAACTCGTTAAAAAAACAAGCACGTGTGTGTTAAGCATGTTAACCAAAAAAAAAAAAAACATTTCAAAAGAAAAAAAAAAAGTTTCAAAAGCATAAAAGCCAAAAAATGTTTCGCCTAAAAAAATGTAATAAAGAGGAATAACAAAATATTTCAAGTTTTAAGCACCTTAAGAGCATCGAGCGAAACTCATTATCTCTCTATATTGATGTTAAATATTTACAGCAGACACATCTCTCATCAAGTTCCTTGGCTTTTTGTAATTGACGCTCTGAAATTTAAAACTTGATGAATGTCTATAACTTAAACAAACATACTTATTAATGACAAAGCATAATACTCTAAAGCTAGGGTAGGTTGGAGCCACATTAGGCCGAGGGGGGCCGGCTACCCTAAGCCCGATGACTCCTTCCAATTATGCCCCGTTAAAAAAATGTTTTTGCTATTTTTTATTAGTTCTTTATGATATCTTATAAATTGCATTATGGAGTTAGAATGTTTAAAATATATATAAGTTATATCCAAATTTACTTTAAAATATACTCTTATTTCAAACTAAAAACCCTAAAAATAGTACCATGAAAACTTATATTTCGGGACATTAAGATTTAAATAGTAAATTAAATTATATTACATGCATAGTTTAATTAAATGAAGAACAAAATAGATAAAATGAAGGCAAAAATGAGAACAAAATTTTAAAAAACAATAATTACATTATAATTTTAGTTCAAAATTTTTGCTCTATTACGCCCTTTCGTCTCTCCTAAAAAAATTATCTTGCAGACCTTCAACCAACAAAACCAATTCTTCTCATTTCTAGTAGCAAAAGATTTTAATTTTTGTCTTTAGAAATTAGATGGATTACAAGAATTAATGCACAAACTGACACCTCTATGCTGAACAACGTGTCAAAGTCAATATAATACCTAAAAATCTGGTAGTTGAAAAAGAATTAGCAAAGGGCAGTACGAGTTATCCACTATCATAAGAAAACTATAACTTGCATGACCTTATCTTTAGGTGCTATTTCGATCACATTGTCTAGGATCTGTTTGTGCCGATTTGATATTAAGCTATTCGTAGCTCAAACTTGGCAGCAAGGGTCCAAATTTTTTGGAAAGAAATGAGAAATCTGCTTAATATAAGATTATATTTATGATTAAGATCATACCGCTGTTTATGGTTCTCGTTTACATATTTGATTTAGTTTAAAGGGTTTTTAACACTGTTATTTTAAACTTGTCATATATTTATAATTTGTCCTCTAAACTTTTAATTTTTATAAGTTATCTTTTGAACTTCTAAATCTATAACAAATCATCTCCATTGATAATGACTTTAGTTTTTTTTTAACTAAAATTGACATGTAATTTATACATGAATAGCTGATTATTGACATAAATAGTCATTTTAATATGATTTGTAATTATTATCTTTAATTATGTTTCCATTAAAATAGAAAATTGTTATTAATTTGGTTTTGAATAAAAATTTGGGTTAACATTTATAGGGAAAAAAACCTTTTATACTCTTGTAAAGTGTTTGATGTTAGAAAAATGGCAATTGGATGAATGAAAAATTGATTAATGGAGGTCATAAACCTCATATTGTAACAGCCAAAGGCATGGATTAATAGGTGATTATGAGCTTCATAATCATGAAAAATGGAGGGTTACAACCAATGGTTTAATGTGAGATTATGAGCACCATTATCATAATTATGAGCTTCACAATCATGAAAATGGAGGGTTACAACCAATGGTTTAATGAGAGATTATGAGCACCATTATCATGGAAAATGGAAGGTTGCAACCAATGTCATTATGCATATAAATTTTGAATAATGCCTCATTATAATGTGGATTGTAACGTCTATTCTCTTAAGCCTATATAATGAACTCTCCTCCACATGTTTGAGATACATACAATTGCATAGAATTTGCACTCACTAAGTCATAGAGTTTTTCCTTTGTTTTTCAAGTTCCATCTAGTTTTTGTTGTAGTCATTTTTGGTGATAGAAGAAAAACAATTTCAAGTTCGTCGGAAACAGTATCCAATAGTACTTAAGATTCCGTTAATAGTCGTTGTATCCTAGGAGACAGACGTCCGTAGAATCCTCGTGCACAACCGGAGGGGACGAATCTATTTTAAGGAAAGCGTGACCTATACGTGCCTCGACCATTTTCGTCTAATTTTCACGTTGCATTACTTCCATTGAAGTTGAAGGTTTTGTTATACCTATTTTGTTATTTTTTATTTTTGTAAAAATTTGTAACTTGTTTGTTTTATTCATGTAATATATTGTTTGCAATTCCTTTATCTATATTCTATGTTGTATTTACTAACAATCTTAAAACAGAATCGTCTTTCAAGATGAACAGGTTGTTGGATTGCGAGCTTGAAACGTGTTGTTGTTGATTGTATGCTTTCAATATTCTTTCCTTGCATTTGTTTTATATCAACACTCAGATTCTCTTTAATTTGCTTTATCGATATTCGTTGTCTCATACTTGTTTTACTTGCATGCAAGTTCTAACTAATTGATTACATGGGTTCATAATCTCGCATTCCTTTATTGAATTTTATTCATACGAAATAGATGTTCATTGGCTTTTGATGAATGTTTTTTTTTTTTGATATATATAATGTTATAAAATAATCTATATATAACTGTTTGTTATATATATTATGTTTTTGTTCACGTTTTTTTGCTCTGTTATATTGTAATATAATTTTTTTTATTTATTGCTTTCCGACTTTGTTGCATTAAAAAAAAAAAACGGAAATTTTGCTTGGCTATATTCTTTGATTGCTATGAATTATTTTGTTGAATGCCTCAGATTCACTTATTTTGCTCTAACGTTTGATTCTGTATAACGTGTTTATATGTTTACAGTTTGGTTTCATTTATTGTTTCTGTCATATACGTCTAAAATGTTTACAAATTGTTATTCTTTTACAAAATTTCATTAGTTACAAAACTCTTTCATGTATTAATAGTCTTATATGATTCTTTGCTTACGTTTTGGTTTTATAACAGTTTCTAATAACCGTTTGTTATATTTGTTTCCTATGCATTGATTTATAATCGTTTGTGGTTTCTGAATTGTTCCATATTCAATGTTTTAAATATTTTAATTGTTAGCTTCTAAGTGTTCATTTTGAGCTTCTGTTACATATACAGATTTTATTTTTTGTATTTTGTTATTACAGTTTTGTATTTTTGATTTGTTATATATATATAATATAACAACAAAATACCATATGACAAAATACCGTCAACGGAATCTTGGTTTGTACGTTTATAAATATTTCAGTACATTGTAGTATACATAAACATTTATGTTATAATTTTATAGTTTCTTAAAGTTATTATTGAAGAAAACTAATTCATAGTTTTATTTTCAGTTGAAGTTGAAGTTGAAGAAATGGGTGACAACATGAATGTTGTTCCAACTAAGAATGTTCTAACGGGAGCACTTCTGAGACACCGATGCCATCTCCTAGGGCTCATGCTTTGACCTCGACACAACCTTTGTCGGTTACGGTTCCTGTTAACCACAATGAAAAACCTGAAAAGTTTAATGGACTGAATTTTAAAACTTGGCAACAAAAGATGTTGTTCTATTTGACAACACTAAATCTTGCGAGATTCTTGAAAGAGGGTCCTCCTACTGTTAGAGAGGATGAAACGGATGCTCAGACCTTACTTGCTGTTGAAGCATGGAAGCATTTTGACTTCTTGTGCAAGAATTATATTCTGAATGGTTTGACTGATGCACTTTATAATGTGTACAGTCCGAAAAAAACAGCCAAAGAAGTATGGGAGTCCTTCGACCATAAATACAAAATAGAAGATGCTGGTGCTAAGAAGTTCATAGTTGGACGGTTCATGAACTATAGAATGGTGGATTCTAAGACTGTAATTAGTCAAGTACAAGAACTGCAATTACTTATTCATGAAATTCATGCTGAAGGAATGGTAATTAGTGAGTCTTTCCAGGTAGCTGCAATCATAGAGATGCTACCCCCTGCGTGGAATGACTTCAATAACTATTTGAAGCACAAGCGTAAAGAGATGAGCGTTGAAGATCTTATTGTTCGACTTCGCATTGAGGAAGACAATAGAAGATCTGAGAAAAAGCTTATTAATAAGTTTGTTGCCAAAGCAAATGTGGTGAAGCATGATAAAAGCTCCAAGAACAAGAAAACCAAGCCGGGGTCCAAGCTGGGGCATAAGGGTGGAATTTCAAAGAAGCAGAAATTCCAAGGAAAATGTTTCAACTGTGACAAGGTGGGTCACAAGTCGGTAGATTGTAGGCTGCCAAAGAGAAACAAGAAGAAAGAGGCTAATGTGGTGGACACCATCACACAAGAAGTGTCAGACATCAGTCTCTCTGCCGTGGTCTCTGAAGTCAACATGGTGGACTCCAACCCAAAGGAGTGGTGGCTAGACACTGGGGCCACACGCCATGTTTGCTGTGATAGAGCTGCTTTTGTTGAACTCGTACTGTCAGATTCTGGAGAGAAGCTGTATATGGCCAACTCTGCCACATCTGAGATTAAGGGCCAAGGAATGGTGGTTCTGAAAATGACATCAGGCAAGGAAGTTAAGCTTCAAAATGTGCTGTATGTGCCTGATATCCGAAAGAATCTCATTTCTGGAACTCTACTGAGTTCACATGGCTTCAAGATGGTTTTTGAAGCTGATAAAATAATTTTGTCTAAACATGGAATGTATGTGGGAAAGGGATATGTGAAAAATGGAATGTGAAAAATAAATGTAATGGCTATTAAGCCCAATTCCATTAATAAAAATAAAAAGTCTTCCGCTTATATGCTTGAGTCTTCTAATTTATAGCATTGTAGACTAGGTCATGTTAATTATAATACTTTGAGTAGATTAATTAACTTGAATCACATACCCACATTTAATATTGATCCCAAACACAAATGTGAAATATGTGTAGAGGGAAAACTAACGAGATCTTCATACCAAATGATTGATAGAAAAACTGAGCCACTTGATTTGATACATAGCGATGTTTGTGACTTAAAATTTATTCAAACTAGAGGTGGGAATAAATATTTTGTTACATTCATAGATGATAGCACAAAATATTGCTATGTATATTTGCTTAAAAGCAAAGATGAAGTTATAGAGAAGTTTGCTCTCTATAAGCAAGAAGTTGAAAACCAACTTAAGAAGAAAATTAAGATGGTAAGAAGTGACCGTGGTGGTGAAAATGTAAAACCATTTAGTGAATTTTGTGCACAACATGGTATTATCCACAAGGTTACGCCACCTTATTCACCTCATTCAAATGGTGTGGCTGAACGCAAAAATCGTACCTTAAAGGATATGATGAATGCGATGCTGATAAGTTCTAGATTGCCACAGAACATGTGGGGAGAAGCCATTTTATCGGCTAATTACCTTTTAAATAAGGTACCCCGAAAGAAAGAAGACAATACCCCTTATGAATTGTGGAAAGCTAGAAAGCCTTCTTACAAATACTTGAGAGTGTGGGGGTGTCTTGCAAAGGTAATGGTACCTACACCAAAGAAGATGAGAATAGGTCCAAAAACAGTTGATTGCATCTTCATTGGTTATGCCCACAACAGTAATGCTTATCGGTTCCTCGTGTATGAATCTAAAAACCCTGAGATTCACAAGAACACGATAATGGAATCTAGGAATGCATCATTTTTTGAACATGTATTTCCTTGCAACTCCCAAGAGGATGGTCCAAGTTCATCTAAACGAACGTTTAAGACTATTGAAGAGAATAATCAAGATCATCAAGAAGTTGAAACCGAATATGAAGAGGAAGAGCCTAGATGAAGCAAAAGAGCAAGGATAGAAAAATCATTTGGACCTGACTTTCTGACCTACATGCTAGAGGTTGAACCTCAAACTTTCAAAGAAGCTGTAAGCTTATCTGAGGGTCCTTTATGGAAAGAAGCCATAAAGAGTGAAATTGATTCCATCATGCAGAATCATACTTGGGAATTGGTGGACCTTCCTCCAGGAAGTAAACCGCTAGGTTCTAAGTGGATTTTCAAATGCAAAATAAAAGCTGATGGAACAATTGACAAGTATAAGGCTAGACTTGTTATAAAAGATTATAGACAAAAAGAAGGCCTTGATTACTTTGATACTTATTCTCCTGTAACGAGAATAACCTCCATAAGAATGATTATAGCGATTGCCGCTTTGTGGAATCTTGAAGTACATCAGATGGATGTAAAGACTGCTTTTTCTTAATGGAGACCTTGAAGAGGAAATTTATATGGAACAACCAGAAGGTTGTATTGCTCCAGGACAAGAAAAGAAAGTCTGCAAATTGGTGAAGTCTTTGTATGGGCTTAAACAAGCACCAAAGCAATGGCATGAGAAATTTGACAATGTTATGATGTCAAATGGGTTCAAAATTAATGAGTGTGACAAGTGTGTTTATGTCAAAAGAACAAACGATGGATATGTTATTCTTTGTCTGTATGTAGATGACATGCTAATCGTGGGTAGCAATGATCGGATGATCAAATCAACTAAAGATTTGTTGAACTCCAGGTTTGACATGAAAGACATGAGACCTGCTGATGTGATTTTAGGAATCAAAATCAAAAGGTCGCCTGATGGACTCATCTTGAGCCAGTCACACTATGTAGACAATATACTTGACAAATTTAGTAAAAATGACATTGGCGTGACCAGAACACCAATTGATACTAGTCAACATCTATCCAAAAATAGAGGAGAAAGTATATCCCAGGTGGAATATGCTAGAGTGATAGGTAGTTTAATGTACTTAATAAATTGTACAAGACCAGATATTGCCTATGCTGTAAGTAGTCTGAGTAGATTCACGAGTAATCCAGGAGATGATCACTGGAAAGCGATTGTTAGAGTACTCAGATACTTACGGTATACTCGTAGTTATGAGCTACATTATACAAGAGATCCTGCTGTTCTTGAAGGGTATTCTGACGCAAGTTGGATATCTGATATACAGGATTCTAAAGCTACAAGTGGATACGTATTCACTTTGGGAGACGCAGCAGTTTCATGGAAGTCTTCAAAGCAGACGGTAATAACCAGATCTACTATGGAATCTGAATTTGTAGCTTTGGATAAAAGCGGTGAAGAAGCTGAATGGCTAAGGAATTTCTTGGAGGATATCCCTGAATGGCCTAAACCTATGCCTGCAATATGCATACATTGTGATAATCAGTCTGCTATTGGCAGGGCATAGAATGTGATGTACAATGGTAAGTCGAGGCATATACGTCGTTGACATAATACCGTTAGACAACTAATCTCAACTGGAGTCATGACAATAGACTATGTAAGGTCTAAAGAAAATATTGTGGATCCGTTAACCAAAGGACTGAATAGAGATCAAGTTGAGAAAACATCAAGAGGAATGGGACTTAAGCCCATAAAAGAATAGGTCGAAACAGTGGAAACCCAACCTTGTTGACTGGAGATCCCAAGATCTAGGTTCAATGGGATAACTAAACTGAATAGACTGAGTAAGATCACTGTGGGGGTTACCCCAACCCATTCCTATAATAAAAACAGTGATACCGGTAGGGAAAGGTTAAGCAGTTTGCTTTTAACGATTCTTATGCGTCGAATACATTGAGAATTCGAGCGGAGTAATACGGGTTACTTTTAAGTAAGAAATCACCTATGTGAGAGAGAAGTGGGGCCGCTTCAAAGGAGAATTGCTAGGGCTTAATTCTTTAGAAACTCTTGCAGAACCAGGGAGATGTTCATGGCCAAAATGAACATAACCATGAGAACTGAAACTGTGTCAGAAAAATATCTGTGTGAGGTATGTTATCGTTTACACAAATGGCAGAACAGTTCAAGGACATCGCGTCTACTAGTCAGCCAGTAAAGTAAACATACTTTCACAAGGGAAGGTTCAAGGGTTAACGCCTACCTATCCTATGCAGATATTAACCGTAGAACTCTATCATCGTGTAGTGTTTTTGTTTTTCCTCTGTAGTTTGCCAATTTCATTCATGTGGGGGATTGTTAGAAAAATGGCAATTGGATGAATGAGAAATTGATTAATGGAGGTCATAAACCTCATATTGTAACAGCCAAAGGCATGGATTAATAGGTGATTATGAGCTTCATAATCATGAAAAATGGAGGGTTACAACCAATGGTTTAATGGGAGATTATGAGCACCATTATCATAATTATGAGCTTCATAATCATGAAAATGGAGGGTTACAACCAATGGTTTAATGAGAGATTATGAGCACCATTATCATGGAAAATGGAAGGTTGCAACCAATGTCATTATGCATATAAATTTTGAATAATGCCTCATTATAATGTAGATTGTAACGTCTATTCTTTTAAGCCTATATAATGAACTCTCCTCCACATGTTTGAGATACACACAATTGCATAGAATTTGCACTCACTAAGTCATAGAGTTTTTTCTTTGTTTTTCAAGTTCCATCTAGTTTTGGTTGTAGTCATTTTTGGTGATAGAAGAAAAGCAGTTTCAAGTTCGCCGGAAACGGTATCCAATAGTGCTTAAGATTCCGTTAGTAGTCGTTGTATCCTGGGAGACAGACGTCCGTAGAATCCTTGTGCACAACCGGAGGGGACGAATCTGTTTTAAGGAAAGCGTGACCTACACGTGCCTCAACCATTTTCGTCTAATTTTCACGTTGCATTGCTTCCATTGAAGTTGAAGGTTTTGTTATACCTATTTTGTTATTTTTTATTTTTGTAAAAATTTGTAACTTGTTTGTTTTATTCATGCAATATATTGTTTGCAATTCCTTTATCCATATTCTATGTTGTATTTACTAACATTTGATATTATCAGTTTCAACTAAAACTTTTAGTCGCTACAGTGTAAAGCTTTTGCATACTACAGTCTCAATAAAAAGTGCGCTACAGTATAAGGCTCTTGAATGCTATAATGTTTTTAACCAAGTAGTTCAAACTAATTAGTTCTAATCAACGCTCCCAAACACCTTGTTAATTAACGATTTTCTGTGAAAATCACATCAATTTTAGTCAAAAAAATTAAATTTTCTATCAAAGGAGTGATTTACTGCAATTTGTAACTTAAAGGGCAATTTACCAAATTAAAAGTTCAAAGGGAAAACTACAAATGTGCGACAAATTCAAGGGGCAATAGCGTCAAATACCCTAGTTTAAAAAAAAGTTTATGATAAGACATTAGATTAGATATGATTAAGTTGATGAGCGGCTATTCTCTCATGTATACTCCTAGATAGCTTTCTCTTAAATTTGCCTACATAAAATGTTTATTTTTTCCTGAAATGTGGTCGACTTGAAAAGATGAAAAAATATCCTCAAAATATATTTTATGTTCCTCCAAAATCCCATTATTTTCTATTTTGTTATAGAGATGTGAAAAGTCTATTTCGTATATTCATGGAAAATACAAAAATATTTTCATATTATCATCTTAAATATTAACTTACTTTATCTTATATGTTAATTAATTAAGCATAAAAATCAAATAAATTATTAACATATAAATCAAATAAATTATTATTTTTTCAAATTTGTACTTTTTATTTTTGAGTTTTTTACCTTTTTTTTGAGGTAGAGTTTTTTATTTTTAGGAGTGTAAAATTTTTAAAATTAATATTCTAACTTTTAATAAATTAATTCTTAAAACAATACTTAATGCATACTAAGGGTGGTCCTGAAATATTAAAAAAAATGGTGGCCCTAAAAATAACCAGTCAACGAGTTACTTCCGTATTATTTTTTTTTTCAATAACATAAAAGTATTTTCTTATATGTTTATCTTACAACAGGTGCAAGTGTGAGATTTCAAGAGAATGTAGCGAAGGAAATTTTTCCTAAAACGATAAATTTGATCACATTTGATTTGATTTAATTAGTGAGTTATTGGCATGAGTAGTCCCTAAACTTTAAGCATAATGATATTTTGCTCCTTAAATTTTAATTTTTTGCAAATTAATGTTTGAACTTTTTTTGTGGTAGTTTTGGTTCTTGACAAAAAAAATATTGATGACCGATGTCTAAAAGTTAATGTAGATAATTACATACTTATCGCATGATAACTTTAAATTTTATAAAAAGAGTTACATTATAAGCAAAAATTTTCTCTTTGTTATTATTAAAACCCAGTAAAAATTATGCCATTTTACACTTACTGTAAATATTTACGTAAAATCTTTAGTTTTATGTGTAAGGATGTGATTATCAATGTTAAATTTTGTAAATCAATAGTCAACTTTACTATCAAGGACTAATACCGTCAAAAACAAAAGTTTAAGTACTAATTTGTCAAAGTTAAAGTTCAAGGTAATCATTGTTCTCAAAGTTTAGAGACTAACAATATTAATTACCCCTTAATTAGTTGAATGGGAGAATTACTTGTGTAAAGAAATTCCAATAAAATTGGAATTGTATTGGCCTATTGGGATTGGGTGTCCCTTCAAAACAAGTCTTGTCCAAAAAAATTTACAAAAAAAAATAAAAATAAATAAAGACTTGTTTGGGGTAAAGGGCAGGTAGGATTCACATTATTAGGTATATAATATAGGATTCTCATGAAAGAAAAGAATGCAAAATCAATTTAGAGAGCAATTGAGAGAAAATCAATTCTCAGAAGGCAAATTCTTAGAAAGCCATGGCGTTTCTCACACGCCTTATTAGGGTTAAGAGCAGAACCCCAAACCCAATCCAAATCACTTTTGAGAAAATTCTTCGTAATGCACGTTGGCTTCAAAAGGACGTTGCATTCGACATTCAACGAAGCAGAAGATCGCCAACACTGCAAAGCTTGCCAAATTACCACCTCAGGAAGTGCAAGGAGTTCAAGACCAAATCGGTACTGGCGATGCGACATCGACGTCTACATCAGGTGCGGAGAGTGGGAGGTTTCTCAGAAAGACTTAGACCGCCCCAGGTCCATCTGGGAGAGAGCTATCGATGTCAATTACCAAAACCACAGGCTATGGCTGAAACATGCCAAGGCGGAGATGAAGAACAAGTTCATTGATCATGCCAGAAGTGTCTTTGATCGAGCCGTCACTCTCTTGCCTAGGGTTGATCAACTCTGGTACAAGTACATTCATATGGAGGAGGCTCTTAAGAACGTCGTCAAAGCTAGACAAATTGTTGAGAGGTGGATGAATTGGATGCAAGACCAAGAAAGTTGGCTTTTCTACATCAAATTTAGGCTCCAATATAATGAAGTCTAGCACACGAGGGATAATTTCAAGCAATTCGTGGAGTGCCACCCCAATGTCAGGGCTTGGGTTTGATTCATCAAGTTCAAGATAAAGAACGATGAGGTTGCTAGGGCAAGGAATGTGCATGAGAGGATTGTGGTTAGGGGTGTTCAAAAAATATGCTAATTTTCCAAAATTATCTAATCTAAAGCAAACTAAACCAAACCAAACTAGTGGTTTTTGTTTAATTTTTTGGCGGTTTGAGGGTGGTTTTTTATATAAATATTTTAGATAGTTTGATTAGAAGTTTGAACTTTCAAAATGCCCACCCAAACCGCCCATGAAAATGCTATTTTATATAATTTTATTTTTTAAAATTTTTTTATATGAATTTTTATTATTATTTTTGTTTTTTCAATTAATCATTGCTAGAAGTTCTACCCATATAAGATGTATCTTTTTATATTTTATAATTACATTTTTCCTAATCACTCATCATCAACATAAAAAAAAAATCAAATTAAAGAATCAACACATACGACTAAAACTAACTCATAGAATGGAACCCTAACTCCTCCTATCCAGCCAACGTCTTCTCTTTGTACAGCCGCGGGATTACTCGATATGCTGTCACTGTCATATCACTTCTCTCACCGCCAGCCTAACTCACCATGATGTCAATTAAGAATATTAATAGGAGGCGAGGTTCATCGACAAAAGCAGAAAGCTTTAATTCAAGTTTAAAATTTAATTGTGTTGCCTTATGTTATTTAGTTTTATTTTTGACTTTTTAGTTTAGTTCTTGGTGAACTTTAATTTTTGTTATTGTGACTTTTTAGTTTAGCTTTTTGTTTGTATTAAAACTTTGAAGGGTAAACTTTTAAACATTTTATAATTTGTGTTAAATATTAAAAAAATTGATCTTAAGCACAAACCACCTAAACCAAATCGACCAAATTGCTTATGAGTGATTAAGTTTGGTTTGATTTTATAAAAACTATCAAACCGCTCAAACCTCCCAAAAATAAAATTTATTTTTGGTTTGGTTGATAGTTTGGAGAAAAAAAGACCCAAACAGCCAACAACACCCCTAACTATGGTACAATCGGTCAATGACTATGAGAAGGCAAAGCGGTTGTCGATGGCAAACTACCTCCATGGTTTAAAACCTACACATTAAATGACACTTTAATCTTAAAGTCACAAGCATCAACGCGACAATGAGGTCTACGTTTTCGATTATACCTTCTTTCGTTGAGAATTAGATCTTCAATCTCTTGATTAGCGTCGAACTTAGTCAGAAATAGTGCAATGCTGCTATTACATCAGGCTAAGGCCAAATCGCTAAAGGCCAAACATATTACATGCTATACAACATTTGTTGAGCCTTTCTCACCATTATTCCCATACAAGCACTTCTCCACTATCCTTTTCAGGACCTGTGTCCTTTGTTGCTAGGCTAGCTCAGACCATATTCATGTATATAAATACTTGTATACTGTAAAGATTTTCTTAGAGGCAATTCAATACAAACAGTAAATTTTCCATTCATTTACTCTGTTTTCTCTTTGTTGGTATCAAAGCTTAAAGCACATGCTTTTCAATGGCTGTCTCTGCCATCAACCCCTATCTTAAACCCTGCCAAGTTGTCCTCAAACACAACTTACCGAGCCTCCACACCCACAATTCAAATAGTAAATCCGACGAATCAAGTGAGCACGGTCCGTCTAAATAATGACGACTATCTCACATCGCATGAACAGATCTACGCCAGAATCCGGGGTGTTGGGCTTGAAAGTTATGTCGATGGTTCTAGTGTGCCGCCTCCAGTCCTCACTCCGTCCATTAATGGACGACTAGGCTCTGTTAATCTGAAGTATGTCGCTTGGGAAAGGCAGGACCAACTGATATTTTCTTGGCTCCTTGTGTCCGTGAGCGAAAGTTTTCAGTCTCAAATGGTTGGTTGGAACACCTCTTACCAAGTCTAGGAAAGAGCAGCCAAAGTTTTCTCTACAAAGTGCAAAGCAAGAATCATGCAGTATAAGCTTTAACTCTAAACTCAAAAAAAAAAAAAAAAAAAAAAGAAGAAGGGGTGGGTTTGAGCATGAAGGAATATCTAGGGAAAATGAAGATGTTCGCTGATATTCTCGTAGCCTCAGGCTATCCGATCTCGGAAGAACACCAAATGAACGTTTTTTTTTTACCATTTAAAGAGAATTTTTTCAGGGTGTGTTTGGTTTGAGCACTTTCTTTACTCGAATCACGGTTCGAATAATTTTACTACAGTATTTTCTCTCACAAAAATTTAAATCTTCATTCAAATACTCTATTCAAATACTCGAACCAAACGGACCCTCAAGTTTTCTAACTGATGAAACTAATGTGGTTAATATTAAAAGTTTTATTTGAATTTATATCAGAATTGTAATCCATCAATAGCTCATGGTAACTATCATTGGTTGCAATAAACATCTTTGATGGTAGGATGTCTATATAAGAGAAAGAATAACAAGGTCTTTATCTTTGACAATTTCTACAAAAATACACCATTTATACTGAATTGTTTAAGGTGTAGAAGAACCCAAATTGCACCAGAAACTCACCTACAGCAGACCGAACAAGAGCAACAATAGCTGGAGGTAAGTTATATTTAATTCTGCTATGTTATGTGCAATCATGTTTATGCACGTTACTTTGATTTTGTTTGTGTTTAAATATCTTATATCAGATTCTCCATGTGCTTGCTAGAGTTAGACTCAAATATGACTCGGTAGTGGCAGTGGTTATCTCTCGTGCGGATAACTAGAGCTTGTCGGATGTAAGTGCCCTTCTTCTGGCCATTTTAGTATTTTGAATAAACCAAGGAGATGCTTTTAGAATTGTTCTTCTTTGTTTCCTTTTCAATATAATATAGTAAATATCCTATTTAAAACCAACAACAAAATATCTTTTTGGAGGACTTCTTTGATGAAAATCTCTAGAGGCGATGTATAGTTTAAAACTGTTAGATCTTGTCAAAATCTATTTTATTTTATAGATATGACATTTGGAAAACAATACCCAATTAATAGGTATTTTTTTATCCTCACCAAAAAAATTGTCTAGACAGATTCAAATTATGTTGATTCAGAATATTTTGATTTGAATTGTGTGATCTTAATTGCTATTCCAATTTATGTTTGGATGTGCACTTAAAGTGTTAATCTAAATAGAAAATGAAATTAAAATTTATGTTTAGATAAATAGTAAAAAAAGTTATTGATTTACTAATAAATTTAAGAAAATTTTAATGTTCATGATATTAAAAATAAGCAATATGTATTTTAATTTATTTCTCTCTTAGTTATGAATACAATGAAAGAACAATCATCTACTTGAGAAAATTATGAAAAAGACTTGAGAAAAATATGAAAAAGGTAATCTTTTATATTATAGCATTTGGATTTAAATCTTGTCAATGTAAGGGAGTCAAAGCTCAATTTAGATTCGAATTGAGATTTAATATTGATAATACTAAACACGTATCAAAATCCAATTCCAAATTCTTTCAAAAAGTCAAGTTAATCCATAAAAAAACGGGTCGTCACCTTTTCAATTTATTTTGGAAAGAAGGAGGGAATTAGGCCATTATTTAATAGGAATAAAATAATAGACTAAAATGTAATAATGTATAATAAATAGCCCATTTAGATTAAAACGAAATCTAAGGGAGATAAAAACTTGAATTTTACACTCGAAACTCAATTGAGATTCAAATTGAGATTTAATATTGATAGTACTAAACACGTATCAAAATCCAATTCAAAATTCTTTCAAAAAGTCGAGTTCATCCATTAACAAAAAAAGGGTCGTCACCTTTTCAATTTATTTCAAGAAGAAAGAGGGAATTAGATTATCATTTATTGGGAATAAAAATAAATAAACTAAAATATAACAATATATAATAAATAGCCCACTTATATTAAAACAAAATCTAAGGGGAGAGAAAAACTTGAATTATACACTCAAAACTCAATTGAGATTCGAATTAAGATTTAATATTGATAATACTAAACACGCATCAAAATCAAATTCAGAATTCTTTTAAAAAGTCAAGTTAATTCATAAAACAAACGGGTCATCACCTTTCTCGTTTATTTCGAGAAGAAAGAGAAAATTAGACCATTATTTATTAGAAATAAAAATAAATAAAACAAAATGTAACAATATATAGTAAATAACTTATATAGATTAAAACAAAATTTATTTTGATATAGAATGACATAAAAAAAAAAACCATGAAACAACAACATGGTAAGGAAAAACAAAAAGGAAAAAAAAATAAAAAAGAAGAATAAAAAAATTAAAAATTTAAGTATTAAAAAACACATAATTTTAAAAATATTATATATTTAAATTGTTTTAAAAGTATGTAATTTATTTACAATAAAAATTAAAGCTGTGTTATTTAATGTAACTTTCTTTTATTTCGCTTGCTCTTTTTGTGTTCAATATTTTTGGACGGCTGCGGGGACCCACAAAAAAAAAAAAAAGATTTTTCGATCCGTCCCTTCAACCCATCGACGAGTCCGTCACTCTCCCCAAAGGACAAAAAGCCGTTTACCTTTTTAATATTTCTCCCTATCTCACCAGCCACCATTCCTGAATTCTCACTTCTCTGATCATCCTCACCTGCCTCTCTCTCTCTCTCTCTCTTTCTTCCACCAAACCTTAACCCTAACCATGGATGCTTCTCCGGCTCTATCCCGCATAGGTCTCGCTGGCCTCGCCGTCATGGGCCAGAACCTCGCCCTCAACATCGCCGAGAAAGGCTTCCCCATCTCCGTCTACAACCGCACCACCTCCAAGGTCGACGAGACGGTCGATCGGGCCCACAACGAAGGGAACCTCCCTCTCTTCGGCCAGTACAACCCTCGCGACTTCGTTCTCTCCATCCAACGGCCTAGATCCGTCATCATCCTCGTCAAGGCCGGCGCCCCCGTTGACCAGACCATCGCCGCCCTCTCTGACCACATGGAGCCCGGCGACGCCATCATCGACGGCGGCAACGAGTGGTACGAGAACACCGAGCGGAGAATCCGAGAGGTCTCCGACAGAGGGATTCTCTACCTCGGGATGGGAGTTTCCGGTGGAGAAGAAGGCGCTCGCAACGGACCCTCTCTCATGCCCGGCGGGTCCCACCAGGCCTACCTCAACGTCCAGGACATCCTCCACAAGGTCGCGGCTCAGGTCGAGGACGGCCCCTGCGTCACCTACATCGGCGATGGAGGTTCTGGTAATTTCGTTAAAATGGTTCATAACGGTATTGAATATGGTGACATGCAATTGATTTCTGAGGCTTATGATGTGTTGAAGAACATTGGGGGTTTGTCAAATTCGGAACTTTCCGAGATTTTTGCCGAGTGGAATAGGGGCGAGCTTGAGAGTTTCTTGATTGAGATTACTGCAGATATTTTTAGGGTTAAGGACGAACATGGGGATGGTGAGTTAGTGGACAAGATTCTGGACAAGACTGGGATGAAGGGGACAGGAAAATGGACGGTTCAGCAGGCCGCCGAGCTGTCGGTGGCGGCGCCGACGATTGCGGCTTCGCTGGATTGCCGGTACTTGAGTGGGTTGAAAGAGGAGAGAGAGAGCGCTGATAAGGTTTTGAGAGAAGCTGGGTTGAGGGAAGAAGTGGGGTCAGTGAAGATTGGGGTTGATAAGAAGAGACTGATTGATGATGTGAGGCAGGCATTGTATGCTTCGAAAATATGTAGCTATGCCCAAGGAATGAACTTGTTGAGGGGTAAGAGCATTGAGAAAGGTTGGAACTTGAACTTTGGAGAGTTGGCTAGGATTTGGAAAGGTGGCTGCATTATTAGGGCAGTGTTCTTGGATAGGATCAAGAAGGCTTATCAGAGGAACCCCAATTTGGCGAGCTTGGTTGTCGACCCAGAGTTTGCCAAAGAAATGGTCCAGCGCCAAGCTGCTTGGAGGAGAGTCGTAGGGTTGGCTATATCTGCAGGGATTAGCACACCGGGGATGTGCGCCAGCCTCTCGTACTTTGATACCTACCGTCGTTCTAGGCTTCCGGCAAACCTTGTTCAGGCTCAGAGAGACCTTTTTGGAGCTCATACTTATGAGCGTATCGACCGCCCTGGTTCATTCCATACCGAGTGGACGAAGCTTGCAAGAAAGAGTGATGCTAGCATTGGGGCTTTTAATTGAGTTTTCTTTGTAATGGTGGTGGTTGTCTGTGCACTGGGTGTTGGTTTATGCTGGATGCTTATTGGGGTTGTATCTTTTGTAGGCATAGCATTGGCGGTCATTGGTTATCTTTGTAAGTTCCTTTTTAAACTATCTTAATAAGAATTGCAATGCCTTCCGAGGTGAATGATTTAAGGTCTTTTTGTTTCAATAATATAGTGAGCAGCAATTTGTTTCTGGTGGATGTTAGGATCTTGTATCTCAATAAAAGTCCAATGAGCAAAGTTAAATTTTCTTCTGGTACAATAATGTGTTCAATGAGCCAGGCTTTCCTTTTTCAAATTTGAATCTTTTGTTGCAGGGTGGCGATGGCATCGCTTTTTGCGAAGTTTCGGTCAAGAATATGTTTGCATTTGTTCTTGTAAAAAGTTTCAACTTGCAAGCGCATTTTAAACATACCATAGCATTTTCTTTCTTCTTTGTGCTTTTAAATCTACTTTCCATAGTGACAGCTAAACATGGTTCTACTTTTTAAATTTTTTGTATCAAGGAGCCGTGCCGCTCTCACGGGTTGAAATAACTTTAACCGTTTCACCTGACAATAGCCCCTCAACCGTTGTTTCATTGATTTTGAATATGGTGCGTTATCATTTTCAAGCTAGAAAAAAGCGTGTAGAAACTTTCAAATTTTGATTTACTGGAAGCTTCTCGAGGGGGAAAAGAACAAGAAGATCTATTGATGTTTTTGTTGTACAGAAGCTTGGTTGTCGTTAATGTCCTTGTTTTCTTGGATAAGTTTGGCTGCTTATGCCTGTCGCTTTTACACACTTTCATTGCACGAACAAAAGTAATGAATGAAAGATGATGGAAGCAGGCTGCTTAACTCGAATGAAAACGTCACTGTGGAAGAGTTGAAAAGTGAGAGAGAAATTGGAGGATAGATTTTGTAGAGGAATAATATTACGTTGTTTGGTAGAAAAGAGATTGAGAAGGAAAGACGTATAAAATCCATGCTGCTCTACACCCATGTGGGTACGAAAAAATATTGTCCTGAATCACATCTCATTCACTCATTTGGGTAGAAAAGAAATTGAGAAGGAAAGAAATTGGAGGGGTTTTTTGGAGGATAGATTTTGTAGAGGAATAATATTAGGTTGTTTGGTAGAAAAGAAATATAGAATGAAAGAGGTATGAGACCACTCTTTTTTTTCTTCTTCTCTCGTTCACTAAATATATGAAAGAAAACCTATCTCCTCACTTTTTATTTTCCTCTCTTGGCACCAACTCCCTTCTCATTTTCAATCAGTCTTACCAAACATAGTGCTAGATTTTTTGAGTTCTGTAGTTTGAAAAAGGGTCCCGTTTGAGATTTGAATATCGTTGATTTTAAAGTAATTTGGCCAAGTCCATTCCCTATCTCTCACTAGCTGCTAAAATTGCACTTTTTCATTTGGAGGTCAACACATCAATTGCTCGTATAATTAAAGAACAAAATAGCTTAATCTGCTGACCAAAGTGAATTTAGGATATCAAAAAGTAAATGTATTCAGAAAATCAAGCAGAATCCACCTGACAAAACAAATCTGAGTGTATATCAAGCGCCAATCAGCAACATATACTTCACAAATTTACATAAACTCCATTCTCATGAATTCTTTCAAATGGATTAAAAAAAAACTCAAATAATTAAATTACATATTTCACAAGTCTACAATACCCTTCAAATTATTTTGGTAAATAAAATAATAAAGTGCTTTGGTAGTGCCGGCTAACCTGTTGGCGTAGATTAATGGAAAATAGAGAAGAAACTGCTTATGTGAAGCATCCACTCTCAAGAACAGGTAGAGTTCTTGTGACTGCAGCAGAAGGCATTTTACTTTGACCAACCCATCTGCTTGGAAGAACCAAATCTTCATCAGCTTGTCTTTCCATTATCTGAATCTTCTTTGTCCTCAATAGCCTCACAAGAACAACCACTGTAATTCCCACCAAAAACAGCACGGCAAATGCAAGAACAAACCCAATAAACCACCAATAACACAGCTTCTGCTTCCCTTTCAACTTTCCTTCTGGAATAACAACCGAAAAATGACCCTGCTCTCTCGATTGACATGCGCCGGGAGAGCTCATCTCGCTAAGGGATGTTGTCCCATTAGCGGCATATCTTACACACCTTACCTGGGATTTCAAACTTTCCTCGACCGTCAAGTTGCGAAACTCGATTGAAATAGGCTTTGCAGTAGCACTCAGATTGAGTTTTGTAATGCTTTTTGCACTGGAATTTGAAGCATCAAAAGCCACGAGACCAAAAACAGAAGCGACCAACTTGTAGCCTGGGACAATGTAGTATTCGGAGGACCAATTGCCCAAGTCTTGGTAGACTAAAACGAGCCGTCTCACATGAGGCAAAGAGGTTGTATTTGATGGGATGCTGAAATGGCTGAAATTAGCTCCTTCATTCCATAATGTCCGGCTTCTCAGCTTCAAAACCGATACTTCTATGCCGGAGAGATTTGCAGGGGTGGTAGCTTTGTAGAGGACACCAGTGTGAGGGCGGTGTTCGAAGTGCGTCTCAAAAGCAAAATCTTCAAGTAAAGAATCTAAAGAACCAGCTGCAGAATTGTTGAAGCTGTTTACCAAGAGAAAGAAAAAGGAAGAAGGAACGAGCAACAAAAAGATCAAGTTCATGCCCATGTTTGATCCCTCTAAAACAAACTCAAATGTTGCATAGATAAAATTGAAGATAGAGAGATTTTCAGAGCTCAATGCATCACATTTTCAATCTTTAAAAGGAAATTATTTGAGAAGCATTGCAAAGCAGAATGATAAAAATTATGAAAAAAAGACGAAAATCTGCTTTTGTTTAAAGTGTTTTGTATGTGTGTTTGTGTCCTGTTTGAAATCGATGATGTCTTTTTTTTACAAAGGGAGAGTGCGCTGTGAGCATGCTAAGAAAAAGGGTCCCATGAAAAGAGGGAGAGGGGACTCAGGACCATCTTTTTTTTTTAATCAGTATTTTCACTTTGATTTTTTGTCAGAACAAACAACTAAAAGCTTGCAAAAACTAGACTTTTGGCCAGCAATCAGTAGGACCTAGAAAACCATATTTAGAGTTTTAGCAATGCCTGTTTATTTAACAGCTATGTGATGTGAGAAGAAGCAATCTCTTGATTAGTCTTTTTTTTTTCCCCATTTTGTTAAGCAATAGATAGATTTATGTGAAAAACAATGAAACAGAAGCTTGGCCCATAAACATGTGGGCAAGAAAAATTTGTGACAAGACCACTAACCACTGGCGTTGATTGCTCTTGTAAATGGAGGCAAATTTGGCGTGTAGAATGATTGGTTGACTCTGTAACTGATATGGTTTTTTTTTTTTTTTTTCAAGCATGGTCTTGATCCCACTATGAGTAAAAATACCTCTTTTCATGTATTAAAACCAACTATAGTTAATTATAAAAAATAAAAATAAAAAAAGAACTAAGTTCACCTTCATTTTAGCACCTTGATTCCTACAAGGCTACTTTGTTGAACACATGATCTCTTTAGAATAATTATCAATTATGGTTCTGAAAAGCAATAAAAATACCACTTGACTATGTGTGCAAACATCAAACATGCAATGACAGACTTACAAGTAGTTCATGTCCTTGTGAGCATCCTCAATAATAAGGAATTTAAAAAAGGTCCTAAATAATAAGGAATTTAAAAAAAAGGAATTAAGAGGTCCTAAATAATAAGGAATTTTAAAAAAGGAATTAAGTTTCTGTATTTATATTTTGAAGCGTTACTTCCAATTTTGAAAATCAAGTAAAATTGACTTCACTATAGTGAGAGTCTTTAATAGAGAAAATAAGTTTGGGTAAAATTATGGCTTTAGCTTTTTTATTGAATTGATAGAAAATATCTAGAAATTACAGGAGATCCTAATATGCCTTAATTTACAGTTTAAGTATTGAAAATAGGAAACTAGCTAGCCAGGAATCCATCTAAATAATAACAAGAAATTAAAAAAACTGAATCCGAGATATTTACATATTTAAATAAATATATAATATTTATTTATTTTCTCTAATAGTGTTACTCTAATTCTTTCAGATAAGAGTATTTTTGTCACTACATATTCTTACTCTAACTCTTTCTGGTTCCTCGAATCAGTAATCAATAAAAAAAGAAAAAAAAAATCTCTTTTTTTAAGGGAAAGGGGAATTTTCTTAGTTGTTTAATAAATACCGAGTACGATTATGCAATACAATTCTACAAAAACTTGATTTATCTTTGGGAAATTATATTAAATAACATAGTTTAAATTCTTAATGTAAGCAAATAACACTTTTAAAAATATTTAAGTATATAGCATTTTTAGAATCACGTACTTTTTTTAACACTTGAATTCTTAATATTACTTCTTTCTTTTTTCTTCTTTTCCTTCTGCTCTTTATTTTTATTTTTGGTTTTTCTTATTTCGTTATTGTTTGGTTTTTTCTCTACGTCATTTTATATGAAAATAAACTTTGTTTAATCTAAATGTGGCGGGTGGGTTGGGTGCGACGAGGAAGGGGCTCGACAGTGACGGGGTGGCTAGTGGGGGTTGGGCCAAACATGATGGGAATAGGGTTAGGGTGGTTGGGAGTGGTGTTGGGGTAGCCGACGCGCTGGGGGGCAGTGGACAAGGGTAGGTGATAGCGGAGGGAGCTTGTTGGGTTCGGGTTTTGTGTTTGGGGTTTTTTCTTCTTTTTTTTTTTCTATTTTTTTGTTGATTTTAAATTTTTTTGGGCGTAAAAATCAAACAAATAGTTGTAATTTGGTGTTTTTAGATCAATAAATTCGATTTATCCTCCATTTTTAATGTATCAATTATTTTAAAAGGTAGTTTATGAATTTTTTAAAAAAATGATATTCAATAATTTTTCCTCCTAAACTTAACGGTTTGATTGTTAAATGATCACTAAACAACTAAAATAAAATATTAAGGTTGGTCAAATAAAAAAATTTAAGGCCAAACTAACAATTTGATAAAAAAATTAAAGACTAATGTGATAATTTATCTAAACTACTAAATAGGACGTCTTGAAACGCAACCAAAAGTATAAATCAAAATTGATTCAAAATATTTAACACGGGGACAAAATTAATTTGATACGTTGCCAAATGCCTAAAAAATTAATCCTCATTTTGAGCCTCTTTTTGCTCAGGTGCGATTTATTTGAAGAAATCTATAGTGGAAAACAAAAAAAAAAAAAAAATAAGAGCAGAGAGAAATCTGCATTAATATAGTATTTAAAATAATGATAAAAATTATTGATTAAAATTATTATTATATATTATAGTAAATTTTTTTTTATTGTTATTTTTTGCCCTGAACTTTAGAGAGAGCTAGGGTTTACGAGAGACTCGAACGAGAACCATTTCGATCCGAGGACGGTCATGGACTCGGATGCCACCAGGCGGACCGGCGGCCTGGAGCTCCGATTTCGACTTCGCCTTGGCCTTCAACAACAGCAATTTCTCCGACCGGGTTCTCAGAATTGAAATCATTCCCGATTCGCCGGAGATTAAATCGGACAGCGAGGCAAGCACCAACCTCTCCGGCTGGGCTGGCAAACGGAAGAGACGACGGGGAGATGTTAAGAGAGACAATGGTATCTCTCTCTCTCTAGAATTTTCTCTGTTTTGTGTTTGCCTCTGTTCTTCGTGGCTAGAGTTGTACTGTGCTCTTGTTTGGTTGCTGAGAGCTAATGTGGAAATGAAATCCTTGGAATTATTTTGTCTTGAGAAACTTGGTTGAAATTCTGAGACTTATTGCCTTAAATTTATCTATTCATGTATATTCGGATGGATTTTTTTTTCCTGTTTAGATTTCTGCTGTGTTTCTTAGGATTTTTGGAGAAAGTTTTACTTTTTCTGTACTGGTGTTGGTCTATTGCTAATCCTCAAGTACAAACATGGACAGTTTGGTTGGTAGAATCAATGTGAAATTAGTATTACTGATCTAGAGTATTGTTCTTTATCACTTTTAGCTGTTGATTCTCTCATGCATCGTGAGGAGCAGATTTTGAGCTGTCGAATGCCGGATACGGAGGAAGGTGCTCGTGAGAATCAAGAGAAGGAAGCTGTGGCAATGGTGGAGGATTTGCCTTCCGGAGTTAATACGAATCAACTTGGTATATTCCGTTTTTCTTTGGAGTTAGTGCTGAAAACTTTGTGATCATAACTAGTCTCACCACTTAAGGAGAATGGATTTTGTCTTTGATATGTAAACTGACTCTTTGCCTTGAAACTTTATCACATGTATGGCCATCGTCATATGCAATTGGGTTGCTTTGTATTTGAGTTTTTGAATTGTTAGCTGGTTGTTGTGCAAATTTGAAAATTAGTTAGAAATTGATACAGGTGATGAAGCTGCTCATAGCGATGATTCATCATTGAATGGGGACTGTTTGGCAGCTCTTGAAGTCAAGACTATGCATATCTGTTCTGCGATTTTGGCAGCGAAAAGTCCCTCCTTCTATAAGGTGAAGGGTCTTGTGATGTGTGCCATTTTGTTCTTTGGTTATCTTTAATTCACTTCTTGTTTTGTCTCTATATTTGTTTTCAAATGGGATGATGGAGTCTGAGCAGCGACATGCAACTCTTCGAATTCATGAATCTGGTGATTTAGAAAGTTGGCACAATCATTAATACGTTCTGTCATATAATTGGCAAGCTGTTTTTGTGTCATTTTCCCTCGTCTAGTTTAACCTTTTGTTTTTCGTGGCATGCAGAAGAAGCAGCCTTCATGGATCTTTTGAATTTCCTGTATAGTAATACTTTGACGGTACGAACACCTCCTCCTTTATTGGATGTGCTCTTGGCTGCAGACAAATTTGAGGTTGCATCTTGCATAAGATATTGTAGCAGTTTATTGCGAGACTTGCCTATGACTCGTGAGTTTGCCCTGCTATATTTAGATCTACCTTTTGGTGTTCTGATGGCCGATGCAGTACAGCCACTGACAGAGGTAGCAAAGCAGTTCCTTGTTGGATTCTACAAAGACATAACCAAGTTTGTTCCTTGGACGTATTTTAGATGATTTCTAAACGAAACATTCCTTGGAGAGTGCCGATGTTGTAAAGCAGTTTGAGTCATGTATTTACTAGATCAGATTAGTGTAGAATGCTCGTCACTTTCACAACCACCTTCTTGTCCACAATTGCGTAGTCAACAAGATTTAATAGTGTAATTATTATTATTTTGTTTAGGCTACTTAAGAGGGTAATTATTGAGTTGCCAAATTCCTTGCAGGTTCCCCAATGACATACTGAATCTTCCTCTTGCTGCTATTGAGGCAGTACCATCCAGTGATGAACTCCTGGTGGCTTCCGAAGATGCTGTTTATGATTTTGTTCTGAAATGGGCTCGGACCCGTTACATAAATCCCAAAGAACGGCGAGAAGTCATTAGCTCACGACTTGGGTCGCCTCGTTCGTTTTCCATACATGACTTGCCGGAAACTTGAGAAGGTTCTAACCTGCAATGGCTTTGATCCTGAAGTCGCATCAAAGCTTGTGCTTGAGGCTCTCTTTTTCAAGGCTGAGGCACCCTATCGGCCGCGATCTGTTGCTGCTGAAAATGCAATTTCAATTTATCATCGCTTTGTGGAACGTGCTTGCAAATACCGGCCAGTGAAGGTTGTGGAATTCAAACTACCCCGGCAGCAGTTTATCGTGTACCTTGACCTGAAACGGGAAGAGTGTGCATGTCTTTTCCCAAATGGTCGGGTGTATTCAGAGGCCTTTCACCTTGCGGGTCAAGGGTTTTAACTGTCAGCACACTGCAACGTGGACCATCATAACTCATTCCACTGCTTTGGGCAATTCTTAGGGATGCATGATAAGGGAAAGGTTATTTTTTCAGTTGACTACGACTTCGCGTCGAGGTCACAGGCAACGGAGGGGTACGTGACCAGATTCAAAGGAAATTATACGTTCACTGGTGGAAAGGCTGTTGGCTACCGGAATTTGTTCCGCGTGATCTGGACAACATTGATGGCTGAGGATGGCCCCTATTTTGACAACGGCATTCTCCATCTTAGAGTTGAGCTCGCCATCAAGCAATGAGTTTTTTGCTTGTTTGTATTTGGGGAATTTCTTGCCCAACCAGATTTTTTTTTTTTTTTTTTTGAGTTCTTGGGCAGGCTATTCGGCTTATTGGCTTCACATGTAGGAGCATAAAACCAATGCCTAGAGCCAAAATAGTCTTATAAAACTACAAGAAAAAAAGATATCATTGTAAAAAATACAAGAAAAAAAGATATCATTGTAAAAAAATTATGGATTATTTACCATATTATAGGTTTTATTTAAATATTATATTTTTAGTTTTTTATTTTATCAAATATATATTCTCATATCAAACATAATATACAAATTTATATATATATTTTTATCAATCATCACTTTTGATAGCATGTTTTCGCTGCTCAAAGAAAATATTTTTTCACTATTTAATATAGTGTTTTTAAAGTTTTAAGAAAATTAAAGCTTTAAGATATGTTTTACGAGATGTTTTATATAATTATAAAGTTAAGTTTTAAGTTATGATTCAGTTGATGTTTTTTATTAAGTTTTAAGAAAACGATTTGAAATGATTTTAAAGTCAAATGATGAGCAATGTCTCAATTTAAGTTGCAACTGAAGTCGTAACATTTTTAAGTATGTTTTAAAGTATGTTAAAAGAAAAGGACAAGAAAAAAAATTATTTTAGTATTTTTCTTATTAAGCAAGATTAATAATGTTAAGAAATGATGTTTAAAAAAGTTAAATAACAACCCGAAAAGGCAAGGCATCACACTAGAAGAGCTTACAGTCAAAGCTATAAAATGCTTCTCAAACAAAACACTTATAAAATAGACTAATTGTACCATATAGGCCGTATGAAACTTGTATCAGTTTTAATAAGACATTATAAACTTTATTATACCATTTTTATTACTTATAAAAGATTTTAAAACTATTTTGACTATTTAAGCTTTTTAAAAGTAGTTTATGCTTCTCTTTTTCTACCGACTAAAAACATAAACAAAAACTCTAACAGGCAGGCTTAAATGACATATAGCAATGCGTGGTTATGTGAAAAGTTCACAATTTAATATATTGTTTTTCTTTTGCCTACAATTTTAAATCACAATTTTGGGTATATGCTGTTCTGCACATTTCGATGGCATATGATTCATGTATACGCAAGTAATGTCCAAAAAGCTTCTCTCCTCTCTTCTAGTACAACACACTCTTAATTGGAATAATGACATATCCAGCAATTTATTCTTGATTGTGACTCAACATATGAAAATTAAAGAAGGGAAACAAAAGTTGACAACAATACATAAATAAATAAAAAGAAGAAGAAGATTATGTTCGTATTGCAATTTCTTCCTCCCCACGTACTAAGTTTTGTTGTGATGTCTAGTTCAACGGATCAAAGTGGGTTTGAATCAATTTTATTATAATTTTTTTGGGACCAAATTAACAGTTTAAAATTTAATGGCTATCACAAGTTATAATGCTTCTTTTAGTAAAATCTTTTTTCATTTGTGAATCTTTCTTTTACTAAATAATCATCACTTTTTTATTTGTCATAATATATTTAATGTTATCTGTGGATTGTGGTACAGCCAAAAGTAAAATTCTGTCCCCTTTACGCTTCATATATAAACAATAAACATAATGTAGCAATCATATAATAAATCATTAAGTTGTTTATATTTGGAAATTCTTCTCTTTATTGCCGACCTTCCGGCATGAGGAAATGAAATGATGCCAAAACATGTTTTATTAATTTAGCAAAATTCTTGATGATGAGAGAGAACCCAAGCATCTTAACAACTTCTATTTATTCTCGTGGATTTATTGCTAATATCAAAAACTTTAAAACTTAAGCACCTCTTTTGGTACCTAGTTAAAAGTAAAAGTAGAAAGCATTATAGGGGATTATTCAGAGGAGTTTACTACAATCATCCGCATCATCAAGGAACAAGACGAGGTGAACCAGTCTGTTTAGAAATATAATTTAAACTTAAAACATTCTAGCAATTTAAATTTTACAAAAACAACTATTTAAATAAAAAAAAATTGATTATAATTAAGGGAACAAAAACAACAAAATAGTGTAATATGCCAAGCGAGTGCTATCTAATGTTCGTTTTCTAGCAACAATCATTGACACGAAAATCTAAAAAAAATTGCATAATGATTCATTATAGTGAGGGCATATTTCTAAACGTCAAAATTACCTTAAAATTAGGAAGTACACAAAATTAACAAAACTACGATACAAATCTAACCGTTCAAAATAAAGCAACACTATTAATATGTGGTTAAATAATTAAATAATTATGCATGTTTGTAAACGTTAATCTTTATCCAAGTCAAATAACATTCAAAGAGAATGATCTCACTTTCTAAAGGATTTCACGTATATTTTTATGAGTAGTGATGTATCAATGTCAACTATCGATGTGATGTTCTTTTTCTGGTAATAGGTATCTCGAAAGATGAAATGGAATCAAAGGTGATGAAATACGAGAAGGAGAGCACTAGAGAGGCAAATAAGAGAAAAATTCGACTGATCACAAAATCATATACTTCGCAGCTGACCAAAGTGCATGCAAGGGAGAGGGAACAAGCAAAAGATGATATGACCAGACCATGTGGGATGTGGGCAGGCATATATATATAATATATACACACACACATATATGTATGTATGTATGCATGTATGTATGTATGGATTTTTCTGGCTAAGGGCGATCCTGACAAAAGAGATGGATAAAATTATTTTTGCTCTATAATAACACAAAGAATTATGAAAATCAAGAGAGTCGCAAGACTAGCCGATAACTTTTGTTTTTTACATTTAAGTACTGAAGAAAAAGTAAAGTATAAATGAGAACTTTTTAATCATAAAAATTAAATTTTTAGAAAAAATAAAATAGTTATTGTAGATACTTGGTTAAATAAATTAAAAGAAAAGTATAAATAAGAACCTTTTTAACTATCGTTTGAATAATGCATAAAATTTTTTGTTTTTTAGATGAAATAATAAAAAGCTTTTGAACGTATTTAACTAAATTAATTAAAAACTCTTTTTTAATTTATTATTCACAGGTAAAAGCTTAAAAATTTACATAAAAACCTTTTCATCAGTTTTATATATATATAAAAGTGCAGAGAAACGACTTGTTATGAAATAACTATCAAAAAAATCAAAACCAATCAGTGTGTTTGTTCAAACATGTCTAAAAGCATATTTTAGACTAAATAAGTCAACAAATGATTACCAATCAAACGGGTTTAATAGATATGCTTCGGTGCTAGAGGGTCTGTTCCTGTGTTGGGGAATGAAAGACTAACGGAGAAAATAATAGTTCTGTGACTATGATATGCATATGCATGAAAATTAGGAGTTTTTTTTTTATGTATTGTTTTTCAACTTTCAAATCTATAAAAAAAAATGTGGTTTTTTGATTGGATATAATGATGTTAAACGTGCACAAACAGTAGGAGCATCCACCAGAAAGGACCTTAAAAATTAATAAGGTCTGGTTTAAAAAAAGAGTTGTGATTTTTCATAATTCTCTTATTAGACAATATATAATTTCAAAATGAGACAAACATGTTTTAGATCAATTCAATATATACATATATACATATAAATTTCAAAATCTCTCAACATATGAGTTAAAACTCATACGTTTGAATTATATATAGTGTAAAACTTTCACCTACTACGGCATAAAACAAAAGTGTACTAAAATTTAAAGCTCTCATAAGCTATATAGTATTTGAAGTCATTTTTAAGTACAAACCCATTTCATTTTGCCAAACTTCTTGTCTGTCTCTCTTGATAAGGTATATTACAACATTTAATTCAGCAAACAAGCAGACAAAGATAGAGTTCGAGCTATGGGTGCTTGTTCTTTAAAGTCAAGGTGTGTGTAGGATGTTCCGAATTTTAACCTTATGAATAGAAATCTACCAATGCGCAAATTTGAGTGAGATTTTAGAATTTGAAGAAAGGAAATAAAAATTTGGTACCCAATGATTTTCATAGATATTACTTGAGCTTTCGGCTTTCTGTGACAAAGCTACTCTCGAGAGAGAGATTTTGGGCATTATGTAAGATTATTGATATTGATTTTTCAATTGATCTGCCAGAATCTCTATTAATTGCAGGGATATTTACCTTCTAATTATGCTTTCTATTTTAAGTTTATTTAAGAACTATTTGATTTTTGATATCTCATCAAATCTATGCCTTCATATTAGATTTAACATATAAATCTATATATTACTTTAGTCCATAACTGATTTTTACATTTAAAATGACTAAATTATCCTTGAGTAAAGAAGAAAAATTATTAAGTCTTTAAAAAAATAAGAAGAAAACAAAACAAAAACAGACAAAGCATCTACATGAGGATATATTATACATTACAAAAGTCAAAATCTTAGTATAAAATTTTTTTAAGTTATTAAAGTTTTTTTATTTTTCAATTTGAGTGTATTTTAGAAAATTTTTAGGATAAAGTCGAAGGTTGATTGAAAGAAAAGGTATAAATTTATGTGTTAAATTTAATACGAAAGTAGACATTCGATGAGATTAAAAACAGAAAACTGTTTGGTATTGTTGTGAGAATTTTTAGAAATGTTTTTGCATGTTTTTTGAGGCAAAAATTTCAAAAACACTTTCAGCATAATTCTTAAAAAAACTTGATTTTTTAAAATAAAACTATTTTCATCTATTTTAAAAAGACTACCAAATAGACTATAATGTTTGAATAAACATAAAATACAATATATAACAGCATAAATAACGTTAATCGGATGTAATGGAGGTTCAATATATGTATTTTATTTCTCTTAGTTATGAAAATACTTCTTGTTTTGTGCCAAGTTTGTTTGCCTTCAACAAATTGCGGTTATAAGTCCAACTTTGAGGAGAATCTGCCCTCGGAACTAGTAGAACACTGCCAATATTTGCGAAGAAAAGCGGTCAAAACTACTGTTGAGTTTTTCAAGTGAGCATTTGTGCTTGGACTCTGAATTTCTATCTTCTGTAATTTTTTCATTAATAAAATATAATAGGGATTTAATATTTTTCCCCTCTCGACATAGGGGCTTAGTATTGAACAACTATAGCATTCATCTAAGTGGACGTGTGCTGAGCTTCTCAATTATCAATTATTCATTATCTATTTATGGAAAAAAAAATTATTAACCCTATGTCTCCAAATTATAAGTATTGGGTTACTTTTGTCTCTGAATTATTAATTTTAACAAACTATTCTATGAATTTTGATTTTTTTTTTGTTTTGTAATTTGGGTCTTAACATTAAAATTGATAAATAACTTTTCAACTTTTTCAAAAATAATCACGTCCCAATTACATAACTAAATGAAAGTCTTGTTGAAATAATTACACTTTCCAAATGTACCAACTTTTAATATTTTTTTTTTCAATAGTAAAGATAATATTTTATATTTAATGTAATTATTTCAGTTAAAATTTCAATTAATTACAATATAAAAAAAATAAGGGTCGAGGTTTGGATCACTCACAATAATTCTACCTATGAAAAAGATCATGAAAGAGGTAATCAGAATGACATTCGAATCCATTTACGATCCCCAGTTTCAAGACACATCGTACTTGTAATCGGGTCGAGGCCACTACTCGGCCCTACAAGGGGTGATATTTAATAAATAAAAAATTCAAAGATCAAAGTAATATTATACAAATAATTCAAAAATTAATAGCGTCAATAATAAAAGAAAATTATTTTCATTTCTATGTAACGTATTTTTAAACTGAGACTTATTATTTAAAGAATATTTAAAAAAATAATAAAAATTTTTTGTTTAAATTATTTTATTATAACATATAAAAATTTTATATTATAATTTTTTTTATTATTATTATAATATATAAAATTTTTATATTATTTATAATTAAATTTATAACAACAACCATGATTTTTATCATTAAGCTAAAGAGCCGGTTCGTTGATGGCCAAATTCTAACCAGGTAAATAGGATTGTTGAAAAAGAAAAAAGATAAGCTAATAAATTCTCCTCCTGCCAGAGTGAAAGCGTGAAATGAAATTTTGTCTTGTGCCTGCATCGATGGTACATACTTGTTTCTACGCTTAGCTGACGCATCTATCGTCTTGTTGCCTTTATAATTAATCAATATATTGTATTCCATTTATATACCTACGAGATAGACCTATATAGGCCACAAATTTTAGCTTGTACAATTACGAAAAGTGGCTTTGGGCACTGAAACATTGAATGACGCATATATATATATATATATTATCTTGTACAATACATGTTTTTGAATGACGTTACAATGATATGAGTCTTTGTTGTGTAAGCAAGTTTTCACCTGCAAATATCTGGGATCAGAAAGGCTTTATTTTCTGACGAGTAATCCAATGTTTAAACAGTTAGAGCAACCATTAAAAGACAAAACGGTTGGCGTAATGATAGTACTTTCGCATCGGCCGATCATTTTTTGCGTTTTGCCGATGAGCTCCTCCGTTGGATCTCATTGGGTTAAAATCCGTTCCTGATGATGCGATTTTATTTAAAAAATCAGCTAAAATTTAAAATTAAAACTTACGTATTATAATAACTTAAACTTAATTTTCTAACGTTCTTCCTAATAAAATATAAGTCTTGATATAACGAGTATATATTACATCGAGACGTAGTGAGACCTACTGTTTTATAAATAATAAAATTTTGTTTTTATAAATTTTTCTTAATTGATCATAATTAGTTTAAATTAAAAATATTATAGTAAATAAAATTATATTTAAAAAACATTACAGCATAACAAATAAGGGTTGTGGATTTTTTTGCAGTTTAAACCGGTGAACATAAATACCAATTTCGAGATTTTACATAATTTCATATATTTTTTAAAAGCTGTACTGATTTTTAGATTTTATTGGTTTTATTTTTTAAAATGCTTTTGTCATTTTCAAAAATACAAAAAACAAGAATGAAAACAAAAACTTGTTTGGCTAAATTCTGTACAAAACTCATTTCTAAAAACTCCTCCCAAAAGCCCCAAAACTGAAAACAAAAGGAAGTTGTCTTCTAAATTTTCATTTCACCCTCGGTATTCCTGTGCAACCCACAACCATCAATACCCAGCGAACCCATCGCCGTCCTAGCCACCCTCCTCCGGCCGCTAGGTCTTGACGCCGCCCAAAATGGACTCCGATCGAATCTCTCCGGCAGTCTGAATCCGAGCTTGGACTATGGCTTGCATGGCTTCATACTGCCGAAATAGCCATGGCCAAAATGACGAGCTCCGCTCTTTCCGCAAGAAGGATCTCCTCACTGTTGTCGATCACGAGTAGTCTTCGTCTCGGTGCTGCCTAACTCCGACTGTTGCAACCCACGACCCAGCGACCTGATCGCCCTCCTTATCTCCGGCAATTTTGTGCCTTCGGGCCCTCCCCCACCCCCCCAAGCTCCAACGTCACAGCCCTGATAACCCATGGAATTCCTCCAGCGTCGCCCTCCCTCCCAGCCCACACCAATGCTACAGCAAAGGAAGAGGAAGGCTTCTTCCTGTTTTGTTGTGATTACTTTTTAATCAAAGAAATTAGTTCAGAAAAGTTGATATTATTAGTCAATGTAAACATTAATAGTCAGTCTTTTGTGGGTAAATTTGGTTTCAAGCCTGTTTGGTGTCGGACGGTTCATACTATTAAATTATAAATAATATAAAGTTTTTATTTATTATAATATAAAAAAAAATTATAGTGTAAATTTTTATATGTTATAATAAAAATAATTTTAACCAATAATTTTTACCATTATGTCAAACACTTTGTTTGTTTTGATTAATAAATTTTTACTCCCAAACAAATTTGTTTTTAAAAACACCTAATAATATACAATCAAACACAATTTTAAAAATAGTTCTATCATATTTTTCAAAACATTTTTATTTTTATATTTTTTAAAAATAAAAACTAAAATAAAAATACTACTAAATAAGTCTTACATAATTTTATATATTTTTTCTAAGCTGTAAAAACGAATATTAACAAAAAAAAAAAAAAAACAATCCATCGTATGTTGCAGAGGAGCTAGGTGAAGCTGAGTAGAGGCAAGCTCCGCTCACTTTGTAAAAATTAAAATTTAATCCTTTAAACTTTGTAACTGTTTCCAATGGTCTCTGGAGATTTAATATATTTGTACGTATATGTCCCAACTTAATTTTAAAGTATGTTTAATGTAATGCTTTAATGATGTGAGTATTGAGATATTTAAATGTATAAAATACTATATCATATAATGCTATTTTTTACACCAAATTATCATGTTAAATTTGGTAGTATTTTATATCCTCAAAATAAGGTATAAAATTGAAAGAAAAAACTTGTGGTAAGATATTCTTATCCCGGTGTATATTTTTAATTGAACACTAAATATGACTAAAATTATATTAAAATAAAGAAATATATATGCAAAATAAATATTTATATATATATATCTAAAAATGAAATATTTCATAACAAAGCCCCAACGGGTAGGGTATCTTTTATAGTATATGACTCCGAATATGAATCTAACAGTTCTTAAGATATATATATAAAAAAGAGAGTGTATGTTTCTCTTTACTATTAACTAGACACAGCTTCTTCTATTTTTTGCATATTTTTTACCGCGAGGCATGCAAGACTAGAGGGCAGATTAGAAAAAAGTCTGAAATTCCTGGTGCTGATATTTTTTTTAAGGATGAAATGCCCACTTAGTTATTCATCAAATCAGCTCACATGTTTAGAGGAATATATTAATCGGTGGGTTTTGATCGACCAAAAATAATTAAAATCTGTGGGTGCAAGAAAAGGGTTACATAGATTAGATGGATGGACAGATGAGAGAGAGAGTGAGCAATAGGAGAGAGAGAGAGGGCGGAAAAGAAGTGATTGGACAAATGGAAATGAAATGATAGTGTAGATGGAATGCGTGTGAAGAGAAGAAACGTGCAAGTAAGTACCGTTTCTCCTCTCATAAGGCAGGCTTTTTTGTTTTGATAAGACACTGATTTCAGCAAAGTGACTCAGAATCTGACGTGATTAAATTATTTATCATTTCTTTTCTCTATTGCCATCATACTTCCATTGGCCCTTGGGTGGCTCCGGCCCCCACCCTCGTGTGTCTGCATCCTAACGCCACCATCACCCTAATAATTTTACATTTGAATATACATACATACATACGTACTTACATACATATATATATATATATATATATATAGAGAGAGAGAGAGAGAGAGAGATCTTAGCGAATGATCCTTACATGAGGTGCTGAGTGGAAGCGCGACGGCACCACGGCGCTACCAAGAGCAAGCATCAACGATTCTAGTGCGATACCGAAGAAATAATCAATCAGTAAGCAAGTACCTGTCTTTTAATCAAAAACTAATAATAATTTTGATAAATTTAATAATAAAAAATAAAGCCCAAGGCCTGTGCTTACCGGAAAAAATTCCTCTTATTTCACATATAATAGGTATTTGAAAAAATTAATTTTAATTAAGATTTTTAATTGTTATCGTATAAAGTTTTCATATATTATAATAATAAAAAATAAGTCATAATATAAAGCACTCATATGTTGTAGTTTTTATTTCAAAAGTTTTAATTTAAACCACACTTTCTAAACATCTTATATATTACACATTTTTCTTTTAAAAAATAGACTTTCACAATAGGGCTCAAAGAAAAGAACTGTTATTATATATATATATATAGATATATATTTAACTGTCAAATCTATACCAAAAATTATATATTTGTTAAGCATTTTTTTAACAAGGTGTTTAATAAATTAGTTCGAATAAAAAAAATAGTTAAAAAACTATAACATATAAATATTTTATATTATAATAATTTTTTATTTTATATTATAGCACGTGAAGTTTTACAATTTACATAGTTATTGGTTAACCTGTTTGCAAACAAAAGGTTAATTTAATGTGAGTTTAATCAAATTTATTGACGATATTGCAAAAGGAAGCTACTCTTAAATGTCCTTTCAATAATGTATGGTTTGCAGCGCTTGATTCGTATCATGATCAAATAAGATTTATAATAAATTATGATAGCATTTGAGATCTTATATCAAAATGGTTTCTTTTCTCTTCGTTTCTCTCAAAAATTGATCTCTCTTCCTCCCATTACCTAATTTATTTTTCTTTCTCAAACAAAATAATCCCATTTTAATAAGAGTATTAGAAATAATAAGTTTTAATTGTTATAATGTAAAATTTTTACATGTTACAATAAAAAAAACTTGTTATAATATAACACTTTTACATACTACAATGTAAACGTGTTTTTTAAATAAACTTAAAATTTGAATCCTTATAAAACCCACTTTAATAGAAGAGTTTAATATATTAGTTATAAACTTTGCTAATGGTGATGCATCGGCACTCTCATTCTTACTTTTAATATGAGAAAAAGCCAAGTGTCATTAATAAGCTTTTCTGTCCTTTTATCAATTTAAATTTTATGATACTTTAAAAGAAAAGTAGCAGATGGAATTTTAAGGTGTGTTTAATAAATAAATTTAAATTAGTGATTTAATTTGAGTTGTATGATTTAAATTAGAATTTGAATTAATGATTTGAATTGCTATCCAAATTGACGTTTGGATGTACATTTAAGTTTAATCTGAGTATGGAATACAATTGAAATTTATGTTGGGAGAGGTAATGAAAATATTTTTTGATTTATTAATAAATCTAATAAAAACTTAATGCTAATGATCTTAAAAGATATGCTATATGGATATTAATTTATTCCTATTTTCACTAAGAACATAATAAAAAAAAAATCATCTTAATTGGATATCAAATAAGAAAGTTATGATTTTTTTCTCAAATATAAGAGAAGGAGTTTCAACTTTTACTGTAACAAAGATATCTGAATATCAAAAGTTTAAGGGGAGTCATAACTCTAAAAACTTAGGATCCGTTTGGTAAATGGATTTAAATTAGTGATTTAGTTTGAGTTAGTGTGATTTGAATTAGGATTTGAGTTAGTGATTTGAATTGTTATTATAATTGACGTTTGGATGTGCATTTAAGTTTTAATCTGAGTATGGAATAAAATTGAAATTTGTGTTTGGAGAGGTAGTGAATATTGTTTTTTATTTATTAATAAATCTAACAAAATCTTAATATTAATAATCTTAAAAAATATGCAATATGGATATTGATTTATTCATCTCTTCATTAAGAATATAGTGAAAAAAGAATAATCTCAATTGAAAATCAAATGAAGAAGTTATGATTTTTTTCTCAAATATAGGAGAAAGAATTTTAGTTTTTACTGTAACAAAGATATCCGAGTATCAAAAGTTTAAGGGAGGATGAGAACTCTAAAAACTTTGATTCTTGATACTCAAATAATTTGGATTTTAAGGGAAACAAAAATGTATCAGAAGGATTTTTTATACTTGAATCTAAATTTGAATATATTGAGTTCGAAAAATGCATGAAACAAACGTATCATTGATTTTTGATACTTATTTGATTCAAATTTTAGAGAAAATAAACACATATTTAAAAAAAATTAATACTTAAATCTAAATTTAAATTCATTGGATCTAAAAAATACCTAAAATAAACATGCGCTTGAGGTATCTAAATGAATCAAGAGTCTAGAAAACTCAATAATGAATGATGATATACACGATATTTCTTAAGGGGCAATACTATACATCCCGACCGGGCTACGGCTCGATAACCTTGGGACCCATCTAATGGGGCCCACCCCACTAAGAGAACCAGGCCACAGCCCTTTCGAAAAAAAATAAAAAGTTTTTCTTCTTTAATGTGATTCATAACTACTTCTTTAGTGACGTCATATCACCGTTATAATACGGATGAAACAAAAGAAAAAAGAGCATGAAAACATTAACGGTGTGTTAAATAAAATTAGTTTTTAATTAAAATTTTTAATTGCTATTATATGAAACTCTTATATATTATAGTGAATAAAAAAAAACTACAGTATAAAGCTTTCATATGCTACAATTTTTAGTTTAAAAATTTTAATTTTAACGATATTTTTCAAACACTCTATAATTAATTATGTTGAAAATATGATACTCTAAAATAATGCTTTTGTTTTCATATGTAAAATTCTTAAGTCCCAACAATGATAAATATGGTTTAAGAACACCTACAAAACAATGAAGGCAAGATTCTCCCAACTTTGCCGGAGTCCAAATTTTCTTCTTCACATGTATTTTCCAAATGAAAAGTCCTTTGCAACGATTGTTATGTACTAAAAGTTCATTACTGATTAGCAAATGACAATATTATTGTTATCATTATTAAATTATCACAAGTGATAACAAGTTAGTATCTTAATTTGGTTCCTTTTTTTTTTTTATGTCAGCTTAATTAGCGGTCACAACTCATAAACAGATCATCAGAAATCAATATCATCAATATTATGAAAAAAATAAACTTAAAACTTTTGAGATGCCTTGCGCACGAGAAAAATAGATTGCTTAACGTAACACGCTCGGGTACTACAACGAGATTTGGAAAAGCCAATTAAGCATGTGTTTGCAAAGGTTAGAATCATTGTGTAAAACTCTTAACAGATATACTAAAAAGTAAAAAATTATTACAATGTAAAATTTTAATATGTAATAATTTTTAAATTAATATTTTTAGTTTCAACTATTTCACTAAATACTCTTTTGTCCAGGTATTTGAGCTATTTCTAATTGCCTGCATAAATCATGAAAGTGACAAGATTGGCTGGTAAAATTATGAGAATTTCTTGATCTAAGGAAGATATATAAAAGGAAAAAAGATAAACGTATTGCCTACTTTAATTTTCTTTTTCTTTTTGAACTTCTCTGGTTTGAATTGCCTACTTTAATTTTCTTTTTTTTTTTGAACTTCTCTGGTTTGAATTTTCATCCTTTTATATGCCGATGTAGATTTTAAATTATTTAAAATATCTTTTAGCAGACACTTTTAAGAATTAGGCGAAGAGTTTCAACTTTAAAATTTAAACACTATAACATATTTTCATTCGATGTTATAACATGGAGAGCTTTACGCTATTTACGGTTTAAATACTGTAAAACTTTCGTATATTATAATATACGGTTTAAACTTTACCTCTCTTTGACAATTACAGTTCCAACCGTTTTTTGCTATAGTGTTTTTTTCTTAAAATTTAAACAAAAAAAACTATTTTAACCATAAAAAACTGATTCCAAACTTTTCTCCTAAACATTCTATAATAATTAGAAATTGAGCATAATCAACAAAAAAAATATTTGGGATTAATAAAGTGTTTAGGGAGTAAATTGCAATTAAAAATTAAAACTAAAAGTATTATAGAATGTAAAAGCTTTACTTTATAACATATGAGAGTTTTATATTACTTGAGTTGGAGCTAAGTTTACCAAAAACACCCTAATATTTTCTATTAAGTGAAGTTTTGGGGCCCTGATAATATGTTCTATATATAGTTATATACGTGCATTTAAAAATTTGTACACATGTATACAGTTGTGGCCTTAAAACTTAAATCCTGTTCCACCATTTGGCGCTACTTAATTTATAAACCAACACAGCTTGCGTTGTGCTATAGTCTACATTTTCCAAAAGCATGCATTTGATTAGTCTTTTCGTCAGCAAAGTCATTAAAAAAATATAATGGATTTGCTTTGTACTTGATCAGCTCTTTGTTCTAGACAATGCTGAACTGTACTTGCTGTCTTGTGGTGCGTATACATTAATATGTTTTAAGATCAAAGTCTTTGGACGCAAATTCACAGCTAGAGTTTTTGGCAACACTGATTTAGTTTAAATTATTTATATTGTAACTTATTTTTAGTTTATATTATAACATATAAAAATTTTATATTATTTAAGTTTGAATTAAGTTTCACAAACATCCTAAACAAGGAAATTCTTATAATAAAAAAGACGATTATAAGTTATCCATGAAGCATGAATATTTTAGTCATCTGATTAACTTTTAATAATATGAAATACAACTAAAAATAACGGTCATAAATCAACCGTTGAAATCTTGATCCGAAGCTTGAAAACACATACTCAACCAATAGTGTATAATTACCTTCTCCAGTAAGTGGATCCCCCCTAAACAATTACTAGCATGTGTCATATATGCACTATTAGTTAATTAATTTTAGCCCGTTCAACTGGGATTAATTGCATGTTGTTATGTATGGTAAAGATCGTAAAAAATATGCTGCTAAGTATGCTGCTAAGTATGACACACTACCATTTTTATATAAAAATAATAATAATTAAAGTATAACTCAAAAGGCTACTAGGTCTTTGTCAAAATAGGGTTGTACTCATCAAATAGATCTTGCTTCTGATCAGCACAAACTGAAATCCTAGCTAGCTAGAAAGATTACATAGCTAGCATCGTACTAGAATCTAAAGTTGGATTAACATTACTCTTCTCTCTATTGTTTTTTCCCTCTAAAGTCACAATACGCCGGGCCCATAATTTAAACATACTAGCCATTTGTATGGGCAGAGAAACTTTAAAAAAGGAACATTTTGCAAAAGAATATCATTTTGCTTGAATTGCCATACGAATTAATCCACGTGAGGAGAATATTGTGGGCAAAATAATACTATGTTTGGTTCTCAGGATAAACCGCAATTAAAATCTTTTTATTATAACATGCTCTCATAAATATTTAAATTTTTATTTTTTTTTTCAAATCCATGAACCAACGGCGACCAGTTTTGTAATATGATTTTATATATTATAATATAATATCATTATCAGATATATTTTTTAAAATAAATATGCAATATATTCATATTAGATTAAGTAAAGGAAGATAATTTTAACTGAATTTAATAAAAATTATTTGATAATTAAAAATATGTCTCACGATTTTTTTGAAGATACACTCTGAATTTTTTATTATTTTTTTAGTTGGAGCTGTTAATAGTCCAGCATCCCCTACCTTAGTGTATATTTTCGAATGTTATACATGGTTAAAATAACCTTAAAATTAGAAAGAACCCAATAAGCGGTTTATAGTCTCATATTGTTTTTTTTTGTTTTGTTTTTGTTGTTTTTTTTTTTTTTTGTCAAGCCAATGCTAAAACACAAAGATGAGCTGTACATAAGTGAACAATTTGCATTTAAAATTATATTTAATTCCCTGTAATAATTTATGCTTTTCACGATTTGCATCCGAGTTTAAATAGCATCAACAAATTGGCTTTGTGAGAAATAATGAAAGCATCAAGTTATAGTCTGAGAGTACACTATAATTTTATTTAATCAAAAAGTGTGATCCATTAAAATCAGGTGCATTTGTCTCCTAATTAACATATTGCAGTATAAAATCTTCCCTCAAGTTGGAATACTATTTATTCTTATAAAAAAAACTACTAGCACAGGGATTTTGCATTGTTAAGTTAGATTAATATAATTATAGGGTATTTGACAAACTGGTTTAAATCGAAAAAATAATTTTAAATATTATAACATGTAAAAACTTTACATATTTACTTGATCGAAACTCGTAAGTTCAAACCATTTTACTAAACAAGTGGCTATTCTTAAAACTTAAAAGTTCGTACGGGGAGTGATCACTAAACTAACAGCATCTCTAAGAGGATCTTGATTTTAAGAAAGTACTTATCTTTGCTATTGTTATATATGTACCAAATTGACTTAAAAAATTTAAAGCATATGCAAAGCAAGTGATGGGCATTTTATTAAGCAAGCCACTGGTAGAAATGTCGCACATGGCACCACGAAAAATGTCAAGGAGAGAATATGAATAACTTCCTTTGCAATTGTTTATATATATATATATGTTTCGTTTTATTTCTTTTTCATCATTATTATATTATTATTATCCTTTTAAAATTAAGGCGTAGTATCTGATCTAAGCCCTCTCTTTTTGGCTTATATAAAGCCATTCCTCCACCCTGAGGTCCATGACCTAGCCTGAGTCCCTAGGAGAGAGAGATACAAGAAATAGAAAATAAAAAACCTCCTCAACTTCTTCCTCTTTGTTCATATAATTGCTTACTCTCTGGGGTTTCACTATATATAGCCTCAAAAAAAATAAAAGAAAGAAAAATTCAAGAGTTTAATGGTCAAATCTTCGCCTTATTTGTGTGAAGTTGCTTAGATCTATTATATAGATATACATATATATGGTTATAGTATGTTTTTACCTTTGTTTGTATATTTTCTGTATGTTGTTGAATTACAGAAATAGTGACTTATATCGTGATGAGAAGAGAGCTTTCTTCAGTCCACTCAGGGGGGGTTATAGGATTCAACTAGCTGCTGACTCATTCATCCAAATACTGTGTTTGAAAAGGCTGCAAGAAGAAAACCCAGTAAATGAGTGAATGATGCGGGAGACAAGTTGAATCTTAAGCTTCCTGTGCTTGGACTGAAGGGAGCTCCCTTGAATATTCTTCTTAATCTCTCTTAATTAACTTAAACATACACCTTATTTATTGAGTTTAATAACGTCATAATCCTTTTTATATGTCTGTGTAGATTCATATGTATCTTCTTGTTTATTTGGCACACTATGTATTGCTAATGTTTCTTTTCTGATGTTGAGGTGATTAATTAATATTTTGATCCAATCCCATTTAGTTTTGGCTGCCTATATCTGGATTAGCTTATTCAAACTTATCCACTTACTCTTGTTACAGTTCCTTATCTAGATTAGATTAATTTCAAGCTATGTTTATCTTATTTGTTAGTAGTAAAATTAAATTTTGTTTGATTGTCTTGTTTACGATGCTATGCACGTCTTTATAAATTTATTTTGATTGGTTTTGTTCAATATTGAGCAGTTTATTTCGGTTTTGAACCAGAGTTTAAATCTTTTTTCTATAGTGTTATATTTTATGAAAAAAATTTAAATCTTTGTTCAAATCTAGGAGCAAACAAGCTAAAAATAAGATCTGATTTGATTTCACAATATAGGCTAGGCTACAATAACATCTCATTTTTCTACTTTTTTCTTTTATGGTGGGCTATAATAATATCTGACTGTTATTTTTGCAGTTAGGGTTTTTGTCAAAGTTCTGAATCTTTGTTTGATTGACAAGCGTCTTAAAGGCAAACGCATGAGGGGGAAGATCAGTAGCTAACACGCTCCACAACAATAACTTCTTGGGCCGTGCTCTCCACCTGCAACAAGTTCCTAGACATGTCTCCACCGTACAAAATTACTAAAGTACCCTCGCTACTATGGTTAGGAAATTATTATTATATATTATTATTTTTTATGGCTTGGAAACTACTGGATAAGGCAAAAAAATTTTCATCTTCTTAATTTCTAGATTTCGTCCGATTGTACATTGTTTTTTGGCAGCCTTAAAAGTGTAGATTGGAGAAGTGCTTAATTTTTTTAGTGTGTGGAAGGTTTTTTTTTTTTTTTTTAAGTATAATATATAATCTAATGAGTGTATTATTGTTCATGGTGCATAACTCAGTCTTCCACGATTTATTTTTTTTTTCTCCTTTGTTTTGTCACCTTTTTGGGTACATGTAATGCGTTTGTTTGTCTTTTTTTTTTTTTTTTTAATTTTGTTTCAGAAAAACAAATTTAACATTTGTTGTTTTCTTTGCTTTTCGGATATGGGTAATCTTTCTACTCTTTTGTGGGTAACTACTACTGTAGTTTTTTTTAGGCTCAATTAATGGCATAAAAGGAGGAGCTGGCAAAGATGGGTGAATCGAATTTTCAACTTTTGCACATACACGTTTCTCACGTACAAAACGAACAGATGATCATTTTTTTTACAAGTCAAATTATCCTGTAAAATTGTCGGGAATACAAAACTTGTGGTTATCCGATCCTCCTCCAATTAGGCAGAGTGCCAATTTAGGTCATGATATAATAGGAATCTCGCATAATGTTTAAAAGGTTTGAGTTTACTGTAAATGGGTCTAAGTGGGTCAATAATAGGTTGATGTAATTAGCACGATAATTGTGTTGGGTTAGAGTTGATCATGTTAGCACGATTTACATAAAATGAAACAATTAACTAGATATATAATTTGAAAGTTACTTATATATGATAGATTATGAAAGTTTACGAGAAACTTTATTTGTTAATATTAAACGTAAATATTATAAAATTTAAAAATATAAATAATTTAAAAACAAATGATAAATTGATCAATAAAATTTGTGTTTTATTATCATGTTAAATAAATCACTTATATCAATTATTTTTTTAATAGCTAATTTAAATGAGTTACTTGGGTTAATATGATTAACATAATTATTAAATAAGTTGTGTTTGAGTTGACACCTGTGATATGTTTAATAAATAAATTGTATTTGAGTTGTTTTTAGACATGATTAATAAATGACTTGAACAAACTCAACCCATTAACATAAATTGCCATCTCTACTATTAAGTCATAAGACCATCCCTACTATTAAGTCATAAGACGGCTACCGTTGGAATATAAATGTTATTTTTGTTTTCTTCTAGAATTTTGCATCTCCATCCCTTGTTACTATTTCTATGTAATACATACACCTTTTTAATCTTATGGAGCAAAACATTATTCTAAAGAAAAACTTTATGACAAAAGGATGAGAATATACAAGTGACTCCATATAACTGGGTCATTTTCTTTAGCGCTGAAATATCTATCCTATCGCCATGATCTGACTCCTTGAGGAAACCCTAGAGTATACATAGCTACCAAATAATATTTTTACCATGAAGTAGCTAGGAAATAGACGTTATTATTGCACGGGATTAGTTGATTAATAAGTATTAAACTTTTGTTAATCAATTATATCTACCTTCTATTTGGCGTTATCCATTTGAACCAAAAAGTTTGAACCCTTTAATTACAATGTAAAGTAAAAATAATAATTACTATATAAAATTTTTACATGTTAAAATATTTTGAATTAAAAATAAGGTAAACAATTGGTTTGCACTTTTTCACTCAAACACAAATTAATTTCTAAAAATTTGAAATCACTTTTCTTTTCGTGTTTTCAAAGAGCAATAACCTGGCATGCCTGCCCTAGTTCTTTTTCCCAAAAAGAATCTCTGAAACAATAAAAAGACAACTCCTTGCTTCTATAACAAAAGTGATGCCTTTTATTTTGTTTTTCAGCCATCTACGCTAGTACTATTTAATTGGTCAATTATTCATACTCTTAACCTGTGTACGAAGCTCACAAACACTAACACTAACACTAAATTTGGATACAAGCTTTTTTCTCCGAGTCTCTTTTCCCACTTTTCAAATCCAATAAAATAGGGCTCTTTCTCATATGCCATGATTCAGCATTGCACCTACTTTAAGGAACATATACAAGTGCCCTAATGTATATTGTTAATTTGCCATTATCGATTTCTTGCCATATAAACTCTCGTTAATATAGTAATAGTGTAGAACTCTTTTATGCTACAATATAAAACAAAAAATAGTTGTAGTGTAAAGTTATCACATTTTACAGTATTTGAACCAATTTTTTCATTTCAAATTGGTTTGGTTTGTCAAACATCTTATAAGTATATAAGGGTGTTTTGTTGGTTTTTAACTAAAAACAGTACAAAGTAAAAAGTTATTATATGTAGGGCTTTCATACAAGACATTGTTTTTAACTAAAATTGATTTCAATAATGGTTCAAATTACACTTCCCAAACATTCTTTAAGAATTTTCCAGGTGCCTATTTCCGAGTGGTACAAATTAGTTTTAATTTTGGGGTTTAAAGTGGGGATTTGACAAAGGGATTTTTGCATCAACTAATTAAAATCTCAAGTGTCGTTGTAAAGCTTGATTTCCCTTTATTCTCTGGGTCCTGGATGTTCCTACCCATTTGGAAAAGGCCTAGTGTTTGATTTAACCGCATAATTTAATTTTTCATATGATCACAATATATGTCTTGTCCAGCATCTCTAAAGATATCAAGCAAAATCTTTCTCGACAAGAATCAGATAGGATTTGCTTTTGTCCTGTTATACTAGCCATATATATATATATATATATATGCATAGTATATGTGTTGTCCAATTTAATGATCACGATCAGGAAAATCAATGAATGAAATTATGAAACTTTTTTCTAAAGCATATCTAGTGAACAACAAAACCTTAAGCAGAATCTTTAAAAATAATTAAAAAAAAAATCAAAACGCTTTTCTTATAGTAATAGTTACAAAACGAGTAAATAATCATGCATGATTTGTCTCAAGATATTGTTAAGTTATTAGATCACTAATATTGTTTGTACTCTTGTGATTCACGTGGGGACGGTAAACTTGAGACTAAGCTTCCATTTGGTTGTAATTGATATTTTAAATTTAAGAACGGTAGCGTAGTATGTGAGAATTTTACATTATAATAACTTTTTACTTTATTATTATAGTTATTGAGAGCCTTTTACTGTTTAAAATTGTAAGTGCAACTCAAGTTTTGAACACCCTTTAAATGCTGCAACTCCTTTTATTTTTATTATTATTTAAATGAACCAAATGATTACTATTATTATGAGAAAGTTATCGGACATGACTAAGTTGACATCTCTCAACAAACTCTGTCCTTTAACAAATTACTACTTGTTAAAATAACTAAAAAATACAAATGTTTAAAAGAAAAATCCTAGTTAAGAAGACAACTCCTATTAAGGGAAAAGCAAAAACCCTAGAAAGGAAGGGAAACCCCAAATTGATATTACAAGGAGCCCTCATTAAAGCCTTGGTTGGACAAAACTCGGCGAGGAAAAAAAAACTCCTGAAAAGGAAAAAGCGTGTATGATTTTGAGCCAAAACTTACCCAATAAGAGGAAGAGAGCAAACTCATCGCACCCCATGAACTAAATTGTATAAACTTTGAGATCATATAAATTGAAAATTTCCCAATTTTATGAACTAAGGGTCCGTTTAGTAAATAGATTCGAATTAGTAATTAGGATTTGAGTTATGTGATTTGAATTAGGATTTAAGTAAGTGATTTGAATTGTTATTCGAATTGACGTTTGGGTGTGCATTTAAGTTTTAATCTGAGTATGAAATAGAATTGGAATTTGTTTTTAGAGAGATAGTGAAAAAAGTTTTTTAATTTATTAACAAATTTAATAAAATCTTAATGTCAATCATCCTAAAAAATATACAATATAGATCTTTATTTATTCATCTTTCTCTAGGGACACAATAAAAAAAGAATCATCTTATTTGGATATCAAATGAAGAAATTATGATTTTTTCCTCAAATATAAAAGAGAGAATTTCAGTTTTTTATTATAGCAAAGATATACGAGTATCAAGAGTTTAGGGAGAGGTCAGAACTTTAAAAACTTAGATTCTTGATACTCATTTGATTCAGATTTTGAGAGGAAACAAACACGTGTCTAAATAATTTTTGATACTAAAATCTAAATTTGAGTCTATTGAGTCTAAAGGATACACAAACCAAACGGATCCTAAGTGATTTCTTTGTCCAAATTATAAGACACTTTGACATTAACAGAATTTATCGTCTTGATTTAGTTGTTAATTTATGGTGCAAGAACACTTGTAACTCGTACAAGATTGAATTCCTTTTTTATTATAAATCAATTATTAGATTAAAAAAGCTTCCTTCCAAAAGTGAATCAAACTTTGTCATCCTTAATTGTCGCACCAGTAATCTTGACAAGTTGTTTTTACTGTTTCAAGTTGATTCGGATTGCTCTGTTGGGAAATACAGTACCTTTGAGTTTTGCTTCGACTAGGTAGACATCACAAATGCTTCGGATTTGTGTTATTTTGATCAATAATGCTTGCAATAAAAAGCTTGTATTGTATGCTTTTGTCCCTAAAATGGGACTCTCCTCATATATGAAGATTAATATACACTTTTCAATTTGTTGGTTTTGGATTATATAATAGCATTTTAAGCCAAACTTGGGTTCTGTTTGGGAAATCTGTTCCAACAAAAAAGTTTTCAATTGTTATAGTGTAAAGCTCTTAACAGCTACAGTATAAAGCAAAAGTATGCTACAATATGAAGCTCTCATATGCTGCGGTATTTTTGTTTTAACTCTCAGCTTCAACTGATTTTTTAAATGCTCTTGTATTTTAAGGCTCAAGCAAAATGGAAAGGCAGTGTTTCATACCCAAATTGTTGATAATTAAACATCCGGGCCTTCTTGCTCTTCTTTGGGTGCGGTATGTGGTTCCTGAATGGTCGGGGGGACGTGGTTTAGGCACCTTTTGGATGTTTTAACGGTGGTGGGGGAGGCGCTGGTGACGTTGTTGGCAGCTAACTTAGGTGCGCTATATGCCAGTTTAAGGATATGCTTTGATCGTTGCTTTGATGGGGTCAAGCAGTAAAGTGAGATTGATTATGTTAACGACTAAAATAGCTCTTTTCGATTCTCGGCCGTTTGTCCTTTTTGGTTGGATGAGGACTGACAATATTATTACTCATAGATTAGGCCGCTCAACTCTTTATGTTTGAAAACATGCTCTTTCTTTCTCAGAAAAGAAAACATGCTTTTCAAAGGAGGTTCTAATAATAATAATAAAAACCATGGTTTTTGATCCACAAATTAAAGATGAACACGTTTTTCTTTTGTTGTATACGTTTCTTTTCCTTTTCCCCCCTAAATTTTGAGGAATGACCCTTATCTTGGAGAGAAAATTCATAAAAACGTGCAAAGTAACGGAATAATACTATCATATTCCAATGGCGATCATTACAAAGCTTCTGAAGATTTATGTATCTTGTTCATTTTATTCCAGATAAGTGTACCTTATACATGCAATGGAATCACATCCTCAAAAATGACGCGTTTTGCTTTCTTTTTTTTTTTGGTGCAATGCTTTATTTTCTTTTCGGATTCTTCAAACCTTGCACTTTTCAAGTGCGCAAGTACTTATGACAAAAGTATTGTTACAAATTGACAGAATATTTTAAGCCACCTAATTTTGCTCTATATATATGTGTGTATATTTTCTTTTATGCTAGAACATAGAGTCCCAGACCATCGCAATATATATACACACTAGTTAGGAGCCATGTGTAATGTACGTGAAAGCAATTGTGTAGTTAAATTTATGTGTTAAAGTCCAGATTATTTGTTAGTATCTAAATATTTTTAAGGATCATTTTTTTTTATAATGTCTTGTCTGAAAACAAAATATTATGGCAATATTTGGAAAAATATTTTAATAGGAACAAGTGTGAAAAATTTAGTTGTACATGAGTTTTCGACAAGATGAAAAAGAGAAACCAAAAAAATTAAGAAGGATATATACGAAAGAAATTATTTTAGTAGGAGTAAAGCAAGAAAGGAAAAGTATTTCATAAAAGTACATTGTAAAAAGATTAAGCTGTATAACAAAAAAAATTGGCAAATTATGAATTTAAGAAAGAAAATAAAGTAATATTATGTTTAAAAAGTGTGGTTAGAACTGAAACATTTGAACTAAAAATTATAACATGTGAATGTTTTACATTATAACTTATTTTTTCAGATCATAGCATGTGAGATCTTTATTCTATAACAACTAAAAATTTTAGTTAAAATTAATTTTATCAAACATCTTTTTTTAAAGTAAAAAAATATAAAGAAATAAATAAGCTAAGACAAGAAAAAGTATTAAAAAAGTACAACAAGACAAAATAATTAAGTTAACCAAATTTTAAATAGTGTTTTTGAGAACTCACATTTATTATATAGTATATAGATATATTATATATATTGCAGATATATAGACAAGCTTTTAATTGGAAAAAATGCTATTTTATCCGACGGATTAGAATCTCGTCAAAATCAAAAAGTAGGCCCCAACTGATAAGACCTATTTGAGCCTCACAAGCTTTTTGTCTCTTATGGGCTTTTGACCCGTTGGGATATATAGGAGTGTTCTTTTAATTGTTATGTTTACGTGCAGTTACCTGTCAAATTATGAAAATAAGAGTATGTATTAATTACAAATTAACGATGATGTGATATTTTATATAGTTTAATTACTCAATGTATAATAACTGTTAAATTTATATCACACGGTAATAAAAACAATGATACTTATTGATCGTATATATTAAAATAACTATTAAAATTAAAGGTTTTTGTTATGGTCCACCCGAATAGACAATTCATCTAACATAACATAGAGAAAGAAAAAAACCGTAGCATGATATCTATTTCTATTGAACATAATACTAACCTTAAAGAGGCATATTATATATTTATATATTTATGTTATGTTTGATAGTTACCACTGAAAGTCAGTGTTATGTTTAATACCTTGTCGTGTTATTATTGCATCTTTTCTTCTACATGTTATGTTATATTATATATATATTTTGAGGAGTAACGACAACCATCCGATTCTTTTACCTATCTAACAAAGCCTAGCGAAAATTGAAGAAAGATGAACTTATTACCACCAACATGGCATTAGTATGACTTAAACGCAAAAAAAAAAAAAAAAAAAAAAAAAAAAAAAAAAAAAAAAAAAACAAAAGGTTGTCTCTAATCCTAGTGGGACAGTATTGATTAATGTACAGAACGTGTTTGGACCGCTATTGATTATATCTCATTTCATCGTATTTTATACAAGGTGTTTTAAAAGTGTGGTTAAAAAAATTTTAGTTTAAAATATTATAATATTTATAATATATTTTTTCGACACTGCAACATGTAATAGTTTTATATTATAGTAACTAAGAGTGTTTGACAACATTAGTTAGAATTATTATAGTATTCTTTACAAGATGTTTTGAAAGTGTGGTTTAAAAAAATTTTAGTTTAAAATATTATAATATTTATAATATATTTTTTCGACACTGCAACATGTAATAGTTTTATATTATAGTAACTAAGAGTGTTTGACAACACTAATTAGAACTATAATTGTGGTTCAAAATACTATAATATATTGAAGTTTTATATTATAATAAATTTTTACTTTTCCTTATAACAAATAAGAACTTTGTATTATTTAATAACCATAACATGGTTCAAAACAATGTTGCCAAATACCGTATAACAGTTTTGATTAAAACATACATTACCAAAGGTACTATTATCTTGATAATTTGAAAGCGTTTTCGATATTCAGATCGACAAAATAAAACGTGTTTTAATTCCAAGACACGACATGTTGAATCCAATGAATTCTGGTTTCATGCCAACGCGTTTGATGGAAAGTTTGGGTTCCTGACCTCCATGCAACAGCCATGAGTCATGCCACGCATGAGAAAAGTAAAATATATATGTTGCCTATAATTAACCCATCTACGGTCTTGCGTCAATTAATTGCAACAAAATTTAAAAAATTACATCCTGAGTTTAGTTAAATAACACGTTTGTCTCAATAGTTTCAAGAAAAATCGTTTTCATTTTTGAGACATGTTGGTTCGATTGGTGGGTTTGGAATGCTATGATATGATTTTAAAGTTTGTAGTTTGAATTGGTAGTTTTAAATCACATTGTTTAAACAGTGATTTTGAACTGACGTTTGTAATGTAAATGTTTAAAATGAGAATAAAATAACACATCAAGTTTAAAACGAGAACTAATATTTAAAAAACTATAATTTATGAAGAAAATAAGAATGAAAATGATTTTTATTGTAGAGAATGGTTGAAACCGTGTGAAATTTAGGAGAAATAGTTTGAATTTTGAGTGATTTGTCTGGTTTAAAATCATCTCATAAGATTAGAACTATCTCAGTTGTTACTTTATTAAACATAACTTTGAACTGCCTCTATGGTTCGATTTGGCCTAAACTCATGCACTAAACGCTACATAAAATGTCACTATTCAAAAAACAACAAGCTCCAATCCAATAGGTAATATTCTTACGAGCAGAGAGGTCTTAACCTTATAAGGTTGTATAAAAGTGCTCTATTTTTAATAATCTCAAAGGATTTTTAATTTTTCTATATTATCCTAAAACAATCCCATGCTTTTTAAAGCAGTTGAAAATATCCCTTTAACCAGTTGAAGTTTTTGAAATACTAAAATGTCCAGTAATTACTAAATAAATACTATTTTGGCCATCAAGTATTTAAGAATCAAACAAAATAAATTTTAAAAATAAAAAAAAAAGACGAAAAAGAAACAGAGAATGGGACCATGATGCTGGATCTACTATGGGAAAGTCTAGTGTTTGGACGAGGATAATGTAGAATTTCCAGTCCAATAAGTCCAACTCAGCCCAGTTGTGCGTGGACGGCTAGTGTGCAGGATCGACTTAGGATTGGACCTATTTAGAGTGCATTTAACAACGCAGTTAGAATAAATTTATCGTATCACATGAGAGTTTCATATTATAACATACAAAAGCGTTATATTGTAGCAGTTGAATAGATACAATTAGAATAGTGTTGTCAAACGAAGCCTAAGCCCGTTAAGTTTTTATTTTATTTTCTTTCAATAGTCATAATTTATTTTATTGTTCTTTCTTTCTCTATATTTTCATTTTTAATGATTTGACTAGTTAAGAGTTGTATTTTAACTCTTTTGAAAAAGTTGATAATAATTTTGGATATTTAAAAATATGGAAAATACTTCTCCAATTGTCAATAAAGTAATTGAGAACTCTGTTAGAATTAAGAATTAGAATCAAAACACTGTAACATTTGATATATTTATATTGTAACATATTTTTATTTTACACTAGAGCACGTAATAACTTTACATTGTACCAGCTGAGATTATTATGTTAGAACCCTTTGCCAAACGAAGCCCAAAAAGGCATTGGAAAACATAATATTTACTTAAAACTCAAGGGGTATCTTTTAGACTTTTTTACTTAATTACATCACTATTACAGTGAAAGAAATTATATTTATTAGCAAAATCTCCAATATATCTATGCATTTGCTATAATTTAACGTGTATGTTACAATTTCAACTTTACATATTAATATAACTAAAAAACCCGGAGTCAAATTTAACAAGTTAAAAGGTAGGAGAATATGAGAAGTTTGTATAAACAAAATTTCTTAATACATGATTTTCCAACAGCCCGGAGGGCCAGCTGCGCCATGAACCAATGTGAAACTTAATTTTAGAGTTCTTTTTTTGCGCATTTTTTTTATTTTTCTCCCTGAACTTCCTGATTTACAAAATATATATAGAGCATCTTCAAAACTTAATTATGCCCTAAGTTTTTTACTTTTACAATGGAGACCCGTCATTAGAATTTAAAAACTATTATGATAAGACAAAGATTAGATAGATATTTTTTTCTTTTCGTTAAATCGTTAAATACTATTGTTTCAATTGTTTGATTAATTTTTTAATGAATTGATTTATGATTGGAAGCTATTCTATATCTTGCATTGCAAATTTTTACGTGAGCATTCAAAGATTATAGCATTAAAATATTAATCTAAAAATTAAATAACAATACCTATTAGTGGGGGAAAAAAAAAGTTGTACCATAAGAGCTCTCTAATAACGAATCAAAAGAGAGATCTCATTCGCCACTTTTGGTCAACAAAACTATATATGAATTTTCCAAAAGGAAAGGAAGTACAGGCCTTAGGTTTCCCAAAAAGTCTAATAATTTTACTAAACATGAGAATCTTTATAGATTTCAATCTCTATAAATCATATTATTGCATACCAAACTCCCCAAACACTGACTCATGAAAATATATAAAAAGATTGCTTTGGCAAGGAATACACCATAAATTCTTATAATATGAAAAAAATACATATTTTTCCTCAAAAAAACACATATCATATTTACGGGTGCAATTTATTTTGCTCATTTAAGAGTAGGTTATTTTTTATTTTGTTTTTCAGTTCTCACCAAAAAAAATGGTGATATTCATCTAACTTTATTAGCAAATGTAGAGTTAAAATCTACCACCTCTGGTAAGGGTATTCTAAAAAATAGAAAACCGAGACCACTCGCCACCAAATTGGACCAAAAGTTCTAGTGCTATTTCACAAAACCGATTGTGTCGTAGGAATCCGAATCATCCAAGTAGACGGTGGGTATTCGACCTTGGTTTAAAATCAATGAAAGATTTACAAATATGTGATCTTTTTATACAGTGAATTAAAATATGCTACATGGAAAAAAAAACTCTTTAAAAAAATACCACGAGTCACTTGTTTTTTTGATAATCTTACTTTTGTATTGATTCTTGTGAGTAGCATATAGTGTAAAAGTTGTTTGCAATTGACAAAATCAATCCATTGCTCAATAAGGTGGCAGTAGACATAAATATCTCAAAACAAGTATCAACTTGGGCTAGGTTTATTGCCTGTAAACTGCCAAGTTATTGCATGTAATCTGACAGGTTACCACGTGCAAACTGCTTGGTTGTTGTCCCTTGAAATCAACCGCCGCAAACCAACAGAACCTTACCGATTTTTGAATCCTCGACTGGATGTTAGATTCCATCTTCCAAAAAGCGGCTACCCAAAAAGCGCTGGGATCAGCCAATCTAGTAAGTGTATCGTTGCCCCTTTTTTTGTATAATGCATTTAAAATTTTTAATTTTAATAAAATACATTTTAAAATTTAAAATTATTGGCAAATGAGCACTACCAAGCCTTAAAAAGCATGAGAAATTTTTATCATGAAATTTACACGTGAGTTTTCTTAAAGGTAAAGTTCGTCATTTTAAGAAAAAAAAATTGAAACTCAACAAATTAAAAGGAGTGTTTAATAGAAATTAAAAGTAGTTGTACGACCTTAATTGTCAATAATTTAAAATTTAAAATACATTGTATCAAAATTAAAACTTTAAGAGGCATTATGTAAAAAACAAAAAGGTTGTTTGGTTGAACAGTTTCTATCATAAACCTAGTTATAAAGAGTGTAAAGCTCTCACATGCTACAGTAATAATAAAAAAATTATTATAGTGTAAAGCTCTCACATGCTACAATAAAAGTGGTTCTAACCAACTGTTCCCACCACTCTTCCAAATACCTCATAGTTCTACAGTGCAATTTATTCTTTAAAAAAATGAAGGCCGTACGGTGCAATTCTGTAACAACTTCTGTCCTCGGCTCCACAAGGAAGGTTTGCTTCTTATGGACAGTACAGATTATAGATGAACCTAAATTGCGGATAAAATGCATATCCTTTTTAATCTATAAAGTTATCAACGCGGAAAACAATTCTTTACTAAATTGCAAGAGGAAATTCAACAAATATATTACAGGGGTTTCCGAAGCGCAACTTAGTCTTATATAAACAATACAGACCTACCTAGGAAGAAGTAAATAATTCATACATAAGAAAGAACAAAGGAAAAGAGGATAAGAGTAGACGATAAGACAGTTTCTTTTTCTTGTTGAAATTAGCCACCTGAGAAAGAGAAGCTCTCTTTCAGTAATGGAAGCAAAAACCTTGGAAATGTTCCAAGTTGGGCCTTGCAAAGATGCTCATAAGATGGGCTTCCAGATAGGCCAGAGATTCTCCAACCTGATAAGAAGCAGGTTGGCCAACGACCTTATTCTTCAAAACCAGCTTCGCCCTTTTGCCCAATCCCAACAATCTCAGCCGTTGATTCATTCTCTTAGTTCCAACAACAGAAAAAGGTTTCCCAGATATTGGGATGAGCTTGTGGGGATGGCACAAGGGAGTGGTGTCCCTCTTCTTGATGTAAGTCCCTTTTTTTATTTTTTATTTTTCTTTTAGTTTATTTTATAGTTTAGTTTGTTGGGTCAATGTTGTTTTTGTTTATTTGTGCAGATAATACTGATTAACTTCAGGAAAGAGATTCTTCCATTTCTTCCAAAGACAGAATTGAGTAGCTGTTCTGTTGTGGAAACTTCGGATGATTGTTCTGATGTTCTTATTGTTAGTGATTCCATGGCCCTTGCTGCTCACAATGAGGATGCAAATGTTGCTCTTGTTGGACACACGTATGGCTTAGTTATTTATTTAACCTGTCCAATCTGTGCTCACTTAGGGGAGCTCATTCTGTTCAATGAAATGTCTTAGTGAGTGGGCTTCTTCTTCTTCTTTTTTTTTTTTTTTTTTTTATTTTTTAATATTGCAGATATTTGATTAAGGGAGCTCTGTCAAATGGTGTATCATTCATTGCTTACACTTATGCCGGAGAGCTCCCAAGTTGTGCATTTGGGTTCAACAGCCATGGACTAGTAAGCACTGCCTTACTTTGATACCCAATACCAATCTATTCAATGTTCGTATAATATTGCTTATGAAGTAGGATTGGCCTGCTTTCATCATGTTATACATTATTGGATCATATGAAATTTTGTGCAATGATGTTGTACTCTCAGCTCAGCAATTACATTTTTAGTTTGGTACAGAGTTTGAGAACCAATCTATAAAAAAACCGCAGAGTGTTTGGTTAAAAGAGAAGTGATAGAAATCCTAACTTTTTGATAAACGTGGCAGTGAAATGTTACATTTTTATTTGTAGATGACATGTTATAAGATTAATTGATGTGACAATTTTTAAACATGCAGTAATGAAAAAGAATGACAATTCACATGACATATCAGTTGGTATTAGAAAATCGAGATAAAAGTTGGGATTATCAGCATTATTCTGGGTGAAGTGCTTAGTTGAACAGGGGCAAAGTTAAAATGCATAATTCTTAATCCTGTGGATTTGATTTCTGATGATTTCTGATATCTCCGCATTCTTTTAGGCGTTTACACTGAATTCAGTACCTCCGTCTGAGAGCGAGATAGTAGCTGGGGGTATTGGTCGGAACTTCATTTCGCGAGATCTACTTGAAGCGACAAGCATTGAGGATGCATTATGTGTAAGATCTTGTGCAGTTGGACTTACTTCATGGTGTTTGATGATTCTGATTATATGATTTGCAACTTCAGAAAATTCGTTCTTCAGAAGTTTCTGTGGGACATAGTTACAATCTGATTGAGACAAGGACGCGGAGAATTGTCAATGTTGAAACAGCATCCGGCAACCGGCTCTCAGTTTATGAGGTCGGGGCAGCACCATACTTCCATGCAAACATGTATCTCCATCTTCAAGTTCCCCAGGTAAGTTTACTTCATAAATAGATTTACAATATATCAGAAATGTTAAGTCAAACTCATTTCTTGGGATGCTGGTGCAAATAACAAATTCAAAGTCATAGAATAACTTCATATATGAATGATGATTTTTAAAGACACGAGTCTTTTACATCAATAATAAGTTAGAATCATGGTTTTCCATTAAGGTACAAGATGAGAACTCAATAAGCAGGCAAAGAAAAGCAGCTATGTTACCAAAAACTAAAAAAGAAGAATTCTTGGCAATTCTTGGAGATTCGGATGATCCAAAATACCCCATCTACATGTCAGGTACTCTTTAAGAACGTAACTGATGAACCCTCTTTATTTCCCTTCAAATTCTCTTGGTTACCCTCTTTGCCTTCTTTCCAGGTCCGACACTTTACACGCTATGCACGGCTGTAATAGACATCGACGAACAAACTCTATCGATCATTCAAGGGAATCCGCGGAAAGGACAAGTTTCTTATGTTTTTGACATGTCTTCGAAAGATTGCAAGCGGCTATAACAGAAATTTGTGGCATTGGCCGTCAATACATCGCATTGCTGCAACCTGACCAGAATCGAGTCATTTGATATCTTTGAATTCTCAATACAAAAGCTATGAAAAATCAAAGCAGTGGCATTTTGTAGCATTTATTTTTTACCTTTCCATGAATTTTCATATTTAAATGAAAGCGTCAAGTTCAGCTCCCAATGCCATTAATCTTGTCACTGTGCTTTTTTATTCTGTAAAAAAACCTAAAAAAACCGAAAAAGAAATACAATTTTGACGAAGCATTTTCATTGTTAATAATAACAGGCCAAAAACTAGTTGAAATTTAACAATCCAACTGCCATTCTGAACAACACGAACTCAATGAAAACATATTACAAAAACAAATGATTGGATTTGGTCTTGAAGTCTTACATTTGAGTTAAGAAAACCTGACTAATATAGATGAATTAAATGCTAAAACCACTAAGGTGAAACACAAGTCCATAAAAAAATAGCTCATACTCTACCCAATGCGTCCTAAAACTGCCCTGAGAAAAATAATAGTAATTAAAAAAAATGGTTCCTTTATTTTTTTTTTTAACTTTAGTTTTCTGATTTTTTTATGCTCCTCTACTTTCAGCAAGAGCACAAAACACCTATGAAACTAAAGAAAATTTGAGCCTTTTGCTTTCACAGTAAACAAAGCCGTGCTAGGTCACACACGTTTCGAAAAATGTATGTGTTTTTTTGTTTTTAAGGGGAAGAAGTACACTTTTAGACTTCTTATCAAGTAGGGGGGGGAAAAAAAAGTCTCTTTTTGACAAATGATCAAACATTGGAACACAAAATGGTGTAGTTTTTCTATTAAATAGTGTTAACTTTGACTTCTAAAAAAGAAGCAGAGAATCCGAGAAACTGAAAGAAAATTTCAGAGAAAGTGTTTTCAGAAATCTCTTGATCGTATTCTCATTAATTTCTGAAAAGGAAGTTACACAGCTTAAATAATACACTCTAACAGCTAATTGCTCTAACAAAATCCTATTAGTCTCAACAACAAACTAACTTCAGCCTGTACAAACATGCTACGTGTACTAGAAAACTAATGAGCTAACTCAGCCGACTCTTTACTTCTCACATCCTCCCTCAAACTTAGGGTAGAAAAATTTTGATTTTCTATCCTAAGTTTGTGTCTGAAGACATTAAACTGGGCTGAAGGTCCTGCTTTGGTGAAGATATCTGTCACATGATCCATCCATTGCAGGTATATGCTGAACTTCAATCTCCTTCTTAAGGACTTCTTCCCTAAACAAAATACAAGTCCAATTCTATATGTTTTGTTCTAGCATGGAGTATTGTTTTGTTCTATATGTCAGCTACAAACTAGTAAGACTGTTGCTAGTATGTCATCAACATAAAAATATATTAAATCACTCAAAGAAAGAATTACAATACTTAGAAACTAGCACTTCTTATACTTTAGAGACAATTTTAATATTACTCACAAAACTACTCACCAGAGAACTCTTTGAAGAACACTTCTTATTGTTCTTCTACTTCTTCTTGATGGTTACAAGTATAAGGATGTTGCCAATTTATAGCTGTAGGCAATAAATAGGAACCACAATTAAACAATTATAATTAAATTATGACTACACACATAAATTAATTACACTTACCACACCTAACAATAGAAATTTCTTGAAATTAGGTAATTGGGCTTCGGTTATTTTGCACTGGTGTTGCTTATTTTAACATTCCCCCTCAACACCAGCTCTCACTCGTTGTACCATGCCAAGATGCTGGCGAAAGCTTTCAAACTTGCTGGTATTCAAACCTTTTATGAATAAGTCTGTAACTTGATCATTCGTCTTGATTTGCCTCATCTCAATTTCTTCTTACAGAACTTTTTCTCTGGTAAAATGATAGTGCACTTCAACATATTAAGTTCTTGCATGAAAAACTGGATTTTCTACTAAGCGAACTGTCGACTGATTATCATAGAACAGTTGAACTACATAGTTAACTGTTTGATGTAGATCTACTCTCTTGAGTTGCCATTACTGTTGCTCGGTACTCTACTTCCATGATTGACAAAGATACAGTCGGTTGTCTTTTACTGCATTAAGGAATTGTTCCTAAGCCAAGCTTAAAGACATATCTAGTGGTTGATCGACAAGTATCGTGATCTCCTACATATTTAGCATCGCAATAACCAACTTTCTTGCAGTCTTTACCTTTCTTATACAAAAGACCATAAATTGTGGGTGGCATACGGTTTTCACACAGTGAAACCACTCACTCCCCCTCTTTATTTATCTTTCTCATTCTCCCTGTCTTCCTCACTTTCTCACGCTCTCCCTCTCTCACTCTCAGACTTTATCTCTCTCGTCTCTCTCTCACCGTCCCTCTCTTTCTCTCTTTCTTCTCATCTTCGATCCAAAAACAAGGCTCAAGCTTCGATTCTCGATGGATTGGAAGCTCGAGAATGCGTTTGGGCAGTCATAAACTCGATTTAAAGCTCACATCCAAGGTTAGTTTATTTATTTTTTAAATTTTTAAACTTTTTCTAAATTTTCTAAATTTCCTTAGAAAGTTGTAATCCAAGTTATGTGAGCTTAAGAAACCTTTAATCTAAGTTAGTAAGACCCAAACCATCTAGAATCTAGGTTTAGTTTGATTAAAACGGATTTGAATCAAGTTTATCTGTTTTTTCTCTATTTTCCCATTTTTGAATTTAATTGGAAATTTCTATGTAAAGCTTGTTTAAACTTGTTTAAAGCGTTCTATTATGTTTTCTATCTTATATGAATGTTTTGTATGCCTGAGAACTGAGAAAACATGTTAGGAATAAGGATTTGGGCTTAAGGAGGCCGAGACCCAAGTCTAAAAATTTCTAGATTTTTTTCAGTTTAGCAGGCCTAACTTTGAGTTCGATAGGCCGAATTCATATCATCGGCAGGCCAGACTCATAGCAGGTTCAGCAGGTCGGACCCAGATGGTCGGCAGGCCGAACTGTGTAGTTCGACTGGCCGACTGGACTTCACAAAAATTCATCCTTTTTCACATGTTTTTCCTATTTTAAAACCCAGATTGAGATTTTAACCTTATAATATAATTTTACAGGCATAAATGGTACACTAGAACACCATGAGATAGCTTAGTTGTGTAGAATATCTTAAGCTAGATATTGATGAACCTAGTTTACATTTAAGGTTGTTTGTGGTTTTGTGGAACTACTATATAGCTGAGCAAGACTACGGTGTTAAGTTATGGAGCAGGATATTGAGGTAGGACTTCTACCCTTTTTCTTGGTAGTCAAGTTTTTAAATGGTTTTGGTGTCAAAATGATTTCTATCAAAATGTTTTCAACAAACGATTGAAAAAGATTTTCATCAGTTGTTTTCATAAGCAGTAGAATGGGATGATTTTTCATAATGAATCGCATAATGAATGTAAATGAATACACTTGGTAAATGTGATTTTAATAACTATAGAAATGCATAGATGAGCATGATGCCTTACACAGAAATCGGGTCGTGTAGAGTGCGACCTTGGAGGTAGGTCCCAAAATCTAATTGGGCCACTACGGTGGTGATAATTTATGGTTTGCCCAAGAAAGATAATAAGATACTTTCTAAACGAACTGATTTTGGTACGAATAATTTAAATGAATTTATTTATTTAATTTTGTTTTCTAAATATTTTTCTAGAATGATAAATTTTATATTCAAATTATTTGTTTTCATAACCTAGTCCTATTGAACATTTCGCTCACTTTTACTTGTTTTCAAACCTTTCTCCTTAGGTAGAATCCATTTTAGGACTGACGGAGAGTCTACTGATTGGACTCGTGAGCGATAGAAGACCCTGAGTAGGTTATTTGTATCATTTAATCAAGGCATGTATTATTTTAATTTCCATTTTCTCATTGGACTGTGGTTATAGATTTAATTATTGTCGATGCTATGTGTGTGCACAAGTTGTGGCTCGGTAGGACCCGACACGTACTTATTTTATTTTATTTTATTTTATTTTTTTATTTTTTTATTATTTTAATAATCATTTAAAAAGTTTTAAATTTATCACATTTTCATAATTAACTAAATTCACTAATTTGTGATTTTAATTAAAATTTGACTTAATTAACCTAATTAATTCACAGCGTCACTTCATGGATTCCAAGGTGTGACATTTTATATGCATGTATTAATAATTCTTTTCTTCACCAACCAAACAAACAAAAGCAAAATCTTATTGATAATATTAATCATGAAGTTTTTCAAGTATTGATGACAAGAAAGCCATATTCCTGTACATTTAGCAAAGGTTTCTAGTTGCTTTGAATTTAAGGAAAATAGATACTGGCACCATTTCTTTTATATATAGATAAACTGCTAATCAAGACAATCTAAGTATATATTCCATGTTCCCCTTTTCTTTTCTTTAGAGTCGAAAAATAGTTGGAATATCATTTTTGTTTCTTTTACAAAAGTCATCATAGTGAAGATGGGAAAAGAATAGTGTACTATTTCCGCTGCTTTTCTTTAAAGATATGTTTGTCTATCTACTAATGTTACGGACACATAATAAACTAATATCTTTCTGAGTTTTTTTTTTTTTTTTTTATGCAGTTTGATTGGCTTAATTGCTTAAGCATTGTAACTAATTTTTTTCTGAAAGATTTCATGTAAACACCTTTAATTCAACCTCTGTTAAAATTGAGTGTGATGTGAAAAAAAATCCAATCATCATAGTGTTGATGATATGTGTTTGTCCATATTTCCAAACATCATCCCCTGTTCCTGTTCCGATAATCTTTGAAGAAATGACTTAAGCTCCATCGTTCCCAAAACCACCATAGACTAATCTGTAGAGATACTTCAAAGCTTAGCCAAATAGTATTAAAGATATTGAGAACAGAGTAATGAGAAGAGAAACAAATTTTGTAGCAGTAAATGACCTATTCCGTCCCTTTTTTTCTCTTTAAACAATTTATTTATAGTTAGGTCATTAAAGATCTAATAATTGTTTCATCTAGTATCTAATCTTTGATAGTCGCTATCTTTTTTTGGGATCTTGGGTCTTATATTCTTTCCTCTCTAAGAAAAGGACCAAGAAAAATGTTCTTTTTTCTTTCTTTTTAGATTTTCTTAAAATTTATCATCCCATATTTTTCCATTGATTCTGGCATGTATTGGGCCACATGTTGCATCAAAAATAGTCCCCCTGACAAATGCCACGTTACTTATGACTTGCTTGAATTTCTAGATTAATGTGGTCACCCCAAGGTCTAACTCAAGGGAATACCTTAAGCGTTTGGAGTTCTCTGGCTTAGTCTATGATCACTATATTCCTTTGATCGAGACATTGAGTTAGATATCAATATTCCATTAGATAAAATGACACTTGTCGTACTATTATTAGTCGAGCAAAAAATCCCCCGACAATATGAAATCTAATTAACCTAGGTGAAGAAAAAAATCACCTAAATTATTGTTTTTACCCCAACAAATGCTAAACAGCGATAACTGCTTCACCTAACCCACGCTAAGTAGCCATAACTGACACAAAAATAAGGAAAAAAAAGAGTAAAACTAGCTCTTAATACAATAGGTAGCCGGGAAAGAAAAATAGGGTGAAAATACTGTAGCATGCGAGAGCTTTATACTGCAACAATTAAAAGTTTTGGTTCTAACTCACATTGCCAAACACCACAAAAGACATGAACTTGAACAGCAAACGACACTAAACTAAAATATAATAATAATGAAAAAACCCTAATAAACAGCAATGAAACGTATAAGAAGCTTATAAAAAAGCTAATCCAATATTTGAAAAACATTGAATGAGAATAACCCAAAACCAACAAAAACATAAGAAACAGTAATGAGACATAAAACGAGATGAACTTGATAAACGACACAAAATGGACAACAACCAAATACCAAAAACCAAATACTAACAACGACTTTAACTTGGAAGTGCAATACTTTTCTTTCACGTTTTTCATTTTACGTTTATATATATATATATATATATATATATATATGTATGTGTGTGTGTATGTTGAAAAACTAATTTGGGATTATTCAATTAAAAATAGGGAAAATTATTATAAATAAGACCTCAAAGGTATTCGATCGGATGCCACAACATCATTCCCTGCCCAGCATTCAAACGTACTGTTTGAATTCATGAATTAAGGAATAAATACATGTATTCATGAAAGCAATTATCTGTTCTCTTATAGAGTTACTATGATAATAGATGAACGGGTTATTGTCTTCCTCAATAAAATCACATTAGTTTTTCAATGGTTTTTTCCTTTTTTAGATGGGGAAAGGCGAAAGTTGTAGAATGATTTAATGTCTTGGGAGACCATAACCTATGATGCCTTTATATATTTTTCTATTAGGATCCTATTAAACCTAGTTGGGTCAGTATTGGGTATCCATTTATTAAATCCATACCTGGTTAGAAGCATGTGGGTTTTTTTATAAATAGATCACTTAAAAATAGCCATAATATAATTATATTTAATATGTTGCCCACAATATATAGGAAACGAAATTTCACAACAATCTCCCACTTGAGCTACATATAATTCCTGATACAATTACATCATAAATCTTTTAGGCGCTCAACTTTGTGCTATTTATCTTTAGACTTCACTTTAGTTTCAATATGGTCTATCTCCTATATTAGTATGGGATCAAGGCTGCTTTCGTCATATATAATCGTAGCTAAACCTTCAATGGTGATCATTCCAACATATTTAATGAATAGATTAAGTATGGATGAGTAGCATGGAAATTACATGCAGTGTGATCTCAAACATGCATATTTTCAATTGGTCATATTTTAGTCTTTAGTGAAAGCAATATGAAATCTTTGAACACAACGCAAAAACCGTAAATAGAAAGTAAACAAATTCAGAGATAAACTATAAACTATCAACTTTATTTTGTAAAAATTAAAACAAATACATAAATGTTTAAGTAGAACATAGAACAACCCTTCATGCTGAATATACTTAAAACCTTTGTGATATAGCTCTTTTGTGATAGCCCAAGGATACCTCGAGACTATACCTAATACAAAAGAGGTGTCCCTAAGATCTTTCATCTTAAAATTCTTTGTCAAAAATGTCTTGATTTTGTACAATAAGCCTATATCGCTATTTGCAAGCAATATATCATCGACATATAATATTAGGAAGATATATTTGCTCTCACTGAACTTGTGATATACATAGTTATCAGTCATATTCACCTTAAAAGTATACGTGGTAATTACTTGATGAAACTTGTGATACCATTGACATGAAGCCTGTTTGAGACCATAAATGGATTTCTTTAACTTTGCAGACCATAAACTTTCGATCTCCAAATACAAAGTTTTCTAGCTAGACCATATAAATCGTCTCATTAATGTCTCACATCCATCTAATATAGCTCTAAATCAAAATGCGCCATAAATGCCATTATTGTCCTAAAAGAGTTTTTTGATGAAACCGAAGAGAAAGTCTCTTTATAATCTATGCCTTCCTTTTAAGTGAAACCTTTAGTGACTAGATGAGCCTTATATATTTTGACATTGTTTTTTGAATCCTTTTTGGTTTTAAATATCTATTTGCAACTTATGGGTTTCGCTCCTTTAGGAAACTTTACAAAAGTCCAAACGTCATTGTCTTTCATGGATTTCAGCTTATCTTGCATGGCATCAATATCCACTTTTGACCGTTTGAAATTTGAATAAATTTTTGAAAGTTGATTGGATCATCTGCCCCTAAACCTACATCTACTTCATGTTCTTGGTGAAAGATGATATAGTCATCTTGAATCGTACTTCTCCCATCTTTAGTGGATCTTTTTTAATGGCACTTCTTAATGTTGCTGAGTTTGCTCCATTGGTACATTAGGAAGAACCTCATAGTTGTCTTGTTTTGGAACAATGTTAGGAATAGGAGCTTAATCATTTTTGTCTTGTTTAGGAGTTGCATCTTGAACAATGGTAGGAATTAGAGCGTGACCATTGTCAATAGCAATTTTTTCTTTAAAGATGATATATATATATATATATATTTATATTTTTACTTTATCTTACCCTCCAAACTCAATATCCTCAAGGAATCTTGCATTTCCTACCTCAAAGAAGGACTTAGCAGTGGGATCATAAAACTTAAGGCTCCGAGTGTGATCAACGTATTGAACAAAGTAGTACTAACCATTCTTGAGTCCTGTTTCTTTTTATTTGGCCTAGAAGGCTATGACTCAGCTGGACGACCCCAATTGTATAAGTGCCAAAAGTTAGGCTTCTTTTCAGTCTATAACTCATAGGGAGTTTTGGCTACCGCTTTGCTTGGAACCCTGTTAAAGATATATGCTACAGTCTTTACTACCTCTCGCCAAAATAATTTAGCCAAAAAAGATTGACTGATCATACTTCTCACCATATCTTATAAGTGTTCTGTTTTGTCTCTCAATAACACCGTTCATACTAGTTTTGCCCGAAATTGTGTATTGTAGGATGATTCCACATTCCTTTAGGAGTGAAGTGTCCTAGACGTTTGTTCTTCTGATCCGTCATATCTACCATAGTATTTACTATTATGGCCTGATTTTATAGCTTTAATTTTCTTGCCAAGATAAAATTCAATTTCATCTTTAAAAGACTTGAAAACTTCCAAGGATTGAGACTTCTCATGTATTAAATATAGGCAACCATATTTTAAGTATTCATCTATGAACATAATGAAATACTGTTGACCATTCTAGGAATCCATTCTAGGAAGAGAAATCAAAACTAAGTACACAAGCAAGTCCTCAAACAGCTCTAACTTTAATAACTTTAGTTTTGAAGTGAGATGAGATATCTCTATGATGTTATCCTTCATGTTCCTTTTTTCTTTACACTTCATGGAAACTAGTTTAGCCAAAAGGTTACTCGTTTTTTACTTTTCATTCTTAGCAAAGTATTGTTCTATTTACTCAAGGAACTTCTTAGCATTATTGCTCCAGTATTAGAGCCCCAAAACACTTCTGAAATGGAGCATTTCATAATCATTAGATACATCCGATTAGAGCAATCATGCTTCTTAATTTTAGTTTCATTTGCGTTTTACATAATGGAAGTGGGTCGTTTTGTCCTTAGGACAAGGTCTAAAACCATACATCCAAGAACAATTCCCATGTTCTTGTTCCAGACCTTAAAATTTGTCCTATCCAACATTGAGATATTGTTAACTTGAGCATAAACATTTGTAGCAGTAGAATAGAAACTGAATAGAGAACAAAATAAAACAAGATGCTCACAATCAAAAAACATGTCATAATAAAAGAAACAAATAACAAAATAAAAAAATATTGTGAGACCCATCTCAAGATACTTAGTACAACATTGATGTCTAATATTCAGACAGAGACATCAATTGTAAGTGGTACTCTCAACGCAGTAATCAAATATTGACAATAAGTCCTGTCCAACAATAGCCTTTCTTTGGACCGACTATTGTTCACATAGAAAGCTTTATAATTGTCATATATTTGTTACCACAGGTGTGTCTGCTTTGAGTCCAAGAAAAATATATATACTTGAACCATTTGTTTTCTTAGATATGACGGTAGGTACAAAATTAATTTATCAAAATATAAACTGCTTTAATATAACTAAACTAGATTCCATATTCTGACCCTTTTTCTTTTCTTTGGAGTGCGAAATAGTTGGATTCTCATTTTTTAAAGTGAAAGGAAAACAACGACGGGAGAAGGAAAGAATAGCTAGCCCTATTTGCGCTAGCTACGTTACTTTGTAGAGGTCTTTGTTTATCTATTTAAGTTACGCATATATAATAATGCAAGAAGATTATAGCTATAGTATTTGTTCTTTTATATTTGCACTGTTATTTGTAGTAGCTTATCTACTTAGTTATATTTGTTTCATATGTCATATACTTTATTTGTTATTTCATTGTTGTTTTGTAATGGGACTAAAATTTTAAATATTAAATAAAAAATTTATTTTCTTTTCTTTTGGGGGTTTTCCCCTTGTGGAGGTTCGTTTTAGATAGATTCTCGAATCATTTGTTTGGGTGAGTCCTTTCTAATTTTTTGCATCATATAATCAACTAGTATCTTTCTAACCAAGCGTTATAACTAATTTTGCTGAAATATTTTACGTAAATTAATATCCCATGAAAATAACTCTATTAAAATTGAAGCGTGATATGGAAAAAAAAAGCACCAATCAACCAATTGTTGATCTGAAATCTAATTAATCTAAAGCACTAAACCATTAACAAACCCCATTAACAAACCTAACAGCCATCAACCTGAAATATGATAACAGTTTCATAAGGATAATAACCTAAAATACAGGAAAAAAAAAAAAAAAGCTGAGCAATGTTATGACAAGAAGCTTACAGAAAACATAACAATGTTGTAACCGCAAAGTGTATAAACGATATCCATTAGCAAAACATCAACAACCTTTAAACAACAATAACCTAAAAAAAAAAAAAAACGAGAATGCCATATTAAACGAGATGAACTTGATCAACGACACAAAAATGGGAACCAATACGTTAAAACGTCATCAACTTGGAAAATTAACTCCCTTATAAATAAAAGGATAGAAAAGTAAATGGTCTTTTTTACGCCAAGATTTTTTGAAATTCATTTTTATCTGAGTATATTTTGGATAAATTAGGATATCACATCTTTCTAGACATAAATATAATTCGTAGGTTAGGTACTCCAATTATATCAAGTAATTGTTTCTAGCTATTTTCCACAGCATAAAAGCAAGAGAAAGCAACGATGATTTCGGAGCGTTGGCTAGAAAAGCTCCAAGGATATTGTGAGAACATACGCAGCTCCAATTTTAGAAATACCTCCACCCCTTGGCAGCAGATGTGTGTCGCCCATGTTCGCCGAAAAACGTCAAACGTGGGCCAGAATGTCGTCTACAAGAGTTTTTAATCACAGGAGAAAAAACAAACTTGAGGGTGGATTTTTGGAGTTTGTAACTATAATACAATATAATTGTCCACAAAATCATACATCGAACGAATTAACTATGATTTGCGTTTATCCACAAACACTTTATTCTTATATTAATATTGCAACAATTATGCTAACAACTATTACAACTGGTCACCCCTTTTTGACACTATGATACAAACCGTGCACTGCCACATGATCCTTGTCCATAAATTTCAAAGCCATACTCTAAGCACTCCATTGTGAATTACCCCCAACTGACAAAGCCATCGTAGCTTTTATCCTTTATATCAAACTCAAGTTCATCACGTAGCTTCGGAATATCCTTAATTTCAATTTCGTCGAATGAAGCGGCGCCATTTCTTTCTGCGGTTGCTTGGAGGCCAACAAGAGCGCGTGCCACATCTTTAAGATGATCAAGCATAAACTGGACGTTGAAGCCTGTCCTTCCAGCATAATTTAAGTAAAAAAACCATCCTTTGAGATGCTCGCTAGAAACATGTCCAAGTTTAGTTGTAGACATTTTATGTAGGACGTGGCATAAGAAGCAAAAGGTGATGCTCTTCATCTCTGGTGTTGGTTCCGAATTGCTACTATTATCTCCATGTTTACGAAGAAGTAGTACTAGCATACGGGCCAAGTACTTAGGTATCATGTAACCCCCAGCATTAACGATATCTAAATTAAAAAAAATTTTCTTCAGCTTTTCTGAGTAATTGAATTCGTTTAGCCAAGCCATGAAGTCTTCAAAATACTCAATGGTAAAGCGAGAAATTCTTCGAACCCACATTGGAGCCGTATCTCCAATATTTTCTCCTGTTAGTGGCAGAGATTCGGCTGACATATTCCATTCGAAACCCGGCAATATAATTTCTTCGAATCTAGGTAAATATTTTACTACGTCCTCGAATTTGTTTAGGGTTAGCTGTCTCTTCAGTTCGTTCCCTATTGATGCCTTTTCTTGATTCTCATATTCCGCACTATTTATCCTCACAGTTTTGAGCTCCACGTTTATACGGTCTCCCTTTAATGCAGCTAATACCTAATGGCCGCAAAAAGATTATTTGTTTTTAATGAAATATTAGGATGGAGATAAATAGAAAAAATACTTAGAAATAAACTATGAATGTCCTTAAGAAATGAATCTTGCAAAAAATAGGTGAAAAAAGTAACATAAATCTTTGTAAATAATAGTTGTAAAAAAAAAAAAGTATAATAATAGTTGTAAAAAAAAAAAAGTATAAGCACTGTGGCAATCTGGTAAATATGATTGAAAAATATGACTTGTTGTTATGTGTGCTTGTTTGAATAAAGTCTTATTTAGCACTAAAATGGCGTATATAAAAAAAATAAAAATATAATTATTAGGACTAATCACTTAAGAATAACAAGTTTAATAAAATTTTAAAATATTTTAGGGAGCAATCAAGCTTTTGTTTTAAAACTTTTGGAAAATAAAGAAAGGAAAGAAATAAAAAGAAAAAGAGAGATATTAGTAATATATATATATATATATATATATATATATATATATATATATATATATGAATAAGTAATCGCTATGCATAACACTAGGAATAATTGTGGAGTTTTATCTCAACTAAAAATAGAAAAAGAGAAAAATGATAAAATATGAATAAGGAAAAAATTGGACCTAACTTCCAAAAAGAAAAGAGTTCAAGCCCAAGATGTTAAAAGAGTGCTACTTGATCCGTGAGGGTACCTTTTTTTTTTTTTTAGAAATTGTAGCATATAATACTTTTTCAAAACTAATTGTAGTAAATAATAAGTTTTAAAAATATTTATAGTAAATAGAAAATTTATAGCATAAATAATTTATTTAACCTTCATATACATAATAAAAAATTTGTTTATACCTTTTATATACATTGTAAATAATTAGTATTTACTTAAGTAAATAGATTTTAGAGGCAAATAATTTATTAATCACCTTGTTTATAGTGTATATATTTTTTGTTTACACAAAAAATAAATTATTTGCATGGTAAATCTGTTATTTACAATAAAATTTTTCAAAACTTACTATTTACTCCAAAAAATTTGAAAAATTTGTTGTTTCCTTCGTTCTCCTCGTCCTTAATTAGAGACCAAATGAAACATTGACAAATAGACGTAACTCATGGGGGAAAAAAAGTAACATTAAAATAATCTAAAACATATTTGCATTTTTTTTGGCTTTTTTTTTTTTTTTTGGTTTTTGGCCTATGCTGTAGCTCGTGAATCGTGATTACAAATTTTCTCACCTGATCTCATTTCCCTGAAGGAAATGCTTCAAATAGTTCTTATATATATATATATATGTATATATATATATATATATTCTTTCATTGAATCAAAGTACCAATTACGTTAGCTTGAATATATATATATATATATATATATATATATATTTTCTTTCATTGAATCAACGTACCAATTACGTTAGCTTGAACATTTTTGTTACTCGTGTTTTGCTTTAAACAAGAAAATATGGTTTCTAATTATTAAATTACGTATTAACAATCCTCTTTGCTAATTTCATTTTGCACTTAGCTATTTTCATAACTTTTTAAAGAATTTGTATATCAAATTTGGTGGAGAGGTCTTGTTGTGCTAATTACTAAGTGTTGACTTAGTTAAGATGTGCTAGTAAATTTTGATACTAATTATCCAATTTATATTTACCAAAAAAAAAAGAAGGCATAATTTTCTTAATTAAGATGTTATTAATGTTTGTCAAAAACATTTATCCAAAAAGTAAAAGAAAGTAAGTAAAATATATTGTGAAATGTGAGCATGGAACATACCTCAGAAATCACGCAATGTACATGGACAACATATTTACGTTTGCGACAAGAATTAACACAAATTTTTGGATCTCTGCCACCTTCACATATGTCGCAGACATGTTCATTAGAAGTATCTTCAAGAAGAAAGTCAGCAAGAGCAAGAGAATGTACGTGGAACTCATACTCAATGGTAGCTGGTAGTGGCCCATAAAGTACTTGGATATTGTAGTCACAAAACAAGCAACGAAACATGATAGACTCCGTGGAGCAAAGTTCAACAGAGGTGATAGGTAATCTACAGAAGTTATCATAGGCATTGCACTGAGAATTGGTTACTTTCTCATCGTCCAAACAAAGACTGTGCAGGTGGCTTTCATACTTGAAGCTTCTTATCATAATGCATCTCCGGCATGTCGTGAACCCACAATTTATAAAAGAACATTGATAGAGGAAGCGATGACTAACGTTGCTGGAACACAAACTGCAATACTTAATCTCATAATGGAACTCTTTTGGTGAAATAAGAGTGGGTGAACACAAACCAGAAAGGTGTCTATGATTTACCACTGGAGGGTTGACTTTGGGTGAAAAATCTGCGCATCCTTTATGGAGGATGAACTTGAATTTTGCGCATGAGTAAGCTAAACTTGTTTTGAAGGGTAAATCACATGCAAAACAATTTTCATCTCCACCATGAGTCTCCACAAGAGTCATTGAGTGTGGATGGATGAGATGTCGAAAGCGCCCTTGGCCTTCACATATTATAGGAGGTGTCATGGCGCATTCGACATCAACTAAAAAATGACATGTGGTACACATATAGCGAGGTGTACGTCTATCATAATATACGCGACACAACTTACACTTAAAAGATGGAAAACTATAAGGACTACTAATGATTGAGAGGGTGAGATCTTGAGGGTGATCATGATGAGGATGAAGAACATATTGGTCATTATTAATTTGTTTGGGCAACAAATAACAGTCTATGCACATGTTCCAATCACACTGAGGGCAGTTGAAAAGGAAAGGACAATATAATCTCTTGCACAATTTGCAAAATTCTCTGGCAATATGAAGGGAGAGTGTGTGGTTTGGATGTGAAGGGTGTGTAAACTCAGTCGGACACTCGGCACACCTTTTGCGAAGAAAATACTTGCATTCCACACAAGCGTAGCTCGGGCCGCCTACACATGGCGATTGGCATGCGAAGCAGACTGAGTCTCTGAGGCGTAGGCCGTCATCACCTTCTTCTCCCACGATGTAAATTGCGCCTGCGATGCAGATCTCATGGAATGTCATCGGATGTTGGTGACTAAAATGTTGAATTTGAAGTTGGCCTTCTTCACATTTTATGGGATTCAACCTTTTATATCGCTACTCTTGCTACTCTAAAAGACCTGTGACAGGAGTCGCAAGTGTATCCAACCAAAACAAACAAGAGCAGGATCTTTATTGACATATTATTAATTCTTTTCTTTACCAACTAAAACAAACAAAAGCAATATTCCTCTACATTTAGCAAATGAATCTGGTTGCAAATTTAAGGAAAATATATACTTGCATCATTTGTTTTATAGATAAACAGTAGGTACGTGCAAAACTTGACTTCGAAAAAATACAAACCGCTAAAACGACCCAAGTATATATTCCATGTTTAAACCCCTTTTTTCTTTTCTTTCGTGAATAAAATGGTGGGATTCTCATTGCTTTCTTTCCTCTTGCAAGAGTAATTTTTTTTTAAGGGCCAGAAGAAGGAAAGAACAGTCCTGTTTGCACTACGTACTTTTCTTTAAAGATGTCTTTGTCTATCTACTCACGCTAAGTACGTATAGTAAACTAGCATCTCTCTGAGTATGTTTTGATAGATTGATCATCTTAATTGCACAAGCATTGTAACTGATTTTCTCCGAAATATATGACATGAAGGGCCTCAATAATACCTCTATAAAAATTGAGTGTGATATAAAAAAAAAAAAAAAAAACCCAAATATTGAACCATGATAATTTGATCTGAAATCTAATTATCTAAGTGAAGAGAAAAATTACCTAAACTATTTTTGTAGCTCAACAAACCTTAAACAGCCATAAAGGCCCCACCTAACCTAACATAAATAAACAGCCATAGGCCATAGGTGACACAAAAAGGGGAAATACCTCGAAATTACATTAAGGAACTAGAAAAAACAACATAAACTTGCGACAACAATTTGATAATGATAATAACATAAAATAAAATAAAATAAAATAAAGTAAAAAGTTGATAAAGGACAGTGAAATAGTACAACAAGAAGCTTACAAAAAAACATGACAATGGTAAGATCCTCACAAAATACGTAGACGTCATCCATTTGCAAATCAACAACCCTTAAACGACAATAACCTAAAACCCACAGTAAGTTAAGAAATGACAATGACATATAAAACGAGAAGAACTTGATAAACGACACAAAAATGGACAACAATCAAGTACATAAAAGCGACATCAACTAAGAAAATTAATTCCACGCCAATAAATAAATAAATAACAGATAAGGATTCAAGTGCACTTTTCATTTAAAACAAAAAAAAGAGCACTTTTCTTTCTCTTTCTTTCATTTTACGTTTTTAATATATATATATATATATATATATATATATGTATGTATATGTATTGCAACTAGTCACCCCATTTTGACACTAATACAAACCATGTGCCACGTAATGATCATCCATAAATTTCATAGCCAGACTCCATATTTCCGTGTTTCCAAACAAGTTGTACTAGAGTACGAGTCAAAATCGTAGGTATCTTGTAACGTTCAACGTTGACGACAGCATCATTTAGTAATTAACGAATTTTTCTTTTCAACCTTTCTGAGTCATAGAATTCGATTATCAAGCTATGAAGTTAACAAATTACTTGGTGGTAAAACGAGAAAGTCTTAGAACCCACAATGGAGCATTGTCTCCAATACTTATTTCTCTTGTTGGCTATTGAGATTTCCCTGATATATCGCGTTTGAAACAATGCCATGGTGCAATTCTTTCATGTTCAGGTAACACACTGACAATGTTCCATGTTTTCTCTTGCTGTTTATTTGCTAGGGTGTTTGATATGGTGGTTAGAACAATTAATTAGAATTGTAAACACTATAGCATATAAGCACTTTACACTCTAGCAACTTGTTTCTTTTGACTGTAGCACGTGGGAGTTTACATTGTTCCTAACTGAAAGGTTGGTTAGAACCAACTTTGTCAAACAAGCTAATTCTCAAGGTGCTGAGCTCAACTTTTCTAAGATCTCTCTTCAATGCCAGTTTCACCTGGTAAATGCAATAAGATGATTAGTTTCTAATAAAATATTTGAACAAGGACATATAGAAAAATACATGGGAATAAAACTAGATTAATTAGTCAGAAAATAGACTGTATATGTTTTGACCTGAAGGCACAAGATGAGAACTCAATAAGCAGGCAAAGAAAAGCAGCTATGCCACCAAAAATCAAAAAAAGAAGAATTCTTGGCAATTCTTGGAGATTCAGACGACCCAAATTTCCCCACCTACATGTCAGGTACTCTTTTTAACACAAATGATGAACCCTTTTTATTTCCTTTCAAATTCTCTTGGTTACCCTCTTTCCCTGCCTACTTTCCAGGTCTGACACTTTACACACCTGGCACGGCCGTAGTAGGCATGGACGATATCGATTATTCAAGGGAAATCCGCAGAAAGGAGAAGTTCCTCACGTTTTCGTCATGTCTTCAAACGATTGCAAGCTGCTATAACAAAAACTTGTGACATTGCCCATCAATGCATCGCATTCTTGCAACCTGATCAAAATTGAATTATTTGATATCTATGAATTATCAATACAAAAGCTATGAAAAATCAAAGCAGTAGTATTTTCGTAGCATTTGTTTATTACCTCTCTCTCAATACACAAGTATTTGTTCAGCTCCCAATGCCATTAATCTTGACACTATCCCGTCGATGTCTGTTAAAGAAACAACAGTGAAAAGAAATAAACATGTTTTGAAGTATTTTCACTGTTAACCATAACAAGCCAAAAAATTAGTTGAAATTTAACAAGCCAAGTTTAACTGCCATTCTGAACAGCACAAACTCAATGAAAACATATTACAAAAACAAATAATTGGATTAGGTCTTGAAGTTTTACATTTGATCAGTTAAGAAAATCTGACTAATATGGGTGAAGTGAATGCTAATAGCATTAAGGTGAAACACAAGTCCATAAAAAAAGAGCTCTCGACCCAATGCATCCTAAAACAGCCCTGAGAAAATAATAGTAGTTGAAAAAAAAATTATTCCCTTTTTTTCACATTAAATTTCCTATTTTTTAATGCTCCTCCAACACCTATAAAACTCAAGAAAATTTGAGTCTTTCTGTAGTTGCTTGGAAGCCAATAAAAGAACGTTCCACATTTTTAAGATGATCGAACAAAAACTCGATGTCGAAGCCTCTCCTTTTAGCATAGTTTAGGTTAAAAAAAGAGAAGAAAAAAAAGGGAAAAAAAAAACCATTCTTTGAGATCATCTTTTGTGACACGTACAGGTGTAGTTGAAGACATGCTTTCTAGGACTTTGCAAATGAAGTCAAAGACGGTGCTCTTCATTTCGGGCGTTGATTTCGAATTGCTACTAATATGTCCATGTCCAAGACGAAGTAGTACTAGAAAACGAGTCAAGTGCCTTTGGTATTTTGTAACCTCCAAGGTCGGCGACATCATGATCTACAAGATCACGAAAATTTTCTTTCAGCCTTTCTGAGTAATAAAATTCATTAAGCCAGGCAATGAAGTCGTCAAAATACTCGATGGTAAAACGTACGAGAAAGTCTTCGAATCCATGTCGGAGCCTTATCTCCAATATTTTCTTCTGCTGGTTGTTGAGATTCAACTGATATCTCCCAATCAAAATCACGCCACAACATAATTTGTTTATATTCAGGTAGCGATTTTATTATGTCCTTGAATTTGTTCAAGGTAAATATTTCACTCTTCACGTCGTTCCCAATTGCTGCCTTTTCTTGCTTGTCATTTTCTACACCATTAATTCTTACAGTTTTTAGCTCCAAGTTTGTACGGTCCCCCTTTAATGCAGTTAATACCTAATGGCCCCCAAAACTATTATTTATTTTTAATGAAATATTAGGATGGGGACAAATAATTACTATAGTCCTAAGAATACAGTGGATTCTCTTCTCTTAGGCTATTCTAGGGTTTCTTCGTAAAAGGTTTTGAGCTTGTGAGGAAAGAATCGAAAGAAGAAAAGCAAAGAATCGAAAGGAGAATTGAAAGAATGTTTTTGTAAAATTGAATTGTATTTTCCTGAGTTGATTCAATTGTAATGCAGTGTTTTGTTTATGTACAGTTTTGTTACACTTGTAACTCACTAATTCTAACTAGGGTCTACTTACGGTTTACCACAGTTAACTGATGGTTAACCGACTTTACAACAAACTGCAACATAACAAGCTGTAACTAACTAACTAACTAATTACATTTATAGCTTCATAACACTTCCCCTTCTTCTTAGTGCACTTTGAATCGAAGGGCCAAAGTCCGAGCCAGCCCTAGGTTGGTCTTTGGACTCCTGGCCACATTGAGAGGCTTGCAGACGGGCATGGCATCCTTTTCTTCAGTGATTATGCAGGTGGCACTGGGTTTGGAGGATGCGGTTGGGCTTAGGATTGTGATGTCGAGTAGGCAGATGATGGTTGTTTCTGGCTTCATGCATGTGCCGACGACCCTAAGCACAACCTAGTTAGGCGCAACGAGGGCTAGATCTGGTAGGAGGGGAGGCGGATGGGAAGATCTTGCTTCTGCCTGTGAGTGGTTGAAGGGGGCTCAAAGGATAGGGTTTCCGGAAGACTTTGGGCTCTGTTGCCAATGGCGGCTATCCACGTTTGGTCTTCTTGCATTGGTGGATAGGCCTCTCCTCCAAGCCCCTTCATTCTTTTGGCTTTAGCTATGGTGTCCTTCCTCTCTTGGAGATGTCATCGGGTTTTCAACAGGAAACATGGTGTTGTGTTTTGTTTTGTAATCTTTTGTTTTAGGTTTTGTTTCTATCAAATAACAGCGTTGATGTTTCCGTTAGGTGTATGTCTATTTTGTTTTATGTTATAAAAACCGAGGTAGTTTTTCCACCCTTTGATATGGGTTTCGGCTTTGATGCCTTTGGTCTCTCAATGTCGTCCAATTGGAGTTATTCACCGCCTATAACAGTATGTGTGAAAGAGCTTTGTTTGTGCTCGATTAGTGGTTTGCCTTTTTTGTTTCCACATGTTAAAACTCGATACATGTTTCACCCCTTGAATGTTTTCAATTGATATTGCTAGTGGTTTCGGTTAGTTGTCGAAGTCGAGTCGCAAATTGCGTCATGATCTATCATGTTTGAATTAGTGTTTGTACACTTTTAATTTCAAGTGTAATTCCCATTTCCAAAAAAAAAAAAGATGGGGACAAATAGAAAAATACGTAGAAATAAATAATGAATATTACTTGAACAATGAGGGCACGTTCTTAGAACTGGTGTAAACATATAAAATTTTGGATACTATAACAACCCAGTTACTTGAAGATATAGGGTAAATTATATCCAACTTCTAATAGTTCTTTTATCAATAATGCTTTATCATCTTTTTTGTTCAAAATTACACAATTTAAAAAATACGTGGGATAGTTTTTTTTGGTTACGTAAAATATAAAGAGTATTCATAGTATTATGAAACTCGCAGGGTACATTTTTCATTTTCTTTTCTTTTCTTTTATTTTAATGCAACGTCCATCTGAACTCTAAAGTTCTAAATACTAGCTAATATTACTTGAGAAAGGCAAGAACAAAAGAAAGCAGAGTTAAACTTCTCTGCCGTGTACAAAAGAAAAACAAAAATAAAATTAAAAAAAAAAAACAAAACAAAACAACAAACACAAAAAAAAAAAAAAAAAAAAACAAAACAAAAAAAGCAAAAAAAAAAAAAAACCAAACAAACTATCAAACAAAAAACCAAACAAAATAAAACTTCTATGCCGTGTAAGGCTTAATAAGAGATGAAACGGAACACTGACAGAATGGACATGACTCGTGAAAAGAAAAATTACATAATAAACTATGTTTACCATTTTTTGGGCCTGACTACAAATTTTTCCACCTGATCCCAACTTCCTGAAGGAAATGTTCCAAATACTTCTTTTTTGTATCTTTTTTTTTTCTTTTTTTTCCTTTCCCTTAAATGAAAGTACTAGTTACATTAGCTTAAACATTTTTGTTTCTCATATATTGTTTTAAGCCTTGTTTGACAAGAAAATATGGTTTCGAATATTTAAATTACGTATTAGCAAGCTGCTTTCTCATTGCATTTTGCACACTTTTTTTTATAGCTTTTTAATAAATTTGTGTATGGGATTTGGTGGAGAGGTCTTGTTGTTGTTAGTGAATGCTAACTTAGTTCAGATGCGCTAGCAAATTTAAATACTAATTATCTTCTCTATATTTACGGAAAAAAGAAGGCCATAATTTTTGAATTAATATGACATTAAATACATGTAAGTACTTTATGATAGGGGTGGCAATTCGTGTAGACAGGTCGGGTTTTCGGTCAAATTTTATATAAACTAGTTCGACACCAACTTGACCCGTGACACGAATGGGTTGAAAAATTTCAACACTAACACAACTTGTTCTGACATAGGTTGACATGAACACGACCCATACTAACTCGTTCCATATACAACCTATGAAACGCTAGTGACTTGCAGCCCGTAGTAACCTATACTAACTTGTGACTTTTTTTAGCTTTAAATTTACTTTTATATAATTTAAAAATAAACGTAAAATAAATTTTCTTAAAATCAAATAAGTTCCATACTATAACAACAAAAAATTAGGTCCTATAATTTTTTAAAACATCTAACAAAATAACAGTCTCAAGTGATCAAGCAAAAATCATCTTCTTATTGTTCAAGAGTTAAAATTAATTTAGTTTGAAGCTTGGTCTGCGATTAAGTGCACTAGAGGTTTGTCTTATAGGTATATTTCATAATAGGAGATAATATTTTGAAAAATATTTAAATAATTAATCGCAGGTCAAATGGGTCACTTTAGTGTCATGCGAGCTAATTCGAACACGACCCTTTTTAGATGGGTTAGTTTTGGGTTGACACTAAAATAAACTGTAGTTAATTTTTTTGATCTTAACCCGTAAAAAAGTGTGTCAAGTTCGTATCGTGTCGTCGTTTCATAACCCGCATTGTCGGCCCTACTTTATGAATTATAAAGCATGTCAAAAAGATACAGCCAATAAATTAAGCAAAATATAGTGTAAGATTCTGAGCATTGAACATGCCACAAAAATCATATATATATGGGCAACATATTTGCAGTCTCGACAAGAATAAACACAAATTCTTAGATCTCTGTCACTTTTATAGACGTTGCAGATATATTCATCAGAGGTATCTTTAAGAAGCGACTCAACAAGAGCAAAAGGGTGTTTATGGTACTCATACTCAATGGTAGATAGCAGCAGCCTACAAAGTAAGTAGATATTGAAACGACAAGGCAAGCAACAAAACATGGTAGACTCTCTAGAGCAAAGTTCAACAAAGGTCACCTACCTTCAGCTTCACGAACCTACCCAAATTTGGCAATACAAAACAAAGGTTGAGAACCAGTTAGAGGTAAGGAGATTCTCATTGAGGTTGTGGCCCAAGCTATCTCCACTTACCCTATGAGTGTATTTAAATTGCCTTCTATTCTTTTTGACGATCTTCAATCCCTCGTAGCGAGGTTTTGGGGGGTTGGGGCGGTGGGGGTGAAGGTGAGGGTGATGGAGCTACTCAGAATTTTTATGGGCTTAGGGTGGGAACTTTTGTGTCATCCAAAGGGTGAGGGAGGTATGGGTTTTTGGGATTTATTGGCTTCCAACCGAGTGCTTGTGGCTAAATAAGGTTGGATTCGTTGATGGATCAAGTTCTTCGAGGAAAGAATTTTGCTAATTCTGAATTCCTAAGTGCTACAATTGGATTCAATCCCTTTTATGTGCGGCGTTAGTATAACGTGGGGATGAGAGCGATCAGAAATGGGAGTGTGATGGAAGATAGGTGACAGGGCAAGTTTTTAGTTGTATGAAGATCTGTAACGCCCCAAAATTAATTTAATGTTATTGTAATGTAAAATGATGAATTAGTGTGCCATAATTAATGTTTCAACGTTAATTTCATCATTTGGTTAGATTTTGAATTTTAAGTTGTTTTGTTAGTTTAATGAATTCTAACGATTCCTTATTTCTTTAAAATGTCATTTTGAGTTTTTAAAAAACACAATAGTTTGTTAAATGTTAAAAATATTCTGTTTTACAAAACCGTGGGTGGCACTTGGTTTTCGCATAGTAAAACCGCCCATCGTTTCTCTCTATTTATTCTCTCTTCTCTCCTTCTCTTTGGCCCACTCTCACACTCTCTCTCTCTTTCACCCGTGACTCTCTCTCACTCTCTCTCTCGGTTTCTCTCATTCTCTCTCATTTCTCTCTCAAATTTTTGAAACAAAATTTGAATCCAAGCTTCAGGTTAGCAAGAAGGAAGCTCGGGAACATGATTTGGCAACCAAGAACGTAGATTGAAGCTTAAATTCGAGGTTAGTTTTAAAATTTCTAAACTTTTTCAAAATTTTCAATTTTCATGCATTTTTGAAATCTAAGTTTGTTTGAGCTTAGAAAACCCTTGATTTGAGTTAAAGGAACTTAGAACACCTAGAATCTAAGCTTGGATTGAAGAAAAATGGATTAGATTCAAGATTTTTCATTTTTCCTCATTTTCTCCCATTTTTGGATTTTTGGGATTTTTGTGTTTAAATCTTGTTTAAATGAGTTCAAAATAGGGGTGTACAAAAACCGCCCCGCAACCGTCGGCCGCCCGCAACCGCTGGCCGCCCGCCCAAAAAAAAGACTATGCGGGTTCAACCCGCCCGCCTAATTCTTAAAAAAAAAAAAAAAAAAATCTTAATCTAAACCTCTCCCACTCCTCATTCTTTAAAAAGAAAAAGAACATTTGACTTTGTTCATCATTTCATCTGTAGTATCCTGTTATTTTCGAACCCAATGAACATGTTTTATGGAAGAACAAGAATTCTTGACTTTGTTCATCACTTCATATATAGTTGATGTTTCTTGTTGCAATGAATGATTATGTTTCTTAATTTGTTATGAATATGGTTATTGTCTTTAGGCGTCAAACTTGGTTGTTGTTGAGAATGCTTCATACATTATCGTCTTATACTTTCTACAAATTTTCTTCACTTTTTTTTAATAAAAAAAGAGCTCAAAAAATTATATTGTACATTAGTGTAGACCCAACCCGCCCAACCCGCCCGCCCCCAAACCGAAACCACCCGCCACTCCATGGGCGGTTTGCGGGTTGGTTAATCGCCAACCCGCCACTTAAAAAAACCGCCCCGTACTCGCCCAAAAACCGCAAACCCGCCCGTTGTTCACCCCTAGTTCAAAAGTGTTCTATTATGTTTTTCTATCATCTATTATTGTTTTTGTAACACCCGTATTTTTAACGGGCATAATTTTGTAAAATTTAATGAATAAAATGTGACTATTTAAAATTACTAAGTTGTTTATGATCATTTAAAAAAAAATACCATTTTAGTATTTTCTTACCAAGTCTTCCTAAGAAACATTCAAAACTTACCAACACTTATTTCTACCAATCTTGTCTCCCTAAATTATTGCTCAATTATATAGACTTCTTCTCATTTTGCTAAAGGTATCCGAAGGGGACATTGAATTATTTTCCGTCAATTCATAGAAGACATGGAGATATTTCTCAACCACCTAATTAATTATTTCCTTATCTTCTTCTATAATTCACTCCAATTATCCCCTCAATTATGTTGGCATTATTTGCTAAAAGTCTTCATGGGAGACAAGATGATATTTTCCTTTAAGACTCTTTTGTTTCTTCTTACAACTTTTTCCCGTAAACATCTCATTCCTCTTAAGCATTTTGATATCTTTTTATTTAACTATCACCACCTTCTTCTCTAGTTCTCATTCTCTCCCTTCTCACTTCAAATTTCTAACTAAAGACATAGAGCACAAAGCTCTCTTTGTGGTCAAGACAATTATAATTCCCAACGATGATCGAGGCGGTTTTAAAGTTAATTCAAGCTTGATTGATAACCCAAACTTTGGTGCTTTTCAAAGAAGTTTTGAGGTAGGTTTTCTTTAATCTAAACTTAGTTTTTAGTATGCATTTTCTCCATGTTTAATGCATAAAAATACTTTAATGGCACTAGTAGACGGGTTTACACATAACTCACTTATGAATGTGATTATACGTTGTGCTTTAGTTTTAATTGTCCTTATGCATGCCTTAGGGTCAAGGATGTGTGGAGCTAACGTTAATTGATTCCAGGATTAAAAGATTGTTGATAAGCTTGAAAGGTAGGGATTCTATTACTCATTTTTGTGAGGTTTTTATAGAATTAAAATTGATTGTTTTGCCGCAATATATATATATCTATGTTGAACTGATATTATATGAGTATCACATATGAAACTATGACATGGACTCATCTTGTATTGTACGGCGAGGAACACAATGAATTGACACATGTTATAAATTGAGAAGCATGGTTAGGAAAACTGACTCTATTAATAATGATTTAATATAGAGAAATTGTGAGACATGAAGAGGGCGGCGGTTACGTCCTTGGGCATGAATACCCAAAAAGGTAAAGTAGGGGGAAGGTGATGACACTTCCTTGGGTTGAAAGTCCCAGAACACACTGTACAGGAATTGATTTGGTGAGGACTCGGGGCTTGATGTCCCCTCATCGGAACACCCTTGGAATGTTTATAGGGTGATCAAGTGCGCCCATTTGGGTTTCGATGAGTTGAGTGATACTCAATTTAACATGGATACCTAGGAACAATGATGATTGGTAATATTTGTATAAATGTGTAATTATGACACTTGGTAATGATTAACTACGGTATCCATAAGATGTGATCATAATAAACCTCATAATCTGGAATATGATGTAACCTACTAACCATGCAGTTTTTAATGTGGTAATGGATAAACCATAAGGTGAGTCATGATTTCCCTATTGGGCATGTCGATGCTCATCCCTATCATATCTTCATATCTCAGGTGGAACTCAGTGCAACATATTTGAAGAGGAATAAACGAAAACAATCCTGCTGTTTTCGTGTTAGAAGACCCTGTTTAATTACAACTTATCTACAACATGTAAGAGTTGTATTATTTTTTTTTATGGCTGTGTTAAGTTATTTGGGAATTGTACTATGGTGATGATGACTGTAATTATATATATTTGGTGCTACACTAAAAACTGTGGTTTGTATTTAAAACGTTTATTTTTATTTTTCTTGTTGTTTAAAGACCCATGGGCATTGTTTAATTGATTTAAATAATATAAAATTTAAAATTATTTTTATTTATTTAAAACTGTTAACCCCCACATAGGGGTGTTACAGAATTTTTGGTATCAGAGCCTAGGTTCGATTAACCTAGGGGGTATAGCACCACCTTAAAAATTAATCTTTGGGAATGGTTTTAAAGTTAGGTGTTAATGTCATCATCATTTGGTACTGATCCTAGTTAAATTTTCGCAGCCAGTAGAAACTATGCCACCAAGACGTCAAATGCAATCGTCTGAGCTGTCACAACCGGTTGAACATGCTCAAGAAGTTGAGCAACCGGAACCGATGGAACAAGCTCAAGAAGATGAGCAACTACGACATGCAACACAATCCCCGCCAGCTGCACCAGAAGTAAATAATTTAGGACAAATTCTTCAAGCATTACAAAATGTGCAAAGACCTGGGGAGGTTCGTGATCCCGAACAACGACATCTAACTCTGTTGAAGGAGTTTATGAAGCAGAAACCACCCACATTTAGTGGAGAACCTAACCCGGTCATAGCAGAACAATGGCTAAAGGCAGTCAAAAAGAAGTTGGACACCTTGAGGATTCCACGGGAGTATTGGGTTAGCTTTTCAACATATATATTTGAGGGTAAAGCCGAAGAATGGTGGGATCTTCAGAAAGACGACTATGACGTGCCGAATCTTACATGGGAGCAGTTCGAAACCATTTTTCGCAACACCTATATTCCTCAGAGCCATAGGCAAGCAATGATGCGAGAATTTGAAAACCTGGTGCAGGGAGATACAACAGTTGCTGAATACCATGCTCGATTTATAGAATTGTCTCGCTACAATCCCGGGGCTGTATCGGATCCAATGGCGAGATGCGAAAAATTTAGAAATAACCTGAGGCCGAAAATCAGACAAATGATAGCTGCTGTTCCATCAACAGATTTTCTTGATCTTGTAGCTGCGGCACAGCGGGCAGAGACAGAACTAAATAACTCCTATGGAGAGTATAAGGGTTCTGGTGGGCGTCAAAGGAAAATAAGTAAGAAAGAGAAGTCACAAGGGCAAGTCATTCAGCATAGTGGAGTGACTATTGGTGGTGGATCTTCTGGCAGTGGTCGTTTCCAACCGTATGCTTGTCATAACTGTGGACAAGTGGGACATCTGAGGAGAAATTGCCCTAACCGCCCTACACAATCATCCTTTGCACCAAGGCCACAAGGAAGTCATTTTGGCTCCACTGTTTGGGGAGGGAGTCAAAATCGTGGAGCGCCTCAGCAAAACACTCCAGCTTCCCAAGTCTCAGTAACTCAACCTCGAGGGTTCCAGCCTCAGTACAACTATCAACAGCGGCCACAGGGTTCCAATTTTTATGCTAATCAGAACTTCCAACCGACTCCACAAGGCTCAGTGAATCAAAGGCCATATTTTTCTGGGAGAAATAATAATAAGGCTAGTAGTAGCCAAGGAAACCGAGGAAAAAGTGATAAAGGAAAAGCACCAGCACAAGCTTATGCAATTACGGCTACAACTGGACAAGGAAAACAGGCTGATCACTCAGTTGTAGACGGTATGATTCACGTGTCTCATTCTTGGGCTCATGTATTATTTGACACTGGTGCCACTCATTCATTTATATCTATGTTATTTGCTTCCGTACTACAATTAGAAACTGAGACATGTAGTTCATCATTAACCCTTAGTACACCAATGGGCGGGATAGCTGAAGTATCCATAATTTGTAAATCAGTGTGTATTGTTATAGGAGAACATAAACTATCGGCTGACCTATATGTAATAACTATGACAGAGTTTGATGTAATCTTAGGAATGGATTGGCTAACTAAATACCAGGCAATAGTAGATTGTCATAGGAAACGTGTCTCTTTATTCACCAAGAATGGACAAGTCATCGAATTTCAGGCAAAAACAGGAACAGTGACGCCAGCCCCGGTGCTAAAGGCTTGTATTGGAGGACGAAGGAATTTCACCAATCTTGGGACGATCTTTGCTTCAGATGGAGAACTAAAGAAGAGTGACCTATCCTCTCACACTCCTGTGGTGGATGAATTTTCAGATGTTTTTCCAGATGAATTGCCCGGACTTCCGCCTGATAGAGAAATTGAGTTTGTCATCGACTTAACTCAAGGAGCAGCGCCTGTTTCTATTGCCCCGTATCGAATGGCACCTGCTGAGAAAGTGGAATTGAGGAAGCAGTTGGACGAATTACTGGAAAAAGGATTTATTCGACCAAGTACATCACCTTGGGGAGCTCCAGTACTTTTTGTGAAGAAACATGACGGATCGTTGAGGCTCTGTGTCGATTATCGCCAGCTTAATCGATTGACTATCAAGAACAAGTACCCTCTACCCCGAATTGATGAGTTGTTCGATCAGTTAGGAGGATCTTGCTATTTCTCAAAGATTGACTTACGATCCGGATATCACCAACTGAAGATAAGAGAAGAGGACATTCCAAAGACAGCTTTTCGGACTCGCTACGGTCATTTTGAGTTTCTTGTCATGCTTTTCGGGTTGACTAATGCACCAGCGGCTTTCATGGACTTGATGAACCGTGTCTTTCGACCGTACTTAGATCAATTTATCATTGTTTTCATAGATGATATCTTGATCTATTCTAAAAACGAAGAAGAATATGCTGAGCATTTGAGGATCGCTCTACAAACGTTGAGAGAACATGGTCTTTATGCAAAAAGAGAAAAATGTGATTTCTGGATGACGAAGGTCAAGTTCCTTGGACACGTTGTCTCTGAAGAAGGCATCTCAGTGGACCCCTCCAAAATTGAAGCAGTGCTAAATTGGGAACGACCAAAGAACGTGTCAGAGATTCGAAGTTTCCTCGGACTAGCTGGATACTATCGACGCTTCGTAGAGAATTTTTCAAAGATTGCTTCTCCATTAACAAAACTCACAAGGAAGAATGTCAAGTTCGTGTGGGATGATAAATGTGAAGAAGCATTTGAGGAACTGAAACGAAGACTCACTAGTGCACCTGTGCTGATCATACCTAACAACGAGGAGCCTTACACAGTATACACTGATGCCTCAGGAAACGGTTTGGGTTGTGTGTTAATGCAGCATGGACGAGTAGTTGCCTACGCCTCACGCCAGTTGAAACCCCATGAGAGGAACTACCCCACACATGATCTTGAGTTAGCTGCTGTGGTTTTCGCACTCAAAATTTAGAGATGTTATCTATATGGCGCAAAGTTCGAGCTATATTCAGATCATCAAAGTCTGAAATATTTGTTTACTCAAAAGGATCTCAATCTAAGGCAACGAAGATGGACTGAGTACATGGTGGACTATGACTTTAGTATCCAATATCATCCTGGAAAAGCAAATGCCGTGGCAGATGCTCTAAGTCGTAAGAACAACGGACGTATAGCCAGTTTAGCATTGGAAGATTGGAGACGAGTCACTATCGCCGACTTCAACTTGCAATATTATGAAGATAACGAGAGAGCTTTCTTATTCAATGTGATAGCAACTCCTACGTTAATTCAGAAAGTAAAACAAGGACAATGGCACGATGAAGGATTACGTAGGGTTTGGAAACAAATACAAAATGGAGAACAACTGGATGGATGGCAGATTGAGCCAGAAGGATTTTTACTTTACAAAGGAAGATTAGTTGTTCCAGAGGATCCATATCTCAGGCATGCGGTGCTAGATGAGGCTCACCGTTCAAAGTTTGCTATTCATCCTGGAAGCACAAAAATGTATATGGATCTAAAACGACAATACTGGTGGCGAGGAATGAAACGAGATGTAGCAACCTTTGTCTCTAAGTGCATGACGTGCCAACAGGTTAAAGCGGAACATCAAAAGCCTGGAGGCGAGTTGAGGAGCTTACCTATTCCAGAATGGAAGTGGGATCATGTGACAATGGACTTTGTTACTGGATTTCCTAAGACTCAAATAGGGCATGACGCCGTTTGGGTAATTGTAGATCGTTTAACTAAGACAGCCCACTTCATCCCAATCAGAACTAATTATAGTGTCTCAAAATTATGTCAATTGTACGTGGAAAAGGTAGTGACATTGCATGGAGTGCCAATGTCAATAGTTTCCGATAGAGATACACGTTTTACGTCGAAATTTTGGAGAGGATTGCAGAGGGCCTTGGGAACTCAATTGAATTTTAGTACAGCTTTTCATCCTCAAACAGATGGACAATCTGAACGTGTTATTCAGATTCTCGAGGATATGCTTCGGGCTTGTGTGCTGGACTTTGGAACAAATTGGGCTGCACAGCTGCCATATGTTGAATTCGCATATAACAACAGTTACCAAGCAAGTATTAGAATGGCTCCATATGAGGCCTTATATGGTAGACCTTGTAGATCTCCATTGTGTTGGGCTGAAAAGAAAGAGCGTCTTGAACTTGGGCCTCAGTTTATCAGAGAAACAACGGACAAGATCCAGATTATTCGCGAACGTCTTCAGACAGCTCAAAGTCGACAAAAGAGTTATGCAGATAAGAGGAGGCGACCTTTAGAGTTCATGATCGGAGACTTTGTGTTCTTAAAAGTGAAACCAAAACGAGGTGTATCTCGATTTGGTGTTAAAGGAAAGTTAGCACCAAGGTATACAGGACCGTTTGAGATTGTGGAACGCATTGGAACGTTGGCATACCGTTTAGACCTACCACCACAATTGTCTCATGTACATAATGTGTTTCATGTATCGATGTTGAGAAAGTATGAACCCGACCCTTCACATGTGATCATGTGGACAGATGTGCCAATTCAAGGAGATACGAATTATGAAGAAATTCCAGTTCAAATACTGGATCATGAAATAAAATTATTACGTCGTCGTGGAATTCCTCTGGTGAAAGTGATGTGGCAACACCATGATGTGGAGGAAGCCACATGGGAACTTGAATCTGAAATGAGAGAAAAGTACCCACATTTGTTTTAACATTGTAATCAGTGTACGAAATTGCGAGGACGAAATTTTTATAGGAGGGGAGAGCTGTAACACCCGTATTTTTAATTTTGTAAAATTTAATGAATAAAATGTGACTATTTAAAATTACTAAGTTGTTTATGATCATTTAAAAAAAAATACCATTTTAGTATTTTCTTACCAAGTCTTCCTAAGAAACATTCAAAACTTACCAACACTTACTTCTACCAATCTTGTCTCCCTAAATTATTGCTCAATTATATAGACTTCTTCTCATTTTGCTAAAGGTATCCGAAGGGGACATTGAATTATTTTCCGTCAATTCATAGAAGACATGGAGATATTTCTCAACCACCTAATTAATTATTTCCTTATCTTCTTCTATAATTCACTCCAATTATCCCCTCAATTATGTTGGCATTATTTGCTAAAAGTCTTCATGGGAGACAAGATGATATTTTCCTTTAAGACTCTTTTGTTTCTTCTTACAACTTTTTCCCGTAAACATCTCATTCCTCTTAAGCATTTTGATATCTTTTTATTTAACTATCACCACCTTCTTCTCTAGTTCTCATTCTCTCCCTTCTCACTTCAAATTTCTAACTAAAGACATAGAGCACAAAGCTCTCTTTGTGGCCAAGACAATTATAATTCCCAACGATGATCGAGGCGGTTTTAAAGTTAATTCAAGCTTGATTGATAACCCAAACTTTGGTGCTTTTCAAAGAAGTTTTGAGGTAGGTTTTCTTTAATCTAAACTTAGTTTTTAGTATGCATTTTCTCCATGTTTAATGCATAAAAATACTTTAATGGCACTAGTAGACGGGTTTACACATAACTCACTTATGAATGTGATTATACGTTGTGCTTTAGTTTTAATTGTCCTTATGCATGCCTTAGGGTCAAGGATGTGTGGAGCTAACGTTAATTGATTCCAGGATTAAAAGATTGTTGATAAGCTTGAAAGGTAGGGATTCTATTACTCATTTTTGTGAGGTTTTTATAGAATTAAAATTGATTGTTTTGCCGCAATATATATATATCTATGTTGAACTGATATTATATGAGTATCACATATGAAACTATGACATGGACTCATCTTGTATTGTACGGCGAGGAACATAATGAATTGACACATGTTATAAATTGAGAAGCATGGTTAGGAAAACTGACTCTATTAATAATGATTTAATATAGAGAAATGGTGAGACATGAAGAGGGCGGCGGTTACGTCCTTGGGCATGAATACCCAAAAAGGTAAAGTAGGGGGAAGGTGATGACACTTCCTTGGGTTGAAAGTCCCAGAACACACTGTACAGGAATTGATTTGGTGAGGACTCGGGGCTTGATGTCCCCTCACCGGAACACCCTTGGAATGTTTATAGGGTGATCAAGTGCGCCCATTTGGGTTTCGATGAGTTGAGTGATACTCAATTTAACATGGATACCTAGGAACAATGATGATTGGTAATATTTGTATAAATGTGTAATTATGACACTTGGTAATGATTAACTACGGTATCCATAAGATGTGATCATAATAAACCTCATAATCTGGAATATGATGTAACCTACTAACCATGCAGTTTTTAATGTGGTAATGGATAAACCATAAGGTGAGTCATGATTTCCCTATTGGGCATGTCGATGCTCATCCCTATCATATCTTCATATCTCAGGTGGAACTCAGTGCAACATATTTGAAGAGGAATAAACGAAAACAATCCTGCTGTTTTCGTGTTAGAAGACCCTGTTTAATTACAACTTATCTACAACATGTAAGAGTTGTATTATTTTTTTTTATGGCTGTGTTAAGTTATTTGGGAATTGTACTATGGTGATGATGACTGTAATTATATATATTTGGTGCTACACTAAAAACTGTGGTTTGTATTTAAAACGTTTATTTTTATTTTTCTTGTTGTTTAAAGACCCATGGGCATTGTTTAATTGATTTAAATAATATAAAATTTAAAATTATTTTTATTTATTTAAAACTGTTAACCCCCACATAGGGGTGTTACAGTTTTCTATGTCTGGTATTTGAGAAAAACAAGTTTAAATCAAGATTTGAGTTTTGAGAAACCCAAAACCCGTGGCTGGAAATTCTGCGTTTTTTCAGTTCGGCAGGCCGGATTCATCTGTCTGGTAGGCCGAACCTGGAAAATGTCCAGCCAAACGGACTTGATCTCCGGCAAGCCGAACTGCACAGTTCGGCTGGCCGAAGCAGGGTGCCCGGTAGGCCGGCAGGGCCTGGGAAAATTTTATGATTTTTCACTTGTTTTCACTGTTTTGAACCCCGATTGAAATTTCAACCTTGTAAAATGACTTTAAAGATACAAATGGTACACTAGGACATCATGAAATGGTTTAGTAACATAGAATGTCTCAAACTAGATATTGATCGACTTAGTGTGTATCTAGGATCGTTCGTGGTTCCACGGAGCTAACGTATAGCGGACCGAAATTACAGTGTGAGGCACCGGTACGAGTATCGAGGTAGGACTTCTACCCTTTCTTTGGTAACCCAGTTTCAAAATGATTTGGCTTTGCAAAGGGTTTTTATAAAAATGTTTTCGCTGGTTGATTGAAAATGGAATTTAATGGTTTTATTTTTATAAACCATGAATTGAGATGAACTTCATAATGAACTTCATAATGAATGATAATGAAAACATCTGGTAAAAGGGTTTTGAATAATGTTAGAAATGAATATAAGGGCATGATGCCATATCAGAGATCAGGTCGTGTAGCGATCGACCTTGGGGGCAGGTCCCAAAACGCAGCTGGGCCACTACGGTGGTGATATTCATGTGGTTTGCCTAGGAAAAGAAAATAATATATTTCTGGTCGACCGAATAAATTGTTTTGGGTAAGAACGGTTTTATTAAATTTATTTATTCAATGTTTCTTTTAAATAATTCCCTGAATAGTGAGACTTTTCTTTAAATTAAATAATTTATTAAAAATGTAGTCCTACTGAGCCTTTCGCTCACATTTTGTTTTTTTTTTTAAATTTCCCCCTCTAGGTGGATTTTCACTTAGGTTCAGAGAGGACTCTACGGACAAAACTCAAGAGCAGTACAAGGACTAGTAGATTATTTGTAGTAATTGATCAAGGCATGTAACGTTTTAACTCTATTTGTACTTGGACTGTGGTTGTATTATTATATTGTCAGTACTATGTGTGTGCACAAGTTGTGGGTCAGTGGGACCCTTACTTGCGGTTCTTTATTATTTTATTATTTGCTTAATGACTTCACCTGCTTAATGTTTATGAATTCTTTTATAAAATGTAGTTTTGAAACTTTCACATTTTTATTATTTAACTTAACCCCTAAACTCTTGATTTTAATTGAATTCTTCTTTTAGTTAATTTAAATAATCAGCCACGTCACATCCCGTACTCCGGGGCGTGACAGAATGGTATCAGAGCTCAAGGTTATGAACCTTGAGAATTGTGCACACATATGTATGACAATGAAATACCTCTGACAGTTCAAATTTTGTTTTCAGAAGTGAGGGAATGGCACCTAGATGTCGTTCGACAGCTGACGTCGAGTTTGAAAATGATGAGGGTATGATGAGGTCTATGTTTGCGGCTTTTCGACAGATGGCAGCCAGGGCCAGACCGGAGGATTCTGATGTTAGTCATCGACATACATATTTTAAGAAATTCTGGCATACGTCTATTTCGACTTTTGGTGGTAATGGGGATCCGCTGTTGGCAGAATATTGGCTAGACTCGATCGTGAAGCATTTGGATACCTTTGGTGTGCCTGATGAGTACCGTGTGGAATTTGCTGCATATAAGCTCGAGGGTGGTGTTAATACTTGGCGGAAACAAGCTAAGTGTTTGGAACGCTATGGCAATATCATTTGGGACAGATTCGAGGAGCTGTTCTATGACCATTATTTTCTGCAGGGGTATAGAGATCAGAAGGCAGCTGAGTTCTATAGGTTGCAGCAGGGTGATTTGTCAGTTCGGGAATATGAGGCAAGATTTAATGAGTTGGCCAGGTTTGCTCCATCGGCAGTGGCATCAGAACATGAGAGGTTCATTAAGTTTCAGGAAGGGCTCAAGGCTCCTATTCGGCGACAGGTGGTTGCTCTGCGACTTAGGAGTTTTGGAGAGCTTGTGTCGTCAGCAATATCAGTGGAGAATGATTATGTGCAGTATTGTGAGGATCGAGCAAAGGCTTCAGGAGGATCACAGAGGAGCGATAGGAAGAGCACCAGTAGTCGTCCAGCTCTGGGGAAGAACAAGCAGGGTGGCGCGAACAGTGGTAGCAGTAGTTCATCTGGTAGCGGGCGCAGCAATCCCTACAGCTTCCATTGTCATTTTTGTCAGCAGCCAGGACACATCAAGAGGAATTGCCCGATCAGGAGTGCTTGTCTTGGATCTCAGACCGGAGAAGATGCCAGTCGTTAGTCTCAGCCTCAAACCCTACCTCTGCCGCAACAGTATTCGCAGTTACAGTATCCTCAGTTCTCTCCTCAGTAGTTTTCATATCCGGCACGAGGTCAGCAGCCGCAGTATTTCTAGCGTAGCGTCCTTTAGTATCGAGCATCGAGTGTAGCTAGTGTGCAGTCGTCTCCGTCTCAGCAGTATCGACAGAATAATCCAGGACCCAGCAATGTTGGTAGAGGAAAAAGGAAGGCACTAGTGTAGGTTCATGCAATGGCATCTGGAGCTTTAGATTCTCAGACCAGTAATGCGGTTTTCGATGGTACGATCTTAATTTCTCAATCTTTAGCTCGCATTTTATTTGATACAGGTGCCTCTCATTCTCTCATTTCAAGTTCTTTTGTACATGCCTTGGGATTAGAGATAGAAGAGTTTAATGAATCCCTAGTCATAACTTCTCCCTTGGGGCGGGTGTTTGTGAATTGTGTATGTAAATCTTGTAAAATAAAGATTGGGGATGAGATTTTGAAAAGTGATTTGATTATACTCCCCATGAGCTCATATGATGTAATTCTATGGATGGACTGGTTGTCCAGGTATAACGCAGTTGTAGACTGCCAACTTAGAAAAGTAACCCTAGTGTCTGATAGGGGGACGATGATCACCTACCAGGGTGGTGGTGATTGGTTAATGAGTGAGCGTCTCATGAAGTCGTGTCTAAGAGGGCGAAGAAATCTGGTTTGTTGTGCTTTTCTTGCAAATCTAGAGTGTGAGCCCTATGCTTTGAGAGAAAGTGTAGCGATTTCGGTGGTTGATGAGTTTGAGGATGTCTTCCCCGACGAGTTGCCAGGATTACCACCGCATCGAAAAATCAAGTTTGGTATTGAGTTGTTTTCGGGGACAGCACCGATTTCTATAGCACCTTATCGGTTGGCGCCGGCAAAAATGAAAGAATTAAGGAAGCAACTTCAGGAGCTTGCTGATAAAGGGTATATTCTGAATAGCACATCTCCGTAGGGAGCACCAGTTTTGTTTGCTAAGAAACATGATGGGACTCTCAGGTTGTGTGTAGATTATCGGCAGCTGAATCGCGTTACAGTGAAGAATAAGTATCCCTTGCCCAAGATCGATGAGTTGTTTGATCAGTTGGGAGGTTCGCGATACTTCTCAAAGATTGATTTGTGTTCAGGGTACTATCAACTTAGGATTAAGGAAGAGGATATTCCCAAGACAGCTTTTAAGACCCGGTATGGGCATTTTGAGTTTCTGGTTATGTCGTTTGGGTTGCCGAATGCTCCGACAGCTTTCATGGATTTGATGAACAGGATATTTAGGTTGTATCTGAATCAGTTCATGATCGCGTTCATCGATGACATTCTAGTGTATTCTAAGACTTGGGAGGAGCATGAGCGGCATCTCCGGATCGTGCTTCAGACTCTGCGGGAGCACCAGTTGTATGCCAAGAGGGAAAAGTGCGAGTTTTGGTTGACTGAGGTCAAATTTTTGGGTCATGTCATCTCTGAGCATGGTATTTCTATGGATCCGTCCAAGATTGAAGCCATAGTGGAATGAGAACGACCAAGGAATGTAGCAAAAATTCACAGCTTCTTGGGTCTTGCTGGTTATTACAGGAAATTTGTAAAGGATTTTTTGAAGATTGCAACTCCGTTGACAAGATTGATCAAGAAAAATGTCAGGTTTGAGTGGGGTGAAGAATGTGAGCTTGCTTTTTAGGGATTGAAGAACCAGTTAACTTCAGCCCCAGTGTTGGTTATTCCTAGCAGTGACGAGCCGTATGAGGTTTACGTAGATACTTCAGGATGCAGACTTGGATGCGTGTTGATGCAGCATGGACGCGTGGTTGCGTACGGATCAAGACAGCTACGACCTCACGAGCGAAATTATCCTACTCATGACTTGGAGCTCGCGGTAGTGATTCACGTACTGAAGATTTGGAGGTGTTATTTGTATAGAGCGATATTTCAGGTCTTCTCCGATCATAAGAGTTTGAGATATCTGTTCACTCAGAGGGATCTTAATTTGAGGTAGCGGATATGGATAGAGTATATGGAGGATTATGATTTTGTGTTGCAGTATCATCCCGGGAAGGCTAATGTGGTCGCAGATGCGCTTAGCAGGAAGTCTTCAGGGATTCTTTCTTGTTTGGCTCATGAGGACTGGAGCAGGGATGCGACAGTGAGCGATTATGGACTATGGTATCATGAAGACTATGATAGAGTTTCGATATATCATGTGGAGGCGACCCTAGCTCTTGTTCAGATGGTGAAGCAAAATCAATGGCAGGATCAGCATTTGCAGGGGATTTGGTTGCGGATTCAGAACGGAGAGCGATTTAAAGAATGGAGAGTTCATGCAGATGGATCGTTGTATTTTCGGGAGTGTCTCGCAGTTCCAGCTATCGTAGAGGTGACGAAAGCTGTTTTGAACGAAGCCCATAGGTCTCAGTTCGCCATTCATCCAGGGAGCACAAAGATGTATCGTGATTTGAAGAGGCAATATTGGTGGAGAGGCATGAAGAAAGATGTTCGAGAGTACGTGGCCAAGTGTACGACGTGTCTTCAAGTGAAAGCTGAGCATCAAAAGCCTGCAGGTCAGCTTCAGCCGCTTCCTATTCCAGGGTGAAAATGGGAGCATGTGACGATGGATTTTCTCACAGGTTTGCTGAGGACGGAGCAGCAACATGATGCAGTTTGGGTCATAGTCGACAGGTTGACGAAATCGACGCATTTCATTCCGTTTAGGTCGACATGTTCGAGGAGGATTCTCTGGGATTTGTATCTGCAGAACATAGTGAGGTTGCATGGAGTTCCTTTATCCATCACTTTTGATCGAGACACCAAGTTTAATGCTAAGTACTAGAGGAGTTTTCAGGAGGCTTTAGGTACGGATTTGAACTTCAGTACGGCATTTCATCCTCAGACTGATGGGCAGTCTGAGCGGGTTATTTAGATTCTCGAGGATATATTGCGTGCCTGTGCGTTAGACTTCGGCGAGAATTGGAAGAAATATTTGTATTTGGCGAAGTTCGCGTACAACAACAGCTATCAGGCGAGTATTGGTATGGCACCGTTTGAGGCGTTGAATAGGCGACCGTGTCGGTCACTGGTGTGTTGGGCAGAGCCAGAAGATAGGGTTATTCTTGGGCTGGATGAGATCAGTGATAGCAATGAGAAAGTCGGTGTGATTCGAGATCGATTGAGGGCAGCGTAGAGTCGACAGAAGAGTTATGCGGATAGAATACGTAGACCCTTAGAGTTTACGGTAGGAGATTTCGTTCTCTTGAAGGTATCGCCTCGTAAAGGAACTATGCGGTTCGGAGTGAGTGAAAAGCTTGCACCGAGGTATATTGGACCGTTCAAAATCACTCAGCGTATTGGTGTGGTTGCTTATCGGCTTGACCTTCTGCCCGAACTCTCTCATGTTCATGACACGTTCCATTTATCGATGCTTAGGAAGTGTCCGCCTGAGCATGGTAAGATAGTTTCATTTCGCGATGTGCAGGTTTGGGAAGATACGACGTACGAGGAGGTGCCAATTCAGATCACCAATCGAAAAGTGATCAGTTTGCGTCGTCGTGAGATACCGTTGGTAAAGGTCGTGTGGCAGCATCACGGGGTTGATGAAGCCACTTGGAAACTAGAGTCGAGTATGCGGGAGTTGTATCTACATTTGTTTTGTTTCTAAATTGAGTTGTAAATTTCGAGGGTGAAATTTCTTTTAGGGGTGGAGAGCTGTAACGCCATGAAATTAATTTAATGTTATTGTAATGTAAAATGATGAATTAGTGTGCCATAATTAATGTTTTAACGTTAATTTGATCATTTGGTTTAGATTTTGAATTTTAAGTTGTTTTGTTAATTTAATGAATTCTAACGATTCCTTATTACTTTAAAATGTCATTTTGAGTTTTTAAAAACACAATAGTTTGTTAAATGTTAAAAATATTCTGTTTTACAAAACCGTGGGTGACACTTGGTTTTTGCACAGTAAAATCGCCCACCGTTTCTCTCTATTTATTTTCTCTTCTCTCCCTCTCTTTGGCCCACTCTCACACACACTCTCTCTCACCCGTGACTTTATCTCACTCTCTCTCTCGGTTTCTCTCATTCTCTCTCATTTCTCTCTCAAGTTTTTGAAACAAAATTTGAATCCAAGCTTCAGGTTAACAAGAAGAAAGCTCGGGAACGTGATTTGGCAACCAAGAACGTGGATTGAAGCTTGAATTCGAGGTTAGTTTTGAAATTTTTAAACTTTTTTAAAATTTTCAATTTTCGTGCATTTTTAAAATCTAAGTTTGTTTGAGCTTAGAAAAACCCTTGATTTGAGTTAAAGGAACTTAGAACACCTAGAATCTAAGCTTGGATTGAAGAAAAACGGATCAGATTTAAGATTTTTCATTTTTCCTCATTTTCTCCCATTTTTAGATTTTTGGGATTTTTGTGTTTAAATCTTGTTTAAATGAGTTTAAAAGTGTTCTATTATGTTTTTCTATTATCTATGATTGTTTTTTTATGTCTGGGATTTGAGAAAAACAGGTTAAAATCAAGATTTGAGTTTTGGGAAACCCAAAACCCGTGGCTGGAAATTTTGGGTTTTTCTAGTTCGACAGGCCGGATTCAAAGGATCGGCAAGCCAGATTCATCTGTCCGGTAGGCCGAACCTGAAAAATTTCCGGCCGACTGGACTTGATCTCCGGCAGGCCGAATTGCACAGTTCGGCCGGCCGAAGCAGGGCGTCCGGCAAGGCCTAGAAAAATTTTGTAATTTTTCACCGTTTTCATTGTTTTGAACCCCGATTGATATTTCAATCTTGTAAAATGATTTTAAAGATACAAATGGCACACTAGGACATCATGAAATGGTTTAGTAACATAGAATTTCTCAAACTAGATATTGATCGACTTAGTGTGTATCTAGTATCGTTCGTGGTTCCGCGGAGCTAACGTATAGCGGACCAGGATTATGGTGTGGGGCACCGGTACGAGTATCGAGGTAGAATTTCTACCCTTTCTTTGGTAACCCAGTTTCAAAATGATTTGGCTTTGAAAAGGCTTTCTATAAAAATGTTTTCAACGGTTGATTGAAAATAGAATTTATCGATTTTATTTTTGTAAACCATGAACTGAGATGAACTTCATAATGAACTTCATAATAAATGATAATGAAAACATTTGGTAAAAGGGTTTTGAATAATGTTAGAAATGAATATAAGGGCATGATGCCATATCGGAGATCGGGTCGTGTAGCGATCGACCTTGGGGGCAGGTCCCGAAACCCAGTTAGGCCACTACGATGGTGATATTCATGTGGTTTGCCTAGGAAAAGAAAATAATATATTTCTACTCGACCGAATAAACTGTTTTGGGTAAGAACGGTTTTATTAAATTTATTTATTCAAGGTTTCTTTTAAATAATTCCCTGAATAGTGAGACTTTTCTTTAAATTAAATAATTTATTAAAAATGTAGTCCTACTGAGCCTTTCGCTCACATTTTGTTTTTTTTTTTAAATTTCCCCCTCTAGGTGGATTTCCACATAGGTTCAGAGAGGACTCTACGAACAGAACTCAAGAGCAGTACAAGGACTAGTAGATTATTTGTAGTAATTGATCAAGGCATATAACGTTTTAACTCTATTTGTACTTGGACTGTGGTTGTATTATTATGTTATCAATACTATGTGTGTGCACAAGTTGTGGGTCAGTGGGACCCTTACTTGCTGTTCTTTATTATTTTATTATTTGCTTAATGACTCCACCTGCTTAATGTTTATTAATTCTTTTATAAAATGTAGTTTTGAAACTTACACATTTTTATTATTTAACTTAACCCCTAAACTCTTGATTTTAATTGAATTCTTCTTTTAGTTAATTTAAAAAATCAGTCACGTCACCTCCCATACTCCGGGGCTTAACAAGATCCTTGGCTTTCAAGACCATATTCTTTGCAAACCGTAACGCAGCCATTAGAGGATAACAGGGAGCTACGTGTTGCCTCCCTTGTTGAGAATTGATGTTGGTCTCTACATGCTTTGCAAACTCTTCTGTGGGACATTGCTAAAGACATGGTCTCGAGTATTTCACTTGGCTAGTGAGGTGGTCCGGTGTGGCATTTTGAAGGGTGCGTATAAATTTGTTTTGGGCTATAAACCGGAAATGCAAAGGAGAAAGCTAGCCAATCGTCGGGTACAAGCGCTACTGCTGCGGACTGGAGACAACTGTGGGCCTGTAAAGTCCCTAGTAAGGTGAAGATACATGTCTGGCATGCTGTGCATGAAGATTTGGCGGTTAAAACACAATTAGTTAGGAGAGGAATCCAAACCAGTCCTATATATACCGATCTTGTAAGGAAGCATTAGAAGATGTACCTCATGCTCTATGGTGGTGCGAGACGACAAGAGAGGTTTGGCAACAATGCTCCATTTGGGATCTGGTGAGGCGTTTCAAGGGTGTCCCGTTTTCAGCCTTATGTATCTTTGTTCTCCAACATGGCAGTAAAGAATAGCGGGAACTGTTTTGTATGCTTACTTGGAGCGTCTTGTTGAACAGGAATGCATGTGCTCTTGAAGGTAAGCTTTTATCCAGTAAAGATGTGGTTCAACATGCTGGTAGAGTTTACGGGGACTATAGTGCTTGTTGGAAATTGGACAGAAGGGATGATATCTTCTCTCAAACTCCTAGGCGACGATGGAGTCCTCCTCAGAGAGAGGTCATAAAGATAAATGTTGATGCTGCAGTTTTCAGTCATGCAGAACGGATTGGAGTTGGTATTGTTGCTCGGAATTGGAAGGGGGTAATCTTGCTACTAAGCCGTCAAAGATCAATGGTCGGTTCTCACCTTAAGTGGCCGAATGTTTAGCCATTCGGGAAGGGGCGAGGTTTGCTCTAGACTGCGGTTTCACTTATTGGACTTTGGATCATTTGTCTATCACGTAGAGCGAACTTGTAGCTGGGTCCACCATAGAAGATGCCAACCACAAGGGAAGACAGCCAAACGGCCGAAAAACTATCAGAAGGCAGAAAAACCCCGAAAGAGGCACCAAAAACAACTCCCCAGGTTCGCAATCAGGAACAAAAGTATCTCTGACATTTCCGAAATTCCCAACCTAAAGGGCCCGTCAACGGAGTCTTGACTCATGACTCGCCTATTTTAACAGTCTTGACTCACTTGCCTACCAAATACAGTTCTTATGTGGGTAAATCTAGGAAATAACCAGATGAAGGGTGAATAACATGCCTCAGCTAAATCCAGAACGGCCATAATAAGTCAAATATCCAAAATTGAAGTTGGTCCTGAATCTCTTTTATTTGTCTATGGAACAACGTTACACTCATATACAGACTTGAATTGCCAAAAATACAGATGAGGAAGATGAGGCTATAATATAGTCATATAGACTAAGAACAGCAACAGCACAAAGAAATTAAGAACCCAAGTACCATGGCCTATATTCACAGGAATAAAATCTCCAACCCTCTCAAGATTAACAGGAAATTTTTGAAGCTTTCAGACGCGACCGCCGACCCTTTGATCTTGCCTCGAGAAGCTTTGCCTTCAGAGTATTGTCCTTCAAACCCGAAGGCAGTTTTGAGGAAGACTCCGGTACATCGAGATCCGGGGATGTTAGTTTTGCCATCCACTGTCGAACTGGACTTGCCTGATTCCTCCACCCAAAGCTACTACAGGAAGCCTCACCATTGTTGTTACTCTCGAGATGTAGATTACCACCATCTGACAACAAATACTGGCTTCTTATGAGCTCATTGACTGTGTAATTAGAATTCATCTCTCGTGTTTCATCTTGTCTGTTTGTTTTCTCATAACTTGCATCTTCAGTCTCTTTGCGTTGTTCAGCCCTTATTTCATTTGGTTTCCCTTCTTCGCCGTCATTTCCCTGCTCTGTATTTACCAGCTGAGAGTTTTTGTTCCCTTCACCTGACACTGCCCTTGTCATCTTTTCTTCAAACTTAACTTGTAAACTAGACGGAGTACGCCCTTTTATCCTTTCACCAGACTCCAGTTTCTTCTTTACATTGCTCGATTTCATTGTTTCTTGGAGACGATCATCCTCAGCTTCGTCTCCACGTGGCTTAAACTCGGCAGTACTTGGCTTTTGAAGCTCAAAGCAATGTGAACCACTGCCTGATGAATCTTCATCATCATCCACATCACAAGGGGCGCTCACAGCTTCGTGTAGTGGGACAGATTCCAGCGAATTCCTGCGCTCCCTTGGCAACAGATTATCTGTTTTACTAGCATGCATATCTTTAGCTTGAAGGAAAGTTTCAATTTCTAGCCTTAGTTTCTCAACTATGGAGTCCTTTTCTGAAACACCACACCGAGCTTCATCGAGCTGCATCTGCAGCCGTTCGTCAAGCCATGATTCAGATACATGGAGGATCAATCGATCACGATCAGTCCTTCCAGTCCAATCACTGTCAGCTTTTTGTTTTAAAGCATGTACCTCCTGTTCATAGTCCTTTATTCCCTTAGCAAACTCATCGCACAGGTCTTCCAACAACTTCCTCGACCTCCTCTCATTTTCGAGTTCTTTCAAAGCACCAGAAAGAGTAGATTTCACCTCAGATAGCTCTCTAGCTAGTTTCCTATGCAGGCTCTCTGATCGTTTCCTCAATTTCCTCTCATCTTCTAGCTCGTCCCTCACTGACTGTATTGCAGTATGAATTCGGTCCTGTTCTTTACTCTTCCTTACCAGTTTATCTTCTGTGATTTGCTTAACCAGATCATCCATTTCATGTCGATCAGCTTGTCGTTCCCGGAGCAACTCTTTGATCTTCACACGAGAATGGTCCAGCTCTGTCTTCAATGCTTTTATGAGCGACATATTGGATGCGTGCTGTTCTTCCAAGCTCCAGATCCTGTTCAATACTTTAATAAGCTCCGTTGATGTTTTCAGATTATAATGTGATTCACCAATCCTTCCTTTGAAGTCTAAAGAACTGCTAGGAGTAACTGCAGGGTTATAAGGTGCCACCTGAAAAAGAAACTCATGTCAAACCATGGTAAATATGATGGCTCGTCACATAAAGACCACACAAAATTTGGGCTGGAAGGCCAAATCTAAAATGCAGAAGTAAATTGAAAATTAAGCTAGCTTACATGAACAGAAGTGGTTGGTACAATTGAACAAAATTTATACCATATTGGTGTAAAGAAGAGAATCTCACCTCCATAGAACTACCATAACTAGCAGGAGATACAGGCTGAAGAGCGTGATTGTTTTTATCGATGGATCGATGGTGTTGCATCAAGGATGCAATAAGATGCCTTCTCAAACTGCTTGCGCTAGCTGGCTGGCATGGCAATCAGAGAAAAATCAGTTGTGGAGGAGCTAATCTTCAACTTGGAAACATAAAAATCGTTCTTCTCATAAGGCCACTGCTCAAACAATTGTGTTGTTGCAAAGAGTCCATTGGAAAGAAAAAAAAATGGTTGATCAATTGAAGAAAGGTGGTTTGACTGTCTGCCAGATACATAATTCACCGTTTACGCATTTCGGAGCTACCTATTAGTTGATTGATTTTTTAGGTTCTGAAGAACAAAACTGACATGGAAGAATCAAGATTTTGCAGCAGCCATCTCAAGTAGTTCAACCTATTTACAATTTTAATTTTCCAAAATTGGAAGTTCCACAGAGTGGACAATCAGAAACAGGACAAGAAGTTTACTAGAAGAGCAATTACAATATCAAGCTTGGAGGAAAAAGAAAAGTAATATTTTATTTATATAACAATACCAATTTTAGCAGGAGGGGGAAAAAAAGCATCTTTAGAAAGGAGATCTCATAAACAATATCAATTCTAAAACAGACCCATCAAGGTACTAATAGGCTTGAACAAGTTAAAAATGCCAGAAATTACATGTTTTTGAAGCAAAGAAACAAACTTGACAGACTCAATTAATTGCCTATATAAAAAAGGAGAGAGAAAACCTCATCAACCTAACATCTTTCTAACATCACAAAAAATTATCATCCAAACAAAAACAAATAAACAAACAAACAAACAAATAAATAAATAAATAAGAAAACAGAACAAACATCAAAATCAATCAATACCCAAATGAGAAAAACCAAGAAATTGATCATCAATCAGCACCAACCTGGTCAGGAGAACTGGGGGAATTATCAGCCAAAAAGTTGGAGAGGTCAAGACCCTTGTCCTTATGAAGGTGATGATCATGATGATGATGATGACTATGATGACGATGATGGAGATTTCTTAGCCTAGGGGGAGGAACACCATTAGCACCTGCACCAGCACCAGCACCGCAGCCACCAGTACCATTAGCGTGCGCACCCACCCGGTGCATTTTAGCAAGCGGCAGGTAGTGCTGGAGCTCCCACAGTGCAGCTGCAAGCTTTCTAACAGAGACCACAGTCTTGTTCTGATGATGATGATGATGATCACAAGAAGAAGAAGCAAAAATGGCAGATTTAGAAAAAGGGTCTTGCTTAATTATGGTGTGGTGGGGTGCATCAGAGTGTGAAAAGAGTCTCCATGAGGACACCACTGGAGTACAGGGCCCGCCTCTCTCCCCCACCAGAACCCCTCTCCTCAACTTTTCTCCCAAATTTTCCCCCTTTTCTGCTCCACCTTCCCTCCTTTTCATCTCTCTACCACTTTCTCTCTCTAGACTCATGAGTAGTATTGTGCCTCTTCATCCTTCTCCTTCCTCCCCTTCTCTCTCCTCATTTTATTTATTTATTTATTCTGTTTTTCACCCTTTTGGGTTTTTCTCTTCTAATTTAAAGATAAAAAATTGTTATGTTTTTCACCCGTATCATGGGCTTTTTTGAGTATAGTGTTAAGTATAGTACTTTTGATTCACTTCTTTGTTTTGCGTTTTGTTTTTTGTGTTGCTTCTGGGGTTTTTTTTTTTTTTTTTGAGAAAATGGCTAAGAGTGGTTGGCAATTATCTGGTTTGCATTCACTAACTTGTACGGATGCTACAAATATGAATGTGACGCATCTTTAGCTATCATGTGAATGATTGGACCGTTTTATAAGATCATGTTAACACGCTTTTGACTAAATGAGTGTACGTGTGTTTGATATTAGTAATCCATAGCCGTTCGATTTGTGTAGTTGTTGTGTATAATTGTATCTGATTATATACATGTGATATGTGTATAACTGTTTTTAAGGTGCATTTAAAAGTGGGATTTATTTCCTCAACCCAAAAAAAAAAAAAAAAGGGATTTAGATTATTGGAAACATGAATTTGGTTTTGGTCGCGTGTGGCCCGAGATGTTGATTTGTTGCGTTCGAGAATAATAATGGACAAATAAGAATTGTTTTTTTTTTATCTTTTTTCTTTTTTTGGGTTTGGGGTTTTTTTTTTTTGGCTTGTGTTTGAGAAAAGCACTTTCGGCTGCGTCTAGAATATGCATGACAACATTTTATTATTATTATTTTTTTAAAATTATCAGTGTCCAGGGCTCCAGCTCAGCTAAGGATGAAAAATAAACAAACAATAAAAAAGGTTCTTGGGGAAAAAACAGAAAAAAAAAAAAAACAATAGCTAAAAGGTTGCATTACTTTAGACTAAAATAAATAATTCTTTTGATTTTTTTTATTTTCTTTAAAAAATTATACGAAATAACAGATTTTAGAAATAATAAAAGTAAATAGTTAATAATTAGGTTGTTATTATATATAGTACTCTTAAATTTTTTAGAAGTTTTGGGTAAGTAGTTTTCTAATTTTATCCCTAATTTAATTAGCCTCAAATTAGCCCCAATATAAACCCTAACCTACCAAACCCTAAATTAGTAAAACCTTAGAACTCTTCTCCTTGACGGTGGTTGCAAGCGACGTCTCTCTTCTCTTTCTCTTTGGCTTGTCGCTAGTTCATCAGTCTATCGTGTGCCGATTTAGTAGCAGTGACTTTTTGCTTTGATCTAACTCGTGATCCACGACTTTGCAACAGCAACATGAGCATCTCTACCGAAGGACAAAGAAGATTCACGACGGTGACAAAGATTCACATGACTCTGGTAACTGGCGACATCATAGAAACTGATCTACGACACACTTAGGGATTTGGTGGTAGGGGAGAACTTTGAGGATTTTGGTGTGGTGGGGGCATTTTCAAAATTTCTTGAAAATTTGACTATTTTTTCACCTAAAGATATGATCATTAATTTTTTTTTTACACGCCTTAAATTTGTTATTTCCTCTTTCTCCCGTTTTCTTTATAAATTTAGAGCCCTTTCAATGCCATGACTTTAGATAAATATTTTTAATGCAAAATACAACAATAAAAATTATAAAGGCGTTTAAAAATTTATTTTAAACTGAAAAAATTTGATTTAAAAAAATATAATATTTAAAAGTTTTATATTATAACAGTTTTAATTTTTATAATATAAAATATGAGATTTTATATTGTTATTAATTTAAACCAGTTTTTATGAGGGTAAAGTAAAATTTTTTTTTTTTATTTTTTTAATTTTCTTGATAGATATAGAGCCCTTTAAGTGGCATTACTTTGCGTCATATATTTGATATAAAATATAAAAAATGAAATTTAAGTGGAACTTTTTTCATTTTCCCAATTTTCTTGTCAATGAACGGAGATGACATGATAGATTTTGCGTTTACGTTCTGCCAAATCTTTCCACTATCCTTGCCGTGTTGGATGGGCACTGCTATCTCTGAAAAGCTGTATTCCTTTGCAAGATTTTTAGAGTGAAAAATCTAATAAAAACTATAGCTTAGACAGAAATGGTCTTTTATTTTCATTTCACAGTTTCACCAGTAGTTAATTTTATTAGGGATTTGTAGAAATGGTCTTATTGCCTTTTTCATGGACGTGTAAATGCATGAACTTAAAGTTACCTCCCAAAAGAGGGGGAACAGAGAGAAAAAGTTGGGCAAATTGTTGAAAGCTCAAATTTACATATATTTGTTGTTTGGGAAGAAAATTAGGGAGTATGCCTTTTTAACATTTTTTTTTCAAGTTTTTATAAAATTCTGTCACAGAAAATATAGTATACAAAGAGAGTAAATCTTTGACATATCAATAAAGTCAGAATAAATTTTGTATGGTGCTTTTAGAACACTCAAAACTCAAAACATTTTATTTATTTATTTTTTTTGGCAAACCGTTGTTTTAGCTAAAACTTTTTCCTCTTAAAACGTATTTTTTCTTTTTTGTCCCGAAACATTTTTTTTATTTTTTTAGTTTTTTTTGTTAACATGCACGGAGTGTATGCTCTTCCACTAGTGATTACAAAAGTCACATGTTTTTTTTTAAAAAAAAAATTGTTCTCTCACGGTATCTCTTTTCAAAATGGATCCAGAAATGAGCAAAGCACATCACTTTTTGATTAATACTATTGTCTTCCACTGCTTTTTTCTTCTTTTAATTAAAATCATTTTTAGTTAAAAAGATCAAAATACACTTTAGTTTATATATATTTGTCTAACCATAATCTAAAATACTTGTAATCAACTATGACTTTATGTTCTTAGAAGAAGTATGTTTCAACTTTATTATAGAAGTGCTAAAATTAAAAATTAACACAACATAAATTACAAGGAAATTATCATTTTTGGGCATGTGTTTTAGAGAAACATTATATTAGTACCTTATTATTTTGAAATATATCAAAACAGTATCTTATAGTTTTCAACAATATAATTTTGGTACCTTGAGTTCGTGTTGTTTGACGTGAAATTTCCTTACCCTTTTATTAATCCCAAATTAATTTTGTAAAACTATGATAAAAATCAAAACAAAAGATTAAACAAAAGTCATCAAAGATGAACATATACGTGGACTTAAATATTTTTTGCGTTATTTGTTTTTATTCTCTTTTATAGTTTTCACAAAATAATTTAGAGTTCATTAATAAAATGGTAAGTTGAAAATTTTATAACATAGACTTAGAGTATCAAAATGATATTTTCAAATACTATAGGGTACTATTTTGATATTTTTCAAATAGGTACCAATGTGATGTTTTCATTAAATACAAGTACCAAAATCATAAAAACCCTAAATTATATTTCTCAAATTGACCTAGTGTAAGTGAGCCCTAAGAACCCACTAAACTATGGGTCAATATGAGAAATACCAATTCTATGATATTGTTTTTCAATTTTATTACTTTAATGAGAAAGTTTAAACATACCAATTTTAAAGAGTTTAAAAACATAAATGATCATAAAGATAAATATACCACTTTTAAAAAGTATAAAAATATAAACGACCATAAAGATTTTGGATCAGGGTTAGATAAAGACATTTGAATATTTTTAGCTAAGAGAAGTGGTATAATTCAAAGTTAAAAAAATAAGTAGTTGAACACAATAATCATTGTAAAGAAGTGGTATACCATGACTCATCTTAATTTTGGACCTCATGTAAAAGAGCCCATGGACATTCCGTGGTGGTCTCTTGAATTGAGTGAAAGATTCTTTGTTTTTAATGAGAAAACAGAAAAAGAAAAACAAAAGGGTTATTAACATGAATGGCCCCTATGTAACACCCCGAGAATTTTTAGCGCATTAAAAATACAATAGTTAAAGGATTATGTTAAGTAATTTAAGTACGTATTTTTGTTAAATATTTTAAACATAAAGAGTATCATAAGGATTATTGTTTTAATTCGATTTTTATGAAAAATTTCATAAAGGTAAAACTGGGATTTAAAGATTAAAAATTGAGCCATAATCTTAAATGAATGATAAGAAAAATAAGTTAAAAAGCATAATAGTTGTAAAATGTATTGCAATAAAATTTGAGACAAAAATACAATATAAGGAAATGCTGTGTGAGGAAATCATGAAGTATGAGAAAATACAGTGCAAGGATTACACTAATAAAGTTATGTAGTATAAGAATTTTACTGATAAAATTAAGTTGTATAGAAACTATACTTTAAAAAGTTAAGCAGTATGAAAATTATACTACATAAAATAATACAGTATAGAAATTAGATTGTGTAAAGCTAAGCAGTACACTGTATGGATGATGTGGAAACATGTGGATCACGAAACACAATGTAGGAAAGAATACTAGCAATATGAGACATATACTGGAATGTTTGTGGTATGATTTTTTAGGTTTTATGATGATGATGTTGACGAGAAGTGAAGAAAATAAAGTCTTTATGTTAAAACGGGAAAAATTGTTAAACTTCGCTAAAATACAAAGTTTAATTAGTTTTATAAGAAATGATATTTTTAAAGGGATTTAGAAGCTGATTTACCCTCTAAGTAAAATCTAAAATGAGCAAAAACAGTGAGGAAAACAACTGTTATAAACAAGGTTTTACAAAATTTCAAGAGGACTAAATTGCAAAAATTTGCAGAAGTTTGGCAGATTTAAAAATCGGCCAAAAAGTCCTCTTAAATGTTAGAATTTCAAGAAAGTTAAAACATGAAATTTGTAGAACTCATCGAAACTTTTAAAACTATAGACAGTTTTTCAAAATTCTATACAATTTGTAAGTTATGAATTTTATAAAATTTTAAGTATAAAATTCTGTAAAATGAAAAACATGATGGAAATGTTTGAATCAGAGCAAGGATATTTTAAAAGTTTTATTCGTTGCAAAAACTGAATGTTTTAATATTAAACGGTCATTTTTTGTTCGAGGGGCAAAAATGTCAATATTTTTGTGTTTCAAACCAAAACCGTAAAATCATGTGATACTGGAGTTTCGTTAAGGAATGTTGGTTTCCTGCACTACTGTGTGTAATGAGTAACCACATGGTGCAAGTTTTTAAAGATTAAGAGTTTATCAAGTGAAGAAGGAAAAAAAAACATCAAGGACGAAAATGTCAATATTTTTGCATTAGGGTCAAAACTGTAAAGTTTTAACAAAATAGGTTCTAATGAAAGGAAAACCATTATTTATTTTTCTAAAATGTTATGAGACACAAAGGAATGTAAGTTGACTTTAAAAGATTGGGATACAGGAATAATCCATTCATTATGACATCACAAGCAATCTAAGTTTTTTATACTACAGATCCCCAAGACGTGGAGTTGTCTCTAGTCGTCCCGACAAAGCCAAGAATAGTTATCGACAGTGAAGAAATTGATGAGGATTGTGCAGACATCCCTTCATTCACAAAGAGATTGCCATTGGTTGAAGAAATAGATAATTTTGAAGATGATGTTTCAAACTTGCTTCGTGAAGATGTGGAATGGATATGTATTGAGGAACCAATGAAAAAAAAAAGATAAAAGATGAGCATCAATAAACCAATTTATGTTTATGTTAATTTACTTTTAACATTTTTCTTTAAATTATTTCATTTTTCAATCTTTTTTTAAGGGTTTTGTATATCTATCTATAGTTAAATTTATGGTGAAAATTGAGATGAAGTTTACATTCTGGGCCATTGGATGCGTAACATATGGGCTGGCCACCCTGGACAGCAAAGAATATTATGTGTAAGAAATAATTAAGACAAATTTTTATGATAGTTTTTGTAAAACCGTCATGAAAAACAGTCTTTTATGACGGTTTCTGCAAAAAGGGTCATGGAAAGCCTCTCACAACACCTACAATGCTGTGAAAAGCACGTTTTTTCATGACGGTTTTTGTAAAAGTTGTCATGGAAGACATGTTTTTCACGACGGTTTTTGCAGAAACAGTCGTGTAAGACTCCTAAAACTGTTGTGGAAGATGATGCACTTTCACCAATTCGCACCCTAAAATTTTTGAAATTCGTGCCTCAACCCATATTTGTGTATGCGTGCATTTCTCACACTCTCTCCAAGATTCCTCACTTTCTCTCAAATCAATCTTTCTCTCTCTCTAAAATCTCTCTTTCTCTCTCTCTAAAATCCTTATCTCCTCTGCCGCCATCACCTCCACCGTGCCGCCATTGCCTACTCGCCGCGGGTAAGCTTTCCTCGCTCTCTCTCTCCTCTTCCCCCTCACCCCCACCCCCTGCCTCCACCCCCTCACCCTCGGCCCTACCACCCCCTCGCCCCCACCCTCCTCGGCCCCACCTGAACTTGTGAATATGAGAATATGTCAATATATGTAATATGTGAAATTGTATAATTGAAATTGTAAATTTGTGAATATGCGTAATATGTGAGGTTATGTAGATATATGTAATATGTAAAATTATGTGAATATGTGCAATTTGTGAAATTATATATGTAATTGAAATTGTGAATTTGTAAACATGTGAAATTATATGAATATGTGAAAATGTGTAGTTGAAATTGTAAACTTTTGAATACGTGAAATTATGTCAATATACGAAATTGGAAACTTGAAATTGTGAACTTGTGAATATGTGAAGATGTGAATTTGTGCAATTTAAAGAATAAGTCAATATGTGTAATATGTGAAATTGTGTAATTGAAATTGTAAATTTGTGAATATGTGTAATATGTGTAATATATGAAATTATATGAATATGTGAAAATATGTAGTTGAAATTGTAAACTTGTGAATATGTCAAGATTTGAATACGTGAAATTATGTCAATACATGAAATTGGAAACTTGAAATTGTGAACTTGTGAATATGTGAAGATGTAAATTTGTGCAATTTAAAGAATATGTCAATATGTGAAATTATGTAATTGAAATTGTAAATTTGTAAATATGTGAAATATGTGAGGTTATATAAATATGTGTAATATGTGAAATTATGTGAATATGTGCAATTTGTGAAATTATATATGTAATTGGTTATGTAAGTATGTGAATATGTGTAAGGAGTGAAATTATATGAATATATGAGATTGTGTAATTGAAGATGTATGAAGTGGAATATGTGAAGATGTGAATATGTGTAATTTGTGATTTAATATTACTATATATGTGTTAGTTGCTGCTTACTCTACATAGGTACAATGTCTCGCGAGAGCAATAGTGACAAGTATGAGGAGGAGTACAAAAACTGCACTCCATCTTCATCACAATATAGCAAGGGAAACCAATGCAGTAAGCCACGAAGGCGAACCGAATTTGATCCAAAAGTAGACTTTGAGCGAAGGGCTACATTAATGAAAAAAATTCATCGGATGGGAAAGAAAGGGTTAAGAATTGAAGTGACTTTTGATTCAAAAGGCCAACCTGAAGGTACACCCGGCCATCAATTAAGCAGTTGGATTGGAGTCCTCAATCGAGAGCACATTCCGATATGGACAAAAGATTGGAGGTCTAAGGATTTGGATAAAGTAAAAGATGTGATTTGGAGAGAGATATACGAAGCTTTCACAGTCGAGGATTAGTATAGGAAAAAGGGCTTTGAAGGTTTGTGGCGAATTAGCAAAGGGGTTCAAATCTGACCTCTACGTTATCTTCGTCCAGTCATACCTTTCCATTTCGGAGGAGGATGAAAATATATATAAACGGCCTCCTACGGTAGTACACTATTACCCTTCCATAAATGATGACGATTGGGAAGCTTTTGTAAGGTATCGACGTTCCATTGAATTCCAATTGCTATCATCAAACGCAAGAAAAAAAAGAGTGAAAAATGAATACTGCTCTATGGTTGGCCGAGTCGGATATAGAGAGCTCGAGCAATCCTTGGTACGTTAATATTTTACTTATATTACGTATATTCTATCATTACTACGTTACTAACATAGCGTAATACAGTTTGCAAAGACGGGCGTGCTATCAACACGGGAGGAGTTGTGGGTAAAATCACGTCAAGGTCCCGATGACCAGTTTAAAAATCCAAAAGTAGCAGAAATTGGGAACTTGATTGTAAGTTTACTAAACACGAATAGTTAATTTGTAATTTAATACCAGATGAAGGATTGCTTGAATAACATGGTTGTGTTGTTATTTTACAGGATGAATACACAACGCAACAAAGTCAAGGGAGCTTTCAATCGGTTGGTAATGATGACATTTTGACGAGGGCATTAGGGAAACCAGAACATTCAAGACGTGTTCATGGTCAATCGAAGTATGTGAAGCAGTCTGAATACTTCTTTCGAGAGTTTTCTAAGACCCATCACGGGCAAAATAATCATTTTTAGTATTAAAAAAAAGGCCAAAATGGACCCGAAATGCCTAATTTAGGAAAAGGTCCTAAGTAGAAATGTTACCGAACCCGTAAGTATCGAGATGGCAAAGTTAAGCAAAGAATTTAGTAAAATTACGAAGTTTACAAAAAACCTGTTAAGGGTAAAATCAACATTTTTGAAGGAAATGGCTAAGAACGGAGTTGAGCATTCCAAATTAGCAAAATGCTCTTAGATAGAAAATATTCTATAATACATTAGGTAACTAAACTATCAAAAAAGATGGTAAAACTAATTAAGGAATGTTAAAGTTAAGTTTAAAAAAAAAAAAAAAAAGGTAACCCAGTGGGTTGTAAGGTTAAGGGAAAAGTAACCCGATGGGTTACAAAATTAAGTAAAGGGAAAAGTAACATGGTGGGTTACAAAGTTAAGAGCAAGGTAAATCGAAGATTTACAAAGTTAAAGAAAGGTAAATCAGTGGTTTATAAAGTTAACTAAAGAGAAAGCTAGGGTAACCTGGTGGGTTACTAAGTTAAGTAAATATAAAGGTAACTCGATGGGTTACAAATTTAATCAAATGAAAAGGGTACAACAACGGGGTACAATGTAAAGAGAAGGGTAATCCAACAAGGTACCAAGTTAAGTAACAAGGAAAGAATGTTAATGTTTAAGTTTCATTATCAATCGAGTAGATTGATAGAAAGGAGGTTAGCTAATAAGTTGGGTGTCGTTTGATCAGGATGTATAAGTCAACTAATGAAAAGAAAAGGAACAGAATAGGAAATGCTAGACCGAAGTCTAAGTAAGTTTCAAATCTCATCTATGGCATAAAAAAATGAATTTTCAAATGCTTTGAATATGCTTTATATTTGAATTTGATATGCATAAAGTTTTAAAGTTCAAAACAAGATTTGCAATGAATTTGAAATTGTTATGCGTAAAGTATATTTACATTTGATATGCATAACGTTTTTAAAAGTTTAAGTTATGATTTTCAATGTATTTAAGTATAATTGCATGTGTCATGCAATATGTTTTAAAGATCAAGTCATGTTCTGTAATATAGTTGTTTAATGTTATATGTTTGTATGTGTTATGCAATATGTTTTAAAGTTTAAGTCATGTTATGCAACATGCACCATGTTTGCATTTGCCATGCTAAATGTTTAAATGCTAAGTTATAGCACTAAAGTGTGTAAGCATTTGTTATACTTACCAAGTTAATAATAAGAATGTCAGGTAAAATGATAAGGTTAAGCAAAGATATAAGTAAGTGTCGTACCAGCCTCCTTGTTGTGATATACTCAAAGTAAAGTTAAAGTTATGACCTCGATATTCGATGATCTCAAGTCTTCCACAAGGGAAGTATTGTTTATGATCTCATGATTAATGATGTTGGTACGAACATCAAAGTTTATAAGAAAAGTTAATGAACAATGATAAAAAGTTAAAGTAAGAAATGAATGTTTATAAGATGCTCATGATTAAAAGTTCATAATTAAGCATAAATGGAATTATACATTATATCTTGTTTGACATTCCTTTCCATGATACGTTTATATGCTATGCTTATAAGAAAACATTCTGAGAAATGTTTTATATTAAATGTTTTTTAAAAACATTTTATGAGAAATGTTTACAAGAAACTGGTTTATGAAGAATGTTTTATGAAAAATGTTTTAGAAGTGTTTAAGAGAAACGTTTATGGTAAACATATTACGAGAAAGGTTTTTAAGAGAAAAAGGTTTATGAAAAAAATCTTTAAATGAATTGTGAGATTAAGTTTAAACTTATTAAGCGTAAGCTCATTTTAAATTCATTTATGCTATAGGTAGTCTTACAGCAAACCAGTAAGACTGGCTGAAGAGCTCGGTGATGCGGTCAGCAAATGTAAAAATTTGGATATAGATACCACTACGAGAAGTATTCCGCTATTATATTACATTTTTGTATTTATTTTGTGTTCTTATCACGCTACTCTGTTCTGCATGCCAGACATGTCAAATACAACTTTTTTTTAACCATATATTAATTTTCTTTTCTTGTGCCCATATGATTAATGCATAAACTATGGTGTAAGTTGGAAAAAGTGACATCTCACTGGTTTTCTAAATTCATCTGCCTTCTGAGTAGGTTTCTGTTCTCTTATGTTACCTGTTATGCAACTCGTGGTTCACTGACTCTGGTTAAAAATTTAGACAACTTTTTCTTTGGATCCGTCTTCTGCTGATCTTTTTCTGCTAAAAACTCCTACTTGGTGGCCACTGGCTAACTGAGATTTGGAAACGCTGGTTCAGGTAAGGGATATTACACACTTGCCATTTGCTGACAGGGGATTAGCGTTGATAAAGGTAGCTGTGAATGCTTCTGCTCGGCGAGATGCTCTAGACATTGCCAACATATTCAGAACAAAACCTGTTGATGTTTCGGACCATACATTAAGTCTTGAGGTAAATCTACTTTTTCATTCATTATATATAATCATTACAAGTTGTATTACGGTGGATTCTACTTCTGGTGAGGAACTTTTTGTTTCCGGACAAGTCTTTCATTTATGCAATTTCTCCTCACTGAAATTATATACGAGGCAATTTAACTATTAATTGAAAATGAGCCTTTTTGACTGATTTCTTGATTCAACGATGTCTCAGCTTACGGGAGATTTGAACAAGACGGTCGCATTGCAGAGATTATTAGAGCCGTATGGCATCTGCGAGGTTTGTGATTTCGATCTCGACATTCAGGTGTGAGAATATTTTTGTTAGGCTTGGATAATGAGCAGGGTGTAGAGGGCCTCAATGTCCTAGTTTTTGTTCATCCCATAGCTGTGTTAGCCCTGCTAGATGCCTTTACCTCTTTGATTAGTCTTCAAGTAATTCACAAAGTTATTGGTCACAAAATTTTAACGAAAATTATACTAATATAAGATACGTGATTCATATGCTTTTCCAATAACATTTGGCACCTCTTCCAGGTGGCATGAACGGGACGAATTGCTTTGGTGCGTGAATCGGGTGTGGACTCTAAATATCTGCGAGGATATTCTTATCCTTTATAATCTCGCAAGCGCAAGACGCGGCATTGAAAGCACAGACAGATCCTGTTTCTTGTCTATAATCTACTAAAAATGTTTCCTGAGAGTGATTTCATCTGTAAAGCTCTTGTGTGCTTGCAATTTTTGGTTGTTCTGTTTTCTATCTAGACTGTTAAAGTATGGTGACCCGAATTCAGTTTGGCCAGAACCGAAAAGCCAGTGGTGCGACAAATTGTGGTGAAAAGCAAAAATGAGATTTTTCATGAGATTTGTGGTGGTAGCGGAGGGAGGCCCGATCCTGTAGCCTACCACTGATCTCGCCGGGGGTGCGGGGGCGGAGCCCTCACGGTACGGACCGTTGTTGTTGAGCCGTTTTGTTTATGTTTTTAGCCTATAGGGTTTTGCCTATATCTATATATATGATGTATTGCATTAGGGTCTGATCATTAGCGAATTTTGAGCCTCCTTAGCGCTTCCATTGTAATCTTCACGAGTTTAGTGATTTTCTTCTCCTCTGCCCGTTATTTTTTCCCGTTTTGGGTTTCTACGTAAATTCTCTGCGTGTTTTTGATCTTTGTTTCTATCGCATTAATTTCGCAACTAAAACAATATATTCATATATATTGTTCCACTGATATAGGAATTCCTACATACTTCCTAATTTGGCTCTTCATGCCATGTACAAGCTCTCTTCCACAAATAAAATGTCTCCTTGATATAATGGTGCTATTCGGAATTTGCTTGTCCTTTAAAGATCAAAGCCTCGCTATCAATGTCTTCGCTGTTCGAGAAGAAATAACCTTCTCCAAGATAAAAGGTATACCTGATGATTTGCACAAAACATCAAGTTTTTAATTTTTAATTTTTAATTTTTATTTTTTTCGCTAAACTAAAACACTAAAAGAAGTAAGTATTTCCAGTTTGTGTACAATAAATAAATTACAAAATAGCTTGCCAAGAATACCAGTAGAGCAAGAGAGAGGAACATGAGTGTGAAGAATTTTAAAGAGACCCAATGTTGTGTTGAGAATGGTGTGTCTCCTTTCAAGTTCGGATCCCTGATTCCAACACTTTACACACTCCATACCCACTTATAGGTTACATATATTTTTTTTTTTGACGAAACTTTTGGTATTTGGGCCCATCATTAATGGCTGAACGGCCCGAACTCTTAACCCTTATAGGCCCTTCAACGTTCGGGTGGCTTAATTTGACTAATCTGGAGTCGACCCATGAAGTGACTTGAAGGCGACAAGAGTCTTTCAATACTGACAACTACGTTCACAAGACTCAAACTTGGGTCGCTTGCTTAAACAAAACAGCCTTTACTATCTAAACCAGCCAGATGCTTGTTATCGGCTGCATATTTAACCATGCAACTTCGGATCTATCTCACTAATCATATTCTTCATCCCATGTCAAAGTCACAGACTTTCTTGTACAAGAAATAAGTGAAATAAATAAAAGTAACAACTTTGTAGAAGAATTTCAAAAAATAATAAAAAAAAAGAAAGACATAGACTAACAGAAGCAGGTTTTGAAGGAATCGACGTAGGAGGAGGACGAAGTGTCGATGTAGCTCATTCGGTTTCGCATGTAAGGATCGCAGGACAAGTAGAGATTCTTCACTGAAACCCCTTTCGAATCTTCTGGAAGCTTCAGCTTCAGTTTTGAAGTTGTGACAATCATGTCTGATTCCTTTGGAAATCCTCTCACGTACTCCTTCACTATCACCTGCTTCACTATCACCTGCTTGTTGCTCACTTCCGCCATGGCCATCGATCACTACTCTCTCTCTCTAAATCAGACATATTTTTCTTTTTTTGTTTTTTTGGTTGCTCAGTTTTATATCCTGATCCTGAAATTTATGTGGTTATTAATTTGCATTCCCAACTGCTTTTTTTATTTTTTTTCTTTTGATATTCACATAAAAATCAAGTGGGAGAAATCGGCACCGCCTGTACCTCATTTTACAACGACCTGATAATAAATTAACTTATATAAAAAATAAATGGCAGAGACTAATTTTATATTTCACACAAACAATATTTGTTATTTATCATTTAATAATAATAACAGAACTTCTTTACTTCTTTTTGATGAAGAAAACATAGGCATCTCCACAATACAAACGGTATAAGACACAAAACCCCCTTCTTTCTTCAGGGACAAAAAAGCACCTAATTATCATCAAGCACATTTCCATCAAACACAATCCCTTTGGTTTTATGACACCGGAGGAAAGGCTGATGACCGATGAGCATGCTATATTATTATTAGTATAAGCATTTATGGTACATTAAAACTGCCAAATAGCTGCATGATATCCACCTGCGAGATTGTAATTTTATTTAACCTTATAGTATAATATTGTGAGATCCAATCTAAAAGATACACTATATATTAGACTTGGGGTTACAATTTTATGAGTAGCGAGATTATAATCCGTAAGGATGAAAAAGATTTTTTTTTTAATCAATAATGATGTATAACGGTGCTGGTGGTTTACTCAGGAGCAACAAGAACGAGACTTTTTCCAACATGGAGGCCAGAGAATAAGCCAACAAGAGCTGCAGGGGCGTTCTCAAGGCCTTCAGCTATTTGTTCAACGTACTTGATCTGTCCTTCTCTTATATAAGGCAACAATGTTTCCAGGAACTTTGGATACAAATGATAATGGTCGAACACGAAAAATCCTTGCATTCGGATTCGTTTGAATACAAGATACATGAGATTGCGCACTCCTTCAGGCTCACCCAGATTATACTGTGATATCATTCCGCAAACAGCTATGCGTCCATTAAGCCTCATGTTGAGTAGCACCGCCTCCAGCATTTTGCCTCCCACATTCTCAAAGTAAATGTCTATGCCTTTTGGGAAGTACCTTTTCAATGCGGCATCCAAGTCCTCCTCTTCCTTGTAGTTGAATGCCTCATCGAATCCAAACTTGTTCTTCAATATTTCAACCTTTAAAAATTACACAGTTTAGTGTTTGCCTTTATGTGTTAAGTTCATGAAGAGAACTTTATGAGCTGTTTGAAAGAACGGTTCTAGTCATCAATTAGTGAATAATGTAAAGCTCTAACATGCTACAATAAAAAACTACGGTGTAAAGCTCACAGTTATTAAATCAAAACTGTTAGCTCCAAACCGCCTATTACTGTTTATTTGACGTGATTTCTAAAGTTATTTCTTTAAAAGTTCCAACAATCGATTTCGTAGCAAGTACCGGCACCTTTTCTTTGCTTCCGGCACTTCCAACAACATAACAACTCATTAATTTTGCGAGTTGACCAACGATTTGACCCACGGCACCAAATGCTGATGATATGAACACATACTCTCCCTTCTTTGGAGAACAGATTTCATGGAAACCAACATAAGCAGTCATACCAGGCATCCCTATTAATATATCAAACATAAAGCTTTTGTAATTGATACAAGATAGCTGAAAGCACTAACCAATTTTATGTAAGACTAATAAAAACAAAGAAGTGCATCATGACAAGATGTATGTACCCAGAATTCCTGTATAATAGGAAAGGCGAACATCAGTATGGATGATTTTGATGAGGCCTTCAGTCTTTGTAATAAGAGTGTATTCTTCCCATTGAGTCAAAGTCGCCTTTCTTGAAGTCCGGGTGTCCTGAGTCCAAAACTCTACCAACCCCAAGCCCAATTATTGGCTGTGTGCGTTTCACCAAATGCAGGATTTTAGTACATTTGGAAACAAAAATATTGAAAAGAAACAAGAATAATGAAAAATTTATAATAACATCATGAATTACTCTTTTTGTCTGAGCTTTTCTATCCTTAGCAAGTTATATTTTAGTTCTGTGCACGTAACATAATTCACTTTTTCCATAATGGATATTATGTTTTGAGCAAACAAGAATAGAACTCTGTTCTTGATGTAATGCCTAATTGAGCAATTAGTGCAAATACGCTCTATTAAGCTTGTAATTTTGCACAGAAAAATTTAAAATCAGATAAGAAGCATGATCTGATCTCAAAAAAGTGAATGTATATCTTACTGAGTTAGGAGCAAAAAAGGTAACCCGTTCGGGTTCTGGATTCTTAGTGCCACGCGTGTAAGGATCACAAGATAAGTAGAGGTTCTTGACCAGAACAGCCTTTGAACCTTGTGGTACTTTGAGTTTGATGGTGGATTCAGTGCTCAAATACATATCAGACTCTTTTGGAATTCCATCTATGTAATCTCTAGCTAGAATCTGCTTGTTGCTGATGATCTCTTCTTCCATGTTAACAACGTCAACGCCTCTTTCTCTCTCTCTGATCTCTCTCTCCTTTTGCTTTTAATTCAAAAATCAAGAGTGTTGCTGTAATTGTATTTTATAATATGGATACGACAAGCAAATACATATGCAAAAGTTTGACCATATTTACAGTTGTTTTACATCTTCATTCCTCTTTCTTATGCAGAATAATGAATATTGACTCATGACCAGGTGGCCATCTTCTGGCTTATGTTCGTTACTTGCCGTATTTTCCCAATCCCACGACCATTTTTGTATTTCTCTATTTTGTCTTCAGTCAAACGCAAAGGAAAAATATAAAAGGATTTGTTTCTATGTATAAATTAAACAATAAGCAGAATATATATTTATATATATACACACACACATATGCGCTCACATCAGCAGAAGAAGTCCCTGGGGTCATCCCGTACAACATAAAACAATTGTTCGTTTGTGTCTTCCCTGTATAAAATGGAAGGCAACAGCAATACGTAACTAGAATACGTGACTTAATTGGATATAATAATATTAGCATTAGAAAAATCTTAACCTTTTAAAAAGCAGGAACTTTTTTGATATTGACTCGGCTTGTTTGGTGGTTAGAACTCGGAAGAGATTGGATCAAACTAAAAGGCCTCACTCCCAATTAATTAAGAGCCTTGCCTTGCCGTATGTGTATGTCTTGGCTCAAAGTAACTCGGTTCTTTCGTGACAAAGTTGAATTCATTTTTTTCCTGTCGTTTTTTTTTACCGTTCTTGAGTTTGTCAGTTTTGGGTTACTGAAGTTATTGGTTACGGTAACCTCTTTCATTCAGTCGGATAGAACAATATTATTAGTTTTACCGAATTTGCATGGAACGTAGATATTATGTACTTAATTTAATTTAAACTAGTGTCATGCTTACAATTTAAAATAGTTTGTGGCACCCGACTAACTTAATCACACTGCTAAGATATAATTAAGTTAGATAGCGTCATATTCTATTTAAAACCAAATTAATTATTTAAGAAAATAGCATGCGAATTTGAAATTTTCAAAAACCTTGTAATTTACAAACAATCATGTGTCTACATTCACAAAAAATGGGCTCGCGATAAATATTTACAATAATTTATATCTCAAAATAAAACGCCACTTGAACTGTACTTATAACCAACCTTTAATAATTAAAAAGTATCAAAATATGATGTTTAAACAACAATGTGCTCATGTAAGATCAGTAGTGTCCGTGTATGCGGGGTCAAAAAAGGGAAAGCATGCCAGTCGACTTCCAAATCAACATAACTAATATGTACCCTCATCTGCATCACAAGAACAATATGAGCTAATGCTTAGTAAGTAGAAACTATGCAAATCAATGAAGTGGTATCATGTATGGGCTCATAAAATTTCCATCGTACCTATCATCCAACAAACCTTCACCAAGCAATGGTTCCCTAATCTAACCCATGACACACTGTAGTTCCCCAATATTAGGAACTACAAAAAGTCCGAAAAAGGTCCTAATCTATCCCATGAAACCATTTAAGTGTCAATCTCACCTATGGAACTAATTAAGGCCACATATAAGGAAACTATACAGCGCACACACAAATAATCTTTTTTTTTTTTCATAAAACTATACATGTGCCTTTATGCAATGAATGCAAATGATATAGTAAATCACATATATTAAATGGCAATCTAATGGTGTAGTTGAAATGAATTTTTACTTATCTCATACTCAGTTAAAAGATGACAAATGAAAGACGTTAGTACCCTTGTCGAGCAAAATATGCTAGGATTTAAGAACCATATGAGTGGCATAAAGGACCATAATAAAAACAAATACCAAATCAAAATATATGCTTTACAAAGAAAAATAATAATAAACATATAATCTCAGAGAAAACCTCAACATTATCTTATGATACAAAGTTGGTAACTACAAATATAGTAGATAATTAATCGAAAAGAACAATAACAACCTTTAGTAAACTCTAAATATTCTTGGAATATCTAGTTGACAACATTAAGCATGAGTGTATAGTAAAATTATAACCAACAGGTTTTTGATAATTAAACTAACATGTAATTACATGCAATAACCATACATTTATATGCCTACGGGCATATGTAATAATAGAGAAAGAGCTATCAAGAATAAGAATAGGCAATACATACCCAACATGCAATTATTAGTGTAATAATTAATAGCACCAAATGGAATATAAATTCTTGAAGTGCTAAGCTTTCTATAATATATTATAATTACAAAATCACACCAACCATGCCATCTACTCGCACACACTTATATATATAACAAACGAAAGAAACAAAACCGTTAAGTTTTATGCTTTTCACAATAGTCTTAGAAAAAGAACAACTTATTTAAAGTATACTCTTTCACAAAACAAGCTAAACCAAAACCCAACAATATTATATATACAGCTCCAGCTTGTAAAGAAGATAAACACACCCAAAATACAAACTGGTTACAAATTACATATATATACACATATATATAGTATCATAAAACAAAGTTGAGTACCATAAAGCACCATATGAAAACACTCTTAAAGTTAGTGAAATGGGACAGAGAGACGACTCTTTTTTCTTTTTTTTTCTCCTGGCCCTAACAAATATCAATAAAACGTCAGTTTCAAAATAAGCACTTTATATTGAGAACTAGAAATACATCAGCGTATAGGACATTGAAGATAAAATCCTCCGAAGAGAAAACATTATAAAATTCATAAAGGTAAAGCATACTTATTACACATGCATTAAATAGTGACATGAAGCTGACTATTGCTTCCCGCTTCTCAAAAAAATAATATACAGATCATAATTCATCAAGTAATTGCAATTCAAACACTTCATCCATGCACAAAAGGAACGACCAAGCATCTTCACCATACATATATATATATATATATATATATATGCACGCGCAATAAAACTTAAAAATTCACATTTTTTTAAAGCTAAATCAATCATTTTGTATTAATATTTTTCGTTAAACTACTTAATTATAACAATTTAGTGATAAACAATATTTTAGTGTCTTAATATGAAAATATATTTAAAAATATGTTTTTAATGTGTTTTTATGTTTAATAATATTTTTGGTAATTTTTAGAGTCGTTTCGAAGTGTTAAATATGTGTTTAGTTTGTAAATAATCAAAACAGTACAAAATAATGTAATGTGATTTCATTTTAAGTCTTAATAAATTTGATAGTGTATTTCAAGTTTGTAAACAAGGTCTAAAATATTTTTAGTAATTACTAAAAATATTTTCAAGTTTTAAAAATCATATATGTATCAAAATGAAAGAGACTAAAATTTTTAAAAGTTTGTAATTAATTTATGAATTTGTAATTAATTTGTGTGATTTAATGCAGAATAAATATTTTTAATTTTGTTTAAATATTACGATTATAAAATAATTAATTTTTTTAATTTTTTATCTCTAGATTTGAAATCTGACAGAAAAGTGGAGCAAAATAGTATCAAAGTGGATAAAATCGGATAACAAATACCTCAAAAATCATTAAAAATTCGAATTTAGATATGGAGGACACATGTCGTCATCTGGAGCGTTTCGCGTTGCCAATTGCATCTGAACCATCCGTGTGTCACAAGTCGTTCACTGCGTCAGCCGCGTGTCAGCTGCGGGGCCATGTGTGAGTAGAGTTGTCCAATCTGGTGTCCCAGTTCAACGTGCATCCGTTTTCTTAGCCGTACGATGTGCCTCGAATGTGGTCTCACATGGTCCCAGTGGGCCCATTTTCGTCCATTAGATCAAGCTTTTAACGCCATAGATCTTGTTGCATACGTGCCTCCAGCCACGGTGAAGCACTAGATTGCAAACGAATTCACGGATTTTCATGAGAGGCCACCAGCGTGGAAAGACTGAAGGAAACAAAATAAACAAAATTCAACGGATTAGTTAAAAAAAGATAAAAGTGTTATTTGATATGCATTTGTCAAAGTAGCTACAGTAAAAATATTTAAAAATTTAGTAAATAGTTAGTTAGCCTCTGTAAATATGGGGGCCTTCAGCCACTGTTCAGCACCCCTAATGGCAGTATTAAATTACTGCTTAAGTAGTTTAGTTTCTATTTTCAATTTTTTAAAATATTTCTCAATTTATGTTGTAAAAATTATGTCCAATAATATTTGTAATATTTTATTAATTATGTTTTTTTAAATTTTTTTAGCTGAGGTGAGAGAATAAAATTCTGGCAAAATTACCTGTAATATTTGTTTTGTTTTTCTTAGTTTTCTAAGCAGTTAAAATGTCAAAATAAATTCTAGAAAACTTAAGATTTTAATATTTTCTTAGCTAGAACTCTACCAAAATTTTGGTGTTGATTTATCGTTGATATAGACTGGTACGGATAATGCTTGAGAGGAACTTAATTAATCATATATAGAGAATGACTCAGTAAATGCTTAACTTATTATTTTGGTTGTTATTTTAGTTATGTTATGTTGAAAGGCTGCCTGTTAATTAATATGAGTTTTTGCTACATTATAAATATGGAATGATACAATAAATGCTTGATAATTCTTGATTTATTGTCAACATAGGATGTCATAATTAATTCTTCAACCAATTAATAAATAATAAGAAAAACCAAAAATATTTAAGTTTATTGTCAGAATATAACCTTTAAACCTCATCCCTATAATAATTGTTGTTTTACTTCTTTAATTTGCTGTTATTTTTGTCGTTATTCTGTTTAAGTATTTTAAATTATCTGTACTTGTTGTTGAATTCCATTTTACTTTTATATGTATTTCTTGTTAATAAAGTTCCAAAATATCAAAAATTTGAAAACAAAAAATGATGTAAAAATGTGTAAATATTGTTACTATATTATGTAAATAATAAATATTAATCCTTATATTTTTTTAGTTTAAAATAAAAAAGAATAAGTTAGTATAATAAATATATTGGAACTGAATAAAATCCTTTCTTATAGGATCGATCTTGGATTCATCAAATAATTATTAATTGAAACAATCTTATACTTGAGATTATTTTAGAGTGCGTTTCATACGACTGGGTCAGTGTGTGTAAAGACTTGCCCTTGGAGGATGTCTTTTGATTTTGTTAAACTTGACGGACATAGCCATATTATGAAAATTTCACTATTTGAGAAAGTTGAAGCATAAAGATAAGAGTTGGTGGAGAAAATGAAAGAAGGGATTCTAAGCGGTGGTAATAAATTTAATATACACAGAGGTATATCCTGATAGCCTGGTGGTGGTTCAGTTATAAAGAAAAGTATATCCTAATAACCGATAATCAAACTAAGTGAATTAATTATTAAAACAAGCAAATAAATAATAAAAAAAATCATACCATTAAAAACTTAGGTTAACAAATAAGTCTTATAAAATTGTAAGATGTTTAGTCTAGCACATCAAGCTTCTGGGTTGAGGAAATTAAGCCTCCACACTGCACCAAATAACTTAAAATAAAATTAATAAAAATTAGATATTTCATTAATAATTATAAATGCAAATGTAAACATTTTATTATTGGTTAATTTTGTATGTAAGGTTATTAGACACCATACATAGTTCTTCTATAAAACTCGAATTATTATGCGACAGCAGCCTAATTCAATAGAGTGAATCGAACTTGGGGCCTACATCGCTATATATGAGAGAGAGGTTTAAGTTTAACCATGTATGTATATATTAATCGGGGCATTACTCATGTATATGTACAAGTTAACGAAATAATGATGCTTCTTATATCTCACCTGCTTCAAGAAGACCTTCATGCACCACCCCTTCTGACAAATAAATACAAAAACAAACAAACAAGAAAGGAGATGATTGATGTTATTTATTCATAATCTGAGGCTTTACATAGATATTAATAAGCCAGGGCTGATGGATTTGCGTTTGGTGGCCCTGCTTAATGTCAATTTACACCTTACCAAATACCAAATTAATCAAATATTTTGTCTCAATTATTTTACACTGAATGTGCCAAGTTTCACTCAAAAGCAATGCACAGTTTAGCTTCTGTTGAAAAAAAAAATGAATGTATTACGTCACAATTGAACACCATATATGTATATGTATATCTATATAAATATAGAGCCGGGGTTGGGAGGTTGATCGAAAAAGGAGGTTAAGCTTGATTATTTATTTATTTTAGACTTAGGATTTGAGAATTCAAACTCAACACTTAGTGAAGCATGAAATTACTATTAGATTATGCCTGCAACCACTTTCTATAATTTGAGTTAAGATTACTGTTGGGGTATGCTTGGCGTCGTTCCCAGAAGATCTCTCCTCAGTTGTCCGACCAACATGCTCGGACCAAAGCCATTTTTGGAGTTTACATTACTTCCCATTGATTGGCACTTTTTCCCGAGGTGATCCTAGAGCCTCCTTTGACTACCACAGTGGATATCGCTTCCTCGGAAAGAGCACGTGCTTGGGACAGACAAATAAAACCTGAACTCATCTCTAAGGCTGACACATTGCATCATTACAGCCCTTGGATGAAGGGTTCTCCATCTTTTGGGGATTGTGACACTTGCCACCTATCCTCTCACACCACTTGATGGAGCACCTGGGTCACAGGTCAAACCCACCTTACGTCTGGTCCAAGTGGTGGTCTATAAATAAAAAGTCTTTAGTGCACCTCAAAGGTAACTGGACTTTCTCTCACTTAGCCTTACTCTCGATCTGGAATGAATAGGTACTTAACTTGAAGGTCGGAGAGCCTTTGGTTGGTGCCACATTGGTATCCCCTTTGACTTCCGAAGCATCCCCTCTTCTTATTACAAGTTTCCCTCGAGAAACTGAGGGTGCGTTTGGTACGAGTATTTGAGTAGAGTATTTGAATGAAGATTTAAATTTTTGTGAGAGAAAATACTGTAGCAAAATGATTCAAACTGTGATTTGAAAACTAAAACAAGCACACTCTGAGACAAGCAGGGCAAGTAGTCCGACCACTATACGTAGTCGCACGTGGTGTTGATCAGCAACAAAGCATCAACAATTTCAAAAAATATATATATATTCAGTATTTTTCTTACGTGAAAATAAGATTAAGTTAATAAAATAAAGTTTAAGAAAGTTAAGTAATGACCCGAAAAGGCAAGTTGTTATGTCCTAAACTTTAGGATCTCCCTCACTTTACTCCTTAAATTTTAAAAATAACCACAATACCCTCTAAACTTTCAACACTCCTCACTTTACCCCTTTTGAATTTTAAAAATCATCATTTTGCCTTGAAAATTTAAAATTCCTCACTTTGTCTTTTATTTTTTGATTTTTTGTTTAAACAGACAGAATTAAAACCATATGATTTGTACATGGTACACACTAGGGCCAAAAATGAGATTTTATTACTTTTAGGTTTTGTTTCATGTTTACACTTTTATTTAACTTTTTTTAATCTGCTTCCATTTAAGAAAATTTTGTATGCACATTTTTCTCTGATGTTGTTCACCGATATCTACTCATCTTTAATGTATATTAATCTTCTTTAGTATTCAAATTTAAATATTAAGGAACAATATCGATTTATTAAATGAATTACGTATTAAAAAAAGCCCAACTTGCGCATTCTACCTTTTTTTTTATAAAGGAAGCCCAACTTGCACATTCTACCATTTTTTATAAAGGAAGAAGGAGGGAATTAGACCACCATTTATTAGGATTAAAAATAAATAAATCAAAATATAACAATGTTAAGTAAATAGCCCATTTAAATTGAAACAAAATTTATTTTGGTATAAAATAACATAGAAAAAAACAACAATATTGAGATAATGAAAAACCAAAACAAAAAGAAAAAGAAGAAGAAAGGAAGAAAATAAATGAGATAAAATTTGAAAATTTAAGTTTTTATAAAGAATATGTAATTTCAAAAATGCTATGTATTTAAATACTTTTGAAAGTATATTATTTGCTTAAATCAAGAATTGAAATAATGCCATTTAGTGCAACTACCCTTTTAGTATAAATTCATTTCTTTTTAATTCACAAATTTATTTTTTCTCACTCTACACGTCTCGATTCTCTTATCTTCAAGTCTCTTTTTTTTTTTTTCCTTTAAAAAAATCAAATTTCTCGTATAATTCCTTTTAAAGAAAAAAGTGTCAATAGTGATCCACTCTTTCAAGTCCCAATGTCAGCCGATCAATGTACAATTAAAAAAAAAAAAAAAGGAGGAAAGTTGTAGCAAATAGTAAATTTTTAAAACTAATTGTTGTAAATAATAAGTTTTAAAAATATTTGTAGTATATAAAAAATTTATAGCATAAATATTTATTTATTCTTATTTATAATATAAATAATTCTTGTTTATCTAATAAATAAATTTAAAGCGCAAATAATTTATTTACAATGTAAATAATTCTTGTTTATCTAATAAATAGATTGAAGGTGCAAATAATTTATTTACAATGTAAATAATTCTTGTTTACCTAATAAGTAGATTTAAGGTGCAAATAATTTATTTGTCACCTTGCTTGTTAATAATTCTTATTTACATGACAAATATGTTATTTGCTACAAATATTTTCAAAACCTACTGTTTATTTTAAAAAATGTCAAAGATTTGCTATTTCCCTCGTTCCTCCTTAATATTATAAGTTATTATCAAAATTAACATCCAATTCTATTTAAATACAATTTGCACATTTATAGGGTGTTTGGAAGAGTGGTGGGAACTAGTGGTGGGAACCACTTTTACTGTAGCATGTGAGAGTTTTATACTGTAGCATATTTTTTTTATTGTTACTGTAGCATGTGAGAGCTTTACACTGTTCATAACTGAGATTATGGTGGGAACTGAGTGGTTCCCACTACTGCCAAACACCCCCTTAATTACAATTTTACCCTTTTCTCTCTTTTTTTGGGAATTTGTCCTTTGCATGTTTCTTTTTTTTTCAAAAACTATTTCTTTCTTCTTCTTTTTTCTGTTGCTATTTTATATGTATATATATATAGGGGTCTTTCTACCACACATCATTGTACTTCTAAAGTTTCAAAATTTTAAAGGTTGTTTGGTATTATTTTTAAAATAAGTGAAAATGTTTTTATTTTGAAAAATGAGAATTTTTTTAGAATTATGCTAAGAGTGTTTTTAAAATTTTTACCTCTAAAAATATATAAAAATATTTTTAAAAATTTTAAGAATAAAAACAAACAAGGCCTTAGTCTTTTTATATTGTCCAGATTAATCACAACGGCCGATATTGGTGGAGAGATATTAATATGATATGAAATTTGTTTTAGTAGTGAAGACGTTATCTATTGACAGTAGCAGTTGGTTTAGAAATAGTAACACGTAGTTTTTAATTCAGTAACACATACTTGGTTGTTTTTTTGTTTTTTCTCTCTCTTCGGTCTCTATAAAAAGCAAAGCATTAAAATGTCAAACTGCTTAATTTCTTTCAACTGTGGTTGAGGCAATTCTTCTTTCCGTAGGTGGCAGAAAGATGAAAAAAAATCTACATCTATATAGCTTATTAAAATCTCTCACAAACAATGATGTATTAAAAGATTTGTTAGAAAACACTAAGGTTATGTTTGTTTCATACGTTATTTGAATTCAATGGACTCAAATTTGGATCCGAATATCAAAAATCTTTCGAATATATATTTGTTTACCTCAAAATCCAATTCATTTGAGTATCAAGAATCCGGTGCGTTTGATACGAGTATTTGAGTAGAGTATTTGAATGAAGATTTAAATTTTTGTGAGAGAAAATACTGTAGCAAAATGATTCGAACCGTGATTTGAAAACCGAAACAAACACACTCCGTTTTCAGAGTTCTCATCCTTTTAAACTTTTGATACTCGGATTATTTGCTACAATAAAAATTAAAATTCTCTCCTTTATATTTGAGAAAAAAAACCATAACTTCTTTATTTGATATCCAATTGAGATGATTCTTTTTTCATTGTGTTCCTAGTGAAGAAATGAATAAATCAAGATCTATATTGCATATTTTTTAAGATCATTAACATTAAGATTTTATTAGATTTGTTAATAAATCAAAAACTATCTTTACTACCTCTCTAAACACAAATTTTAATTTTATTTCATACTCAGATTAAAACTTAAATGCACATCCAAACATCAATTCGAATAACAATTCAAATTACTAACTTAAATTTTAATTCAAATCACTCTAACTCAAATTAAATCACTAATTTAAATCCATTTACTAAACGGACCCTAAAGGTTTTAAACTTTAAAGATGTTAGAAAACCACAAACTTCACTATCTGTAGGGGAAGTAGGGCCCCTTCTCAACGACGTGAAAACATTCGCAATAGGGAAAAAGAAAGAAAAAGCCACGGCCATATATTTCAATTAGGTACCAAGTAATTACTTGAACTGAGGTGATTTGAAGTGTGATATTAACCACTATTTGAACAAGCAGATAAATTGTTCTTTAAATATGTATAAAATCGAAGAAGATTTTTCCAGTATATACTAAAAAGTGACATACCGATAGGTATTTGTTTTTTAATCATTATATCTATAAAAAAATGTTTTTGATGAGATCTGACGATTAAATGTGCATGATGCTATCGCATACTTCTCCTTGAGAAGAATCCAAAACCAAAATCTATGTTTAGTGTTGAAACCAATCATCTCTAAATGACAAGTGTTCAATAACAATTCTAAGAAAAACACAATGCTCATAGGAGAATTATCTAAGCTTTATGGATCTAGTATTGTTTGTTTTTTTGCACAGAACACATAGGAAGAAAACTCTTCTCAATTAAATTAAAAAAAAAAAGTTATATATTTTTAAAGTTTAAATGTGAAAATACTATGCTCATATTACTCTCAAAATTTTACATGTTACTGTGTCTTACTTTCAACTAAGTTCATTTATTTTTAATATTTAAACATCTATAGGATGACTATTATGCCCTTACAAATTGATTTAGTTCATGATCACAAACCACAAGCTATAAGAATGCACAATCCAATTTCTCGTGACAGAGCTGATTGATTTAGTTGGTTTCTAAATCCTTGTTAGGATGAGGCATCCCTTCTCCTATTGACGAAGCAGACCCTTGTGAGGTAAGAAATGCTGGATCAATACGATGCTCTTGCACCACCAAAACTGATGCTGCAGTCAAAATCCGAAGAAGTCAACAAGTTCCCCTCAGGGCCTAGTTCAGGACACTCATTCTTAACACTCAAAACCACTAGCCCCTACACCTTCTAGACTTCTCCCAACCAAAAACAGATTGCATCCACTCAACTCTTTTTATCACCGAAATCGCCAGCTACCGAAGAACTCTCAACGCATTTCACCTTGTTTCGAACTATCGGTCAAACTCTTTTACTTCAACTGGCAAGTGCATTCTGATCTTCTGGCCCTAACGCAATGTTAGAGTCATCATCTTCTTGGATATCTTTAGCCTTCCCCTTCATTTTGGGACTAGGTAATAAGTGAGTGACATTTAGACTGATGCTGGGGTGCTTAGCCATTCGCATACTGAAAGCAAGGGCTTCGCGATCGTCATGACCGCCAAAGAATAGGAAAGTTATGCTTGAAGAAACATGGCTTGCAGATATATGCGTGGTTCCACCAAGTCCTCTGTCCACCAATTTCCTAACGGAGCATGGAGCCTCGAAACTCAGCACGAGTTGTCTCCAGTGATCCATCCAACATCTGGTGCTTGTGATCATTGCTGCCCTTTACCTCTTGGCGCTCGCGCAGATGTCTTCATGCATCTCGGACATTCCTGAGATTGCTGTCATTGGACGGATGGAGACTTGGCTCAGCTGCTGGAAGGCCGCAAAAGCTACAACCATTTGGCCGGAGTTTGACTGACTCCCCTAATTCCAAAAGGGCAGCCCATTTTTCCTTGCCTTGTGAACCATAAAAAATTGCAGAGGACCTTCCAGTGAGCTCCATAAGACGCATTGCATAGACGCAAAGCCGCTCCTTCTTTCCAGTCGCACGGAAAGCCTCAATGAGGTTGATCATGATCGGGATATTTCTTATACTGTAAAAACAGGCCAAGATGTGGAGCTCGGTACTAGTTTCTTTCTTCCCAATAGATCTACCTTTGTAATAGTTATTCTTTTTTTTCCCTCGCTTGTATACCGCCATCACTATGGGAGTCGTGATAAAGGTCGTAAATACGGCCATCAAAACTATGTTGGCAAATGTTTGATCATTGAGCACCTGCAATATCATTTTGAGTCAAATAAATTGTTACGAAAAATAATGCGATAGAAATAAAGAAAAAAACATATAGAGATTTACGTGGAAACTCAAGACTTGAAAAAACTACGAGTAGAGGAAAAGAAAATCAATAAACTTGTGAAGATAATGAGATGGAAGCGATTAGGAAAGCTAAAATTTGATAATAATGAAACCCAATGCAATTTATATATATATATGTATAAATAAAACCTTATAGGTCAAAAAAAACATACACTAAACGGGCAAAAAAAATTACAAAAGTCTGCACCGCAAGGGCGGTGGGCTACAGGATCGGGCTGCTATCACCACAGCTCTTATGAAAAATCCCATATTTATTTTTTACCACAATTGTCGTACTGTAAGCTTTTCGGGTCGGATCAAACTAAATTCAAGTCACCATATTTTAACATAAATTTCACAACATATTCAAATATATTCAATAAAAACTTAATTACAAATGATCCTTAGTAATGGACTGTAGTTCTTTACCAATCCTTTAGTGTTCATGAGAAAGCCTAAAACCAGAGCGTCCTGAAATGGCGCTTTGCACGAGAGGGAAACGGCAACGGTGCCACAAACCTTTCCCACGCAAGCAGTTATAATGACCAAGACAAGGAGGCCCCATGACTGAGCCCCACTGATTGTTTCTATATTAGTTTTTAATCCACTAGATACGAAGTACAACGGAAGGAAGAGGCCAGCCACAAGATCCTCAACCTTTTCCACCAGAGCGCCTGCAAATGGCCCTTCCTTTGGAACAAGAATTCCAATCACAAACGCACCGAAAAGGGCATGAATTCCGACAATATCAGTGACAAACGCAGCTGCCAAAACTACAGCTAGTGTGGCACACACGTGCAATTCTTTGGCTGGCTTGCCTCTCGGACAGCGCTGTGCCATCCCTGTGAATAATGGCGGGACACCAAATGTGCAACACAGTATGAAAGCAAAGCCGCACTAGAAAAGCCACAAGGAGATGATAAGATGACAGATGCCAGATGGGGCAATGGCAAGAGCAGAAGAATCCAGGCAGCAACATCGTTTACAGCTGCTGCAGACGTTGCCATTCAGTCGACATCAGATGTTAAAAGCTTGAGCTCAGCCAGAATACGGGCCAAAACAGGGAAGGCAGTTATTGAAAGAGCAACCCCATGAACACAAGAAACGGGGGTCCTTGTACACCTTTCGATATCGTTGCTCGGAGTGCGAACGATGCACCAATTCCTAATATGAAAGGTAGAACTAATCCCTGCAAGAGCTATACTAAAAGTTTTCTTTTCAGTCCGACGGATAGCCCTAAGATCTAACTCCAGGCCCACAAGGAACATAAAGAAGAGAAGGCCAAGATTGGCGAAGGTATCTAACACTTTCAGACTTTTAGCTGGGAATATGGCATTCAAAAAGGCCTTGTTGCGACCAAGAGCTGAAGGGCCAAGCAAGATTCCTCCCTAAAATACACAAAGAAATAGCATTAAGGAGCTAAACTGAGAATGCTCAGATGGAAACTGAAATAAAAAGCTGTGCTAAGAAAAACAGTAACTTACAACAATCTCTGCAATGACACCAGGCTGCCTTAACTGGCGGAGAAGAAAAGCGAGAAATCGTGCAAGTGCAACCACAAGAAGTATTTGTAAGATGGCAAGAGGGAGCGCATAATCGAGAGGACTATCACCCTGGAACACCCTATTCGGGATGGCTTTCATGGGTTTCGAAAAGGAACTAGCAACACCAGCACCTAACGCCATCTTACTTAAACTTATTGTCCCGAACAAACAAGAGCCGATTGTTCCGTTTCTCAGTTCAGTTCAGTTCGTGCAAGAGTGATTGATGTAGAATGGAGAATTGATAAATATGGAGAAGAGAAAACTTAAATGTACATAAAGATTTGCAATGCTGGTGCTACCAGGGGTATAATACCAATCCTAATCCTACTAGGACAAACATGTTTGAATTTGAATTGCAATAAAACTCTCACTAGTGATCATAATCCTCCATGTATGAACTTGAATTGAAATAAGACTCTTATCACAAATAATCATAATCCTCACATGGTTAGAAAATAAGACAAAGTTTAGTAAAAATAAGCACACAATATCAGAAATGGTTATATCAACACATTCAAAGTAGCAATACCACCATCAAGGATAGGGGCCAAAAAAAAAAAAAAACAAAGATAGCAAATAAACAAATCAATCTCAAGCAGAGTGGCACCTCTATAATCCACGTACCATTTTTTTTTTCAACTAGTTCAAAATTGTAGTTTTCAATTCTCTAACCCCATATGCTTTGTAAATTCTCTCAGAGAACAACTAAAAAGCAAATTGTCAAGTTAGTCGGTGGCAACTTTTTAAAAATTTCTCAAAGACCCCGCAAAACGAACAAAATTGTACCTAAATGTCAGTTATCAGCCAAAAGAGGCAACTTTAGAATCCCCAAGAACATAATAAAGGGTGTCCAAAAACATTTACAAAACCCCTCAGAAGTAGAAACCCCACAAGGTTTCAAAAAAAAACAAGTGTCCTGCAAATTTTCAATTTTTGTTTTAAATTTGTCTGCAAAATGGAAACTTTGAATCACGGAGACCGAGACAAAACGCTCTAGCAGAAACTAGGCAAGATGGCAATAACACATTCACTAAAAATGGATTTTTGCACAAAAAAATGAAAACGAAAGTTAAAAAAAAAAAGTAAGAACCTGAAGCAGATGGTGGAGAAAAATGAAAAACTTGGGTTCCGGAGGATCTTTTAGGGAGAAGAAGAAGAAGAAAGGTTTGATTTTGAGTCTGTTTTTACACTAAAACTAGATGAGCTACGTACAATTATATATATATATATATATATATATATATATATATATTTATCTATACCTGTTGAGGGTGAGCTTGGTGACACCGTCGAGGACACTAACTTCAGTGGTCGGCTAATAAGCTCGGCAGAATACCGACAAAGCTTGCTATCGGCCCCCGATGCTTTATATTTCTTCCCGAGGTACCTCTCAGTCATCCAAAGCTTCGCCCTAAGAAGGCTGTCACCTCGGAATGTACAGTAGCTCGGGTCGGACCAACATTACTCGCAAGCAGGCTACTACTCGCCATTATAGGCCAACACAAGGCAGATACTTTGCCATCCTATAGAGTCTAATCCATTGGGCGATGGGCGCGACCCTTGTCACTTACTGCCTGACACACCTTGATGTGACATCCGAGTTGTGGGTAAAACCCACCTTACACTCGGTCCAAGTGGTGGCCTATAAATAGGATGCATTTATGGCATTCTAGAGAGAGACTTCTTCTACACACCTAACTAGCTGCCGACCTCTACCGAGCAATACCTGCCTTGAGCATCGGAAAGTCCTTGTCTATTGACTAATCCTTCTATCTTCTCCGAAGCGTCCCTCCTCTTGCAGCCCAGCCCTGAAGAACTCGGCATAGAGCGTGATGCATCCCTCCGGTGCGTCTAAGGGTGAATCTCCCTCACCGGGGATGGTGAGAATCACGTCGTCCGGGATGCCATACTCGGCGCGTAGGTTCTCCAGCCGTAACTCCGTGATGGCGCTTGTGTAGCCCGCCGCTGAGGTTTGCCCGGGCCGGGTTACCCGATATGCCGTCACTCCTCGGACGCGGGTGACCTGGACCTCCTGCTCCATCTCCGGTTGCTCCGCCTCTGCTTCCTCGGCTGCATGCTCCTCGTCGGAGATGTCAATCGTGATCACTCCCGCAACTTGCACCGGGGCCCCAACATTCCGACCGGAAGTGCTTGGAGCATCCTCGCGGGTCTGGAGCTCGACCCTCTCCCTTGGAAGAACTCAGGACGAGCCCGCTGTAGCCGACCCGACATAGGGGTCTTGCTCCTTGGACGGCCTAATTAGCCTTCGCCCGTCCAGCATGTTCAAAAATTCCTGTTCAGGTACCGTCTGGGAGTCGACCCTCAGGATTTGCTCCAGCCGGCCGGCCCCGTCCTGTCTCGGGGACGCTACCTCGGCGTCGGACTGGGTGGTAGATGAACTACTACTCTCCGCGCTACTGTCCGACCAAGAGACCTCTACAGTCTGGGAATCGGATAGATCACTCATTTTTACTCAACGGAAATTACCTACTAGGGTTCTCGGGAGCTCGGGAAGATACAATCCTCGGCTATATAACTGGAGCTCGGTAGCTAAAACTCTTTAGGTTTAAAATTTCTGAAAATGAAGTGCAAATTACAGAAGGGGTGGCCCTATTTATAGCCATTTCAGGCGAAAAACTTGGGTGCGAAAAACCAGGACGCGCGAGCATTACGCTTGTCAGGCGGCGCGGATGGCCACGATGCGACATGCGTCCCCCATCTGATCCGTGCGTCCTTTCGCCTCACCCCCCCTCGAAGTGTCGATTTGGCCTTCCTCCTTTGAGCCGACCTCACCGACTCGGCATAGTCCACCCGGCCGGACACCGACCAGGTGAACTGGGGGGCTAATGTTGAGGGTGAGCTCGGCGCCACCTCCGAGGACACTAACTTCAGTGGTCGGCTAATAAGCTCGGCAGAATACCGGTAAAGCTTGCTATCGGCCCCCGATGCTTTATACTTCTTCCCGGTGTGCCTCTCAGTCATCCAAGGCTTCGCCCTAAGAAGGCTGCCACCTCGGAATGTACAGTAGCTCGGGTCGGACCAACATTACTCGCAAGCAGGCTACTACTCGCCATTATAGGCCAACACAAGGCAGATACTTTGCCATCCTATAGAGTCTAATCCATTGGGCGATGGGCGCGACCCTTGTCACTTACTGCCTGACACACCTTGATGTGACATCCGAGTTGTGGGTAAAACCCACCTTACACTCGGTCCAAGTGGTGGCCTATAAATAGGATGCATTTATGGCATTCTAGAGAGAGACTTCTTATACACACCTAACTAGCTGCCGACCTCTACCGAGCAGTACCTGCCTTGAGCATCGGAGAGCCCTTGTCTATTGACTAATCCTTCTATCTTCTCCGAAGCGTCTCTCCTCTTGCAGGTGTGCGCGCCCGAGCAATGGCGAATCCAATAAGAGGTCAGACCGTACGCAGCCACACGTAGGTGTTGGTGTTGATCCGATGTCGGACCACAGTAAACATCAACAATACCTATATATACGGTGGTATTGGTTGGTGGAGTGTTGGGCTCTCTTCTCTGTTCCATGAATACCAGATTCTGACAACAGATTACACATGTAATCGGCTTAATAGTTTTAGTAATAATAGCAATAAACTACCTATCAATAAAAGAGACTTCTTGAGAATCAAACAGATGTGTACACTTCAAAACCATGGAGTCTGGTTAAAAATTATTTTTTTCTTACAAATTTAAAAATTAGTCACAATTATTTTTCCTTGCAAATTTGTTGGTTAAAGTGAATATTTTTTCGATTCTCACGGGAAAAATTACCATCGAAGAAAAAAATAATAATAAAGTAAATAAATCCAAATGATTATAGCAATCACTACCGATGATGATGCTGACAACGATGGAGTTAATGAATCCAAATCATAATAGTGATAGTTGTTTATTTTTCCTCTAATTAATGTAGCGATAGTGATTGGTGGAATTCCGACGATGATGACAATATGGCGACAACGAGTGATTATTGATTATTTAGAGTGATTGTTGATTATTTTTCCTGTAATTAATGTGGTGACAGTGATTAGTGAAACGCGGTGGGAATGTGGGAAATATAAGATTGGAATATTGGGGAAAGGAAATTCGAGTAAACTGAGGAAAGTTATATTGGCTTGTGCTTGTAGCCAAGGTCCAGAAAGTGACAAGTACTAACAGGGTCCAACACTATAATAAATCCTTATCGACACGTATGTGGACTTCCTTTTTTCAAACTTGAGTGTTCTCGTTAGCAAAATAATAATAAATTACTTAAATTGTCCTAAGTACAGCACTTACGGCAAGATACAGCGGATTTTTAAAGTTTAACCCCTGTGTTGGCCTATTTTTTCAGTTGAAAACGTAGTGCAAGTTTAACCCTCTCAGTCATCCAAGGCTTCGCTCTAAGAAGGCTGCCACCTCATAATATACAGTAGCTCAGGTCAGACCAACATTACTCACAAGCAGGCTGCTACTCGCCATTATAGGCCAACACAAGGCAGATACTTTGCCATCCGATAGAGGCCAATCCATTGGACGATGGGCGCGACACTTGTCACCTACTGCCTGATACACCTTGATGTGACACCCAGGTTATAGGCAAAACCCACCTTACACCCGGTCCAAGTGGTGGCCTAAAATATGATGCATTTATGGCATTTTAGAAAGAGACTTCTTCTACACACCTAACTAGCTGCCGACCTCTGCCGAGCAATACTTGCCTTGAGCATCGGAGAGCCTTTGTCTATTGACTAACCCTTCTATCTTCTCCGAAGCGTCCCTCCTCTTGCAGGTGTGCACGCCCGGGTAGAGGCAAATCCAAGAAGAGGTCAGACCGTGCGCAGCCGCATGTGGATATTGATCCGACGCTGGACCACGGTAAGCATCAACATTTTGGCGCTAGAAGGAGGGCACTCCGCCTTCATCGAAACTTCAGCTACATTATCTCTGACGCTCGAGATGACGACTCGAGGCAACGCCAGAGACGACACAGCCCGACAGGAGGGGTTGGGCGACGCGAGAAATAGGCAACCAAACACAGGCCGGCCTAGGGGCCGTCCCTGGACCGCGAGGTCCCGGTCCAGGGGGCAAGGGAGCACAGCCAGGGCTGAGCCGGTGGATGCCCCGGCCGCCCAAGATCCGATCCGGGAACTTACAGACGTAGTCCGAACCCTGACTCAACAGCTTGCGCAGCAGGCTCAGCGTCAAGCTGCACCAGCTCTGCCACCCCCAGTCCTGGTTGACTAGGCTGGAGTTCAGATTGAGCGAAGTGCGGCCGACCTTGAAGAAGCCCAATCCGAGTAGTCTGCAAGATCCACCCAAGAAATTTTGGCTAATAATAGGTTGGTTCAGGAACGCCGTCTTGGGCGCCATGCGGCTCGTGTTCCCTCGCCACAAGGTTCCCGAGCCTCGGTATTTGACCAGCTCGGGTCTTAGGGAGCAAACAGAAACCGCCAGCTTGGAGCTGGAGGCCGTGTTAAGGGCGGAGTACCCTACAGGGTCGAACTGCCCTAAGACACCAATAGCCGCCAGTTTTGGGCACTGCAGCGCCAAATCGACGAGATCCAAAATTATAGATTTGGCCTAGATGAGACAGAAGCTCAGAACCCACCTTTCCCGGATAACATAATGCGGGCGCCTATGTTGCCAAAGTTTAAGGTACCACAAATTAAGTCCTATGACAGGACCACAGATGCTGATGAGCATGTCGAACTCTTCCGAGGGCACATGCTACTGCAGAACGCCAGCGACGCAGCGATGTGTAAAGCCTTTTCACTCACTCTTACAGGCCATGCTCGATAGTGGTTCCAACAACTTGAATCCGGATCAATTTCTTCTTTTCGGCAGCTGGCCGACACCTTCTCCTCGGCATTTTCTACCACCAAAACACGGAAGAAAAAAATAACATACCTGTATGCTGTTAAGCAGGGAGACGGCAGCGTCAGGGATTACATTAACCGGTTTACCCGGGCAGCTCTTGAGGTCAAGCACGTCGAAGACGAGACCCTCAAACACATTTTTGTAGGGGGTCTCCGAGACAAAAAGCTGACCTGGTCCCTGGCCTTTGAGCAGCCGAGCACGTTTTCTCAAATGCTCGGATATGCTCAGAGACACGCAGACGCTGCCGAATACATGAAAAGCCGTCGGGAAGAGGCTGGCCCGAGCGGAACAAAGAAGGATAAGAAGCAGAAGAAGGCGCCAGAACAGAGCAGCGCCGAGCATAGTAAGAAGCAGAAGAAAGAGAAATCCGAGAAGCCAAAGGAGCCGACCAGTAAGTTTCAAAGCTACACACCATTGGTGGCGACCATCGACGAGGTGCTCGCCCAGGTTAGTGGCAAAAATTTGCTAACACCACCACCCAAGCTCCGAGGGAGTAAGGTGAAGCGAAATCAGTCAAAGTTTTGCAAGTTCCATAAGGATGTGGGGCACAGTACTCGGGAATGCATCCAGTTGAAGGACCAGATAGAAAGACTGGTCCGAGAAGGTCATTTACAGGAATTTATGGAGCGGGTTATAACCCCGAGGTCCACCTCGAGAAGGAATGATTCGTTGGGCCGAGACATACAGAACCGACCCAGGACCGACGGTGGGAACACCTCGGATCCCCCGAATATTGTTCACACGATATTCGACGGGCCTGTTACCGGGGACACATCGAGTGGGCGACGATCGTACGTCAGAGAAGCTCGACGGATCGAGCGGGGTGAATTCATAAACATATCCGAGCACATCAACAAGGTGTGCTGTCAAGAAGACACCCCGATCACTTTCACCGAGGAGGAAGCAGATCGATTGATGCACCCCCACAACGATGCCCTGGTATGCGAACTGCCCATCGCCAACAATGTAGTACGGCGTGTCTTAATCGACAACGACAGTTCAGCCGACATCCTCTTTAAACAGGCTTTTGACAGATTGAAGATAAGCAACGCCCCCTTGGTCCCGGTTCGGACCCTGCTTTATGGCTTCACGGGGGAATGTGTCCGAGCAACCGGGAAGGTCAGTTTGCTGGTGACTTTCAGGGAAGGAGCCACTAGGATCACTCGGGTAGTCGACTTTTTAGTTGTCGACAACCCTCCCAGTACAATATCATCATCGATCGGCCAACACTAAACGGCTTGAAGGCCATTGTGTCAACATACCATCTGGCCATGAAATTCTCGACCGACGGCGGTGTTGGAGTGATACGCTCGTCCGAGGTGGACTCCCAGGCTTGTTACGCCAGTGCCGTACGAGCAGCCTCAGTTTTGCACCATGACGTCCTGGCAGTCTATTCGATCGACGAGACCGATCTCCCTGTTGACCCGGCGCCGAAGATGTTGGCAGACCTAGACCCCAGGTTGCCTGAGGAAGAGGTAAGAGCCACTCCGGTCGATGACTTAGTGCCGTTCTCCCTGGACCTTGAAAGGCCTGAACGCACAGTCTAACTTGGATCATAGCTGCGACCTGAGATCCGGGCCGACCTAGAAAGGCTCCTTTCCGAATATCGTGACATTTTTGCGTGGTCCCATGAGGACATGCCCGGCATTGATCCGAGCATTATCAGCCATCGGCTCAACGTCCAACCTGGCCACAGGCCGGTGATACAAAAGAGAAGGGCCTTAACCCGAAGAGGTACGCTGCAATCAACGATGAAGTCCAGAAACTCCTCAAGGCTGGATTCATCAGAGAGGTTAAATACCCAGAATGGTTAGCAAATGTCATCCTCGTCAAAAAGGCGAACGGCAAATGGCGGGTCTGCATTGACTATACCGATCTCAACAAGGCCTGCCCGAAAGACTGCTTTCCACTTCCTCGGGTAGATCAGCTCGTCGACGCCACTGCCGGCCACGAGCTTCTAAGCTTTATGGACGCGTACTCCGGGTACAATCAAATAAGGATGGCCGAGGAAGACCAAGTCAAAACCGCCTTTGTTACCGACCAGGGCTTGTACTGCTACATCATGATGCCATTCAGCCTGAAAAACGCCGGAGCTACTTACCAACGCCTCGTTAACAAGATGTTTGCTCGGTTGATCGGGAAAACTATAGAGGTCTACGTGGACGACATGTTAGTAAAATCTGTCCAAGCAGAAGACCACATGGTCGACATCCGAGCTAGCTTCGACATTCTCTGAGAATATGGGATGAAACTCAACCTGACGAAATGCGCGTTCGGCGTCAGCTCGGGCAAATTTCTCAAATTTTTGGTCAATCAACGGGGAATCGAGGTCAACCCGATGAAAGCCCAAGTGATTATCGACATGCATTCTCCTCTGACAACAAAGGATGTACAACGGCTCACTGGCATGGTGGCAGCCCTGTCAATGTTTGTCTCTCGGGCTACCGACAAGTACCACCCTTTTTTCAAGGCACTTAAGGGGAGGTTTGAGTGGAGTAGGGAGTGTGAAGAAGTTTTTCAAAGCCTTAAGACTTACTTGGCTACGCCCCCGCTCCTGTCCAAACCTCTACCTGGCAAAGCTCTAACCGCCTATTTAGCCGTGTCAGAGAAAGCTGTCAGCTCAGTCTTGGTCCAAGACAATGACGGGATCCAAAGACCCGTTTATTTTACTAGCCACGCATTTCAAGGTGTCGAGGAGCAGTACCCACCACTGGAGAAGCTGGCTTTCACCTTAATAACATTGGTCTAGAAGTTGCGACCATATTACCAAGGCCATACCATCAAAGTCCCTACCAAGTTTTCTCTTCGGCAGGTTTTCTAGAGTCCGGAGATATCAGGCCATATGGCCAAGTGGTCGGTTGAACTCGGCCAATACGATGTGTATTTCGTGCCGAAGACGGTCATAAAAGCTCAAGTCCTAGCAGATTTCATTGTCGAATTCACGGACGCCGGCAAGGCGACTCCACAAGTTGAGAAGTCACCCATTAAAGAGCCCGATACACCTGGCTACAGTGAAGACAGCCTTTCCCTGGAGCCAAACTGAAAACTGCACGTCGACGGCTCTACCTGCATGGATGGATCGGGTGCCGGGCTGATTTTGACAAGCCTAGATGGGTATAAGGTCATCTATGCCCTCTGGTTCGACTTCAAGGCCTCTAAAAATGAGGCAGAATATGAAGCTCTACTGGCCGGACTTCGAATCGCCCAAGATCTCAGCGTCAATCGTATCACCATCTACAATGACTCAATGCTGGTGGTACAGCAGGTCATTGGAGGATTTCAGGCCCGAGCAGATTCCATGGCGGCATAGTTGAAAGAGGCGAAACAACTGCTTGGACAATTTAAGTCATATTCTTTTAAGCAGATCCCCCGGTCGAAAAACGCAGAAGCCAACACCCTTGCCCGACTAGCCTCTAGCTTGGGCGGAAGTGATTTAACGTCGGTCCCTATCGAAAGACTGTCCAAACCGAGCATCGTTAAGGAAGTCATAAGCATGGCCGAAGAGCCAAGAACTACCTGGATGGACCCGATCATCCGATACCTGACCACAACCGAATTACCCGACGACCGAGAGGAAGCACGTCGGGTACGTAATGGCTCGGCCTGGTATTCGATGATTGGCAAAAAATTATACCGACGAGGCTACACTACACCATGCTTGAGATGCTTGGATCCCAAGAAGGCCGAATATCTGATGAGCGAGATCCATGAAGGCCTACGCGGCAATCATTCCAGAGGATGTTCTTTGGCCCAAAAGTGCCTCTGACAGGGATACTACTGGCCCACCACACCATGCTTGAGATGCTTGGATCCCAAGGAGGCCAAATATCTGATGAGCGAGATCCATGAAGGCCTATGCGGCAATCATTTCAGAGGACGTTCTTTGGCCCAAAAGTGCCTCCGACAGGGATACTACTGGCCCACCATGCAGCAGGACTGCGGGAACTTTGCTCGAAAATGCCTCAAATGCCAGCAATTTGCTAGAATTCTCGGCTCCCACGCCGAGCCGCTCAATCCAGTGACCTCGGCATGGCCATTCGTAAAGTGGGCCATCGACTTGATCGGACCTCTCTCGCCGGCCCGATCGCAATTCAGATACTATATCGTGGCCATAGATTATCTTACGAAGTGGATCGAAGTTGAACCCTGTACCAACATGACCGAAGCCAAGTGCACCAACTTCGCGTGGAAGAACATAGATCCCGCACACCATTGTGACCGATAACGCCAAACAGTTTGAATCTTTGGGTCTACGTCGTCTATGCGAGAGGTTCAGCATCAAGAAGGTCTTCTCGTCCCTGAGCTATCCACAGAGTAACGGCCAGGTCGAGGCCGTGAACAAGACAATCAAAGACAACCTAAAGAAAAAACTCGAGGGGCTTAAGGGTGCGTGGATTGACGAACTCCCTCAGGTACTCTGGGCATACCGAACAACTGCCCGAACAGCGACCGACGAAACACCGTTCTCCCTCGTGTACGGGGCAGAGGCTGTCATTCCGGCCGAAGTAGGATTGCCGAGCTTTAGAGTTGAACAATACGAGGAGACCCTGAACGCGGAGCTGATGATGACCGAGCTCGACCTACTCGAAGAAAAAAGAAATCGAGCAGTGATTCGTAATGCAGCTCGGAACCAGGTGGTAGCTCGGTATTACAACAAAAGGGTTCAGCCCAGAAGCTTTAAGGTTGGCGACCTGGTACTGAAGAAGGTCACGGTTCAACAGCCCGGCCTCGGGTCCTTTGGTCCAAAGTGGGAAGGTCCGTTTAGGGTCGAAGACATTGTACGACCGGGCACATACAGATTAACCGACATGGAAGGGAATCAGCTCGGACATCCATGGAATGCCGAGCTCCTAAAAAAATTCTTTTGTTAAAATTCAGAGCCAGAAACTCTTTTTTGACCTCTGGCCAGAATTCTTTTGTAACTAGACCTGCCGAATAGGACTAGAAAAATCCATGTACATATCACATTAATGGAATACAACTTTCCTATACCATTCCATTTGAGCAATGTGTTTAAAGGAAATGTGGATCCAAAATGCCGCAACTCTAGCCCGGAGGACAAGACGATAACTCCCGACAAGGGAGAGTCATCCTTATTAAACCGGGCTGGGGGGCTGGTCGGTATGCCGACCACAGGTCTGTCGCCGTACAGATAACCCGTTAAGTTGTTTGGCACAGCGTCGTGCCCGATGAGTCCTACACTTGTAAAGCTTCTTTAAAACTTAAGCAAGTCTAGGGGGGCAACAGGGTAAGGGTAGTCATACGCTGACTGTGCTCTACCCGACCGAGGTTTGAAACTTGAACCTGCTCAGATTAACCAAGCGGACAAGGATAACTACTCGGACTAACTGAGAACAGAGGTACTACTTACCTCTACTCGGACAACTCGATAGCCGAGCCGAGATTACAAACCTAAACCTGCTCGGATTAACCAAGCGGACAAGGTAAATTACTCGCGCTAACTTGATGGCTATCGAGATGGCTGATGCCCAGCCTGGGATCCTCCTCGAGGAGCATTCAACTTGGAAAATAATGGTTACTTGACACTAAATGACAGTAACCGGATGTCCGAGGAATCCCTCACATCGAGGAGCATCTAAAGCTAAGACTACTAACCCGAAGACACTTGCACTTGGAAAATAATGTAAGGCAAAACTACATACAACAATCCGAGAAGAGCAAAACGGGAAAAGTCTTTATTTATTAGGGAGGTACAAAGAACCGGACACCTCCTGAGCCCGAATACAAAAACAAAACAACAAACAGAAATACGGTTAGTCAGCTTGGGTCTCGCCCCCTGCCGTATCCTTGGCTCCGCCTCCGACCGTGCTTTGCCCATCCCCGTCGTCATCACCATCTACCACGACGACCTCGTCCTCATCACCCAACTGATGCTTGACATCATCTTGGTCAGGCTCAACGATGACCGACTAGTCGAATGTCGCTGCCTCGGGGTGCTTCTCGATCAGGTGCTCGTGGAGGTCTGTCATGCCGTAGTAGTAGAGATCGGCATACTTCAGGGATGTTTTGAACTCTTCGACCGCACTGGCCAGCGACCCGGGAGCTCGGCCACGAGGTGCTGGTGCTCCGCCTACAGGGTCGTCAGCTGCCCCTCAAGCCGTGCAGCCTTATCCTTCGCCTCCCTGAGCTGCCTCAACGCCTCCTCGGCCTCGGCCTTAGCCTTTCGAGCTTCCTCCTGGGCTCGTGAGAGGGACTCCTTGGCTTGGTCTAGCTCAATGTTCTTGTCATTGAGCTTCTTGTCGGAATCCATCTTCTTGAGGAAGGTTTTCTTGTGCATCTCCTTCTCCTTGTGGATGTCCTTCATCCCGGTGGAGTGCACCATGTGCAGAACAGCACTCACCTGCAAGAATTAAGACGTCAGTGCTCGGCGAGGCAACAAGTGGCAAGCTTAAATGGTCATCTTGGATTAACACTCACGGATGCGGCGGCCCGAAAGGCCGTGTTATAGAGACTCTGGAAGTCTTCCCCCTGGATGTTCATAAAGAAGTCATCCTAAGGAACCGTGTCCCCGAGGCACTCAAGAACGACGCCACGGTAGTTCGGGCGCCTTCTCTGTAAGTCCTCAAACGAGCCTCTAGTGGCCTCGTCTGTTGGGGTGACCTCTAGCGAGGCCCTGGTCGGCTACGGCAGAGGTGGGGGTACATGGACTGATGTGGAGACCTGCCCGGTGTGGGGTGGGAGCTCAGACCTAGGTGTCCACTTACGCTTCCTCTCGGTGTCAACAGCCTTACCCTTCTGCTTTCTCAAGCCTGCCATTTGAGCGCGTCTATCAGCATGGGAGCTCGGTGCCGACATCTCTGCACAAGAAAATGCAAGTCAAAGCAAGGTCAGGAAAGGAAAAAGAGGACATTAAAAATAAAATCCGGGGCTGACCTCCGATCCGGAGCTGGCGAGACGGGTATAGGAGCCTAATCACGTCCTCGAGGTCCTCATCGGCTACGGGTGGCCCCGCATCGAAGGAGCCACTGGACGAGTCCTCGAAACTGGACGAAGAAGGCTCCCTCGTCGGCCACCCAGACCGGGAAGTGCTTGGTCCCAGAATGTCTGCGGCGCTCGGTCGAGCAATTGTAACCTGCCAGGCACCACGGGCAGGACGGACAGCTTGGGGATTTATTCTGCTGGATTCCCTGAACCAGCCGTAACAGGATAAAGTGTCCTTCCTCAAAAGGAAGGACTGTTGTCTGGTTGACTCTGGCTTTTTGAACAGTTCATCAACCGCCCTAATGACGCGGCTCGGAGCCCAAGGACGCTTGGTCCACACATGCCCCTGCTCAAACGACCTCGGCACTTGTTGATTCTCAGGGACGGCCTCATCGGCTCAGGCTAGAAAATTTCCCCTGACGTAGAACCACTCGTATTTTCATAATTTATCCGAGTCGGGGTTGCCCAGGATGAAATCCTTCCAGAAGCCGGTGACGTAGTACCAACCGGACTGCTGAGGAAGCTTCTTCATCTTGTATGCTTGCTTGAAGGCCTTCAGTGGCATCTCGGTACTCCGGTGGTATTTTCATAAAATGTACATCCCAATCAGCGACCTATAGCTGTTCGGGTTCAATTGGGCCGGGCACACGTTGAAATCGTTGAGTGCCCGGCGGAGGAAGGGGTGAAACGGAAGACGCAGCCCAGCCTTGAAGAACTCAGCATAGAGCATGATGCATCCCTCCGGCGCATCTAAGGGTGAATCTCCCTCACTGGGGATGGTGAGAATCACGTCGTCCGGGATGCCATACTCGGCGCGTAGGTTCTCCAGCCGTAACTCCGTGATGGCGCTTGTGTAGCCCGCCGTTGAGGTTTGCCCGGGTCGGGTTACCCGATATGCCGTCACTCCTCAGACGCGGGTGACCTGGACCTCTTGCTTCATTTCCAGTTGCTCTGCCTCTGCCTCTTCGACTGCATGCTCCTCGTCGGAGACGTCAACCGTGATCACTCCCGCGACTTGCACCGGGGCCCCAACATTCCGACCGGAAGTGCTCGGAGCATCCTCGCGGGTCTGGAGCTCGGCCCTCTCCCTTGGAAGAACTCGGGACGAGCCCGCTGTAGCCGACCCGACATAGGGGTCTTGCTCCCTAGACGGCCTAATCAGCCTTCGCCCGTCCAGCATGTTCAAAAATTCCTGTTCGGGTACCGTCTGGGAGTCGACCCTCAGGATTTGCTCCAGCCGGCCGGCCCCGTCCTGTCTCGGGGACGCTACCTCGGCGTCGGACTGGGTGGTAGAGGAACTACTACTCTCCGCGCTACTGTCCGACCAGGAGACCTCTACATTCTGGGAATCGGATAGATCACTCATTTTCACTCAACAGAAATTACCTGCTAGGGTTCTCGGAAGCTCGAGAAGATACAATCCTCGACTATATAACTGGGCCTCAGCAGCTAAAACTCTTCGGGTGTAAAATTTTTTGAAAATGAAGTGCAAATTACAGAAAGGGTGGCCCTATTTATAGCCATTTCAGGAGGGAAACTTGGGCGCGAAAAACCAGGACACGTGATCATTACGCTTATTAGGCGGCACAGACGGCCATGACGCGACACGTGTCCCCCGTCTGATCCGCGCGTCTTTTCGCCTCACTCACCTTCGAAGTGTCGTTTGGCCTTCCTCCTTTGAGCCGACCTCACCGACTCGGCATAGTCCACCCGGCCGGACACCGACCAGGTGAACTGGGGGGCTAATGTTGAGGGTGAGCTCGGCGCCACCGCCGAGGACACTAACTTCAGTGGTCGGCTAATAAGCTCAACAAAATAACGAAAAAGCTTGCTATCGGCCCCCGATGCTTTATACTTCTTCCTGAGGTGCCTCTCAGTCATCCAAGGCTTCGCCCTAAAAAGGCTGCCACCTCGGAATGTACAGTAGCTCGGGTCGGACCAACATTACTCGCAAGCAGGCTGCTACTCGCCATTATAGGCCAACACAAGGCAGATACTTTGTCGTTCGATAGAGTCCAATCCATTGGACGATGGGCGTGACACTTGTCACCTACTGCCTGACACACATTGATGTGACACCCAGGTTGTGGGTAAAACCCACCTTACACTCGGTCTAAGTGGTGGCCTATAAATAGGATGCATTTATGGCATTCTAGAGAGAGACTTCTTATACACACCTAACTAGCTGCCGACCTCTACCGAGCAATACCTGCCTTGAGCATCGGAAAGTCCTTGTCTATTGACTAATCCTTCTATCTTCTCCGAAGCGTCCCTCCTCTTGCAGGTGTGCGCGCCCAAGCAAAGGCGAATCCAAGAAGAGATCAGACCGTGCGCAGCCGCACGTGGGTGTTGATCCGATGTCGGACCACAGTAAACATCAACAATATCTATATATACGGTGGTATTAGTTGGTGGAGTGCTGGGCTCTCTTCTCTGTTCCATGAATACCAGATTCTGACAACAGATTACACATGTAATCGGCTTTATAGTTTTAGTAATAATAGCAATAAACTACCTATCAATAAAAGAGACTTCTTGAGCATCAAACAGATGTGTGCATTTCAAAACCATGGAGTCTGGTTAAAAATTATTTTTTTCTTACAAAATTGAAAATTAGTCACAATTATTTTTCCTTACAAATTTGATGGTTAAAGTGAATATTTTTTCGATTCTCACGGGAAGAATTACCATCGAAGAAAAAAAAATAATAAAGTAAATAAATCCAAATGATTATAGCAATCACTACCGATGATGATGCTGACAACGATGGAGTTAATGAATCCAAATCATAATAGTGATAGTTGTTTATTTTTCCTCTAATTAATGTAGCGATAGTGATTGGTGGAATTCCGACGATGATGACAATATGGCGACAACGAGTGATTGTTGATTATTTAGAGTGATTGTTGATTATTTTTCCTGTAATTAATCTGGTGACAGTGACTAGTGAAACGCGGTGGGAATGTTGGAAATGTAAGATTGGAATATTCGGGAAAGGAAATTCGAGTAAACTGAGGAAAGTTATATTGGCTTGTGCTTGCAGCCAACGTCCAGAAAGTGAGAAGCACTAACAGGGTCCAACGCTATAATAAATTCTTATCGACACGTATGTGGACTTGCTTTTTTCAAACTTGAGTGTTCTCGTTAGCAAAATAATAATAAATTACTTAAATTGCCCTAAGTACAGCACTTACGGCAGGATACACCGGATTTTTAAAGTTTAACCTCTGTTTTGAGAACGTAGCGGAAACTATTTTTTCAGTTATAAATAATATAAAATTTTTATATGTTATAGGAACAATAAAAAAATTATTACAATATAAAACTCTTATATATTATAGTAAAATAGTTTTAATTAACAATTTTTACCACTCTTTTAAATACTCTGTAATATTCGCACCCTCAGTTTATAAAATGGTGATGAAATCCTTATGTCATAATTTTTGGCCAAACGTGACATATACTTGACAATGTGGGGTATATAATTTTGATCTCTTAATGTATGAGGCTAATCTTAGTTAAAAGCTGATTTTCTTTAAAAATTTTATCTATTTAATAAAATAAATTGAAAAACCTTTAAAAAATGTTATCTCCTTTCACTTGTGCATAACTTCAAGGAAAGAGAAGTAACTAGAGTAACTCAACAAACTCTCATTTTTTTTCCTGTTACATGTGTTATTTCGATCGAAGATTATAACATAAAGGGTTTTTTACATTTTTATTTTGTAGATCGAGGAACAAATATTATATTTTAAAAATTAAGAGATATATTATTATATGAGCTATATTTTTAGGAAATTTTCTAAATTATTTTTTAAAAAACTTCATTTTCGGCTGAAAAAAGAATTTTGAGTGTTCTCATTTCCGCAAATAAAGGTATAAGGGAAACGTGCCTTGGCCAACGTGTCCGACGCTTGCCTGGCATAAAAAGAACAAGAGAAAATTAAAAACAATTTTCTCTCTCATTTAATTACTTATTATTATGAAATAAATATTAAGAGCTCTCACACAACAGGAAATAAGAAGAAAAAAAATATATCAATTCTTACATCTTCTTCTATATGAATGTTAAATGTATTTAGATCATTTAAAATTTATATTATAAATAAGTAATTGTATAATTATAAAAAAATAATTATATTATAAAATTATAGTTTTTCAGTGGAAGAAACAGAAGAGGAACGAAGCTTCTCTTATAAAAGGACAAACAATAGACACCAAAAGAAGATCAATAATCTTATTTTCATTATTTTATTTTTCTTTCCAATCTCATTCCATTTTCATATTTGGTAAACATGTTTAGGATAGGAGTGGCAATTCATATTGACAGGTTGTTTTCATGTCTGGTTGAGGCTTAAATACGTAGAAAATACCTCAACACTAACATGACCAGCCTTGACACTAGCCGACACAAACACGATTCGTCGTAACTTGTTACATATTCAATACGTGACTCTCAATCAACCCTTAACCTAAAGCTAACTTACAACTTAAAATCAACCCATGATATTTTATAACTTTAAATTATAATTTATATTCTAAAATTACATAAAAGTAATATAAAACACATATTTTCTTAAAATTAAGTCACTTTCCATGCTATAAACATATCTAAGTTAGTGTCAATTTATTGATGTTATATGTATTAGAGCAAAATATTTTTTAAAAATAATAAAGTAATAAACTATGGGTCCATTTTGTGTCAAGTAGGTTGAGAAAAAACACGGCTTGTTTTTAAACAAATCAATTTCAAATTGAAATAAAAATATGCATTTGTTTACATTAATTCGTAAATTTTGTGCCGTGTTTATGTTATGTTGTTGTGTCATAACTCATGTTGCCAACCTGAGTCCAGGATTTGCGAAAGACTTGACGGCAAACAAGGTAAAATATTGACAAACATGGCAAAAAATATTTTATTTTGCATCGCCAAGAAAGACTCGTCCAAACCCAGCGGATTTTTTTCCCCCAAAAGTGGAACCCAAATTAGCTATACAGTCCGTTGACCCCACATCACAAAAGTTTCAAATTAAACCAAAAAAAAAAGAAAAAGTCCTACAAGTTTCTACATAATAACAAAAATAACATTCAACGAGCCCAAACTACCCGCCGCGGGGGGGGGCGCGGGCGGGTGGTGGTGTTTGGCGTGTGGGGCGCTGGTTTGTGCATGTAAGTACTAAACAGGTAATAACTTTCAGAAAGACGATAATGCCCTCATGTTGTCATCAAATTTACGAATTTTACCTTTCCTCCATGATAGGAATTTGATAATAACATGTCAGACTATTCAAACGATACAAAATCAAATTCAAGAAGACTATTTTTCCCTTGGCAACCTAAACAAGATCAAATTTACGAAACTATGTTTTATACTCAACATATATATGGATCATCAAAAATGATATTTATAGAAAATATATATTTCTTCATAATAATACTTAAATGTGTTTCAAGCGGTGAAAGTTTTCACATAACTTTTTTTATTTTGATTTTTTTTTTGTTTTTGCCGAAATCTCAATAAACGTTGTCCCTTCTATTTATGTCGACCACATGAAGAAAATAGTTTTTTAAAAAAGTTGAAAAACAAGAGAAAATTATCTAGAATCCATTTGATTGCCGAGAAACGGTGGGACAGAGAAGAAAAATTATTAGAAACAAAAGGAAAAAAAAACTATTCCTTGCAAATATAAGATAAAACTATTCCTCTTGCATTATCATTTTTTATTTTTTTATTGTTTTTCTGATGGATGAAAACAAGAAATAGTTATACATGTAAAATTTGAAGCCTATGTTGTTGAAGCCTTTTTTGTTAAAAATATAATGGTAGGTGTTGAAAGAAGAAAATAGAATGGTAGATGGAAATGTGAAAGATGAAAATGTGGTAGATGAATGTGGTAGATAGATGGGTAGTTAGAGGAAGAATTTGCCTACAAATAGAACTCTCTCCTCTCTCATTTTGCATCCCATTCTCATTCTTTCATTTTCTCTAATCGCAAGAGTTTTCTTTCTTTGAGTGATAAGTGTGAGGTCTTTCTCTTATTTCCTAGAGAGAGAGGTTTCCCTTGTTCTCTCCTAGTGATCTAGAGAGAAGGTTATTTTTCTTACATTTGGATAGTAGGATCCTTCTATACTTGCCCCATGGACATAGCCAAATTTGGATGAATCACGCTAAATATTTGTGTCCATTTTATCTTTATTTTGTTCATTTTTGATCTTTACCGTTCCAATAAGTGGTACCAGAGCCAAGTTCGTGGTATATATATACTGTTCACGTATATGATACTATTCACATATACGAGCACTATTCATAGTGGAATGGTGGTAGTTGAGCAGGTCGTGATGAACAAGATGGCGGCAAAGTTTGAAATAGAAAAGTTCAATGGAAGCAATTTTACGTTGTGGAAAATGAAGATGTGAGCACTTTTGTGAAAGGACAATTGTGTGGTGGCTATTGATAGTAGACCGTAGGAAATCACAGATGATGGCAAGTGGAATGAAATAGACAGCAATGCTATTGCCAATTTACACCTGGCACTCGCAGATGGAGTAGTGTCAAGCATGGCAGAGAAGAAGACAATGAAGGAAATTTGGGATACTTTGACAAAGTTGTACGAGGTCAAGTCACTTCACAAGAAGATCTTCCTAAAGAGAAGATTGTACGCTCTTCGAATGGCAGAAACATCGGTTACCGACCACATCAACACTCCAAATACCCTATTTTCTTAGCTCATGTCATTTGGGCACGTAATAGGGGAAGGTGAACGTGCAAAAATTCTACTTCAATGTTTACCAAACTCGTATGATCAACTCATCGTTAACTTGACCAACAATATCTTCACGGAGTATTTAGTCTTCGATGATGTTGCAGCTGTGGTTCCAGAAGAAGAAAGTCGGGGCAAGAACAAGGAAGAGAGGTTGGCAAGCTTACAACAGGTAGAGGCTCTGACGAATGAAAGGGAAATCAATGAAACGTGGCCCCAGTGGGGGCCAAAGTCATGGTAGATCAAAGTGTAGAAGTAAGAAGAACATCAAGTGCTACAACTGTGGCAAGAAAAGGCATGTGAAAAAGGATTGTTGGAATAAGAAGAGTGGCGAAGATAATTCTCAAGAGAATGTAGCAAGTACCTCGAATAATGGTGACGTTCTATGTAGCAAGGCAATAACAATTGCCGAAGGCAAACAGAAACTCACTGATGCATGGATCATGGATTCAGGAGCAACATGACATATAACTTCTCGAAGAGAATGTTTTCACCAATATGAGCCAATCTAGAAGGGTTTGTATTCATGGAAAATGATCATGCCTTGGAGATCGCTGGAATTGGCACCATCAAAATAAAGATGCATGATGGTACCATTCGCACCATACAAGGCGTATGACACGTGAAAGGTCTAAAGAAAAATATATTGTCTTTAGGACAATTAGATGATGCTGGATGCAAGACTCGTATAGAGAAAGGGATAATGAAGATTGTCAAAGGCACGCTTGTGGTCATGAAGGCAGAGAAGGTGGTTGCTAATCTATACAGACTTCTAGGAGAAACATACCAGGAAGGAGAGTCATCTATTGCATCGACTAATCTGGGAGAAAAATCGATGATGATGTGGCATTGTAAGCTTAACCATATGTCGAAACGAGTCTTAAAGATTCTCTCCGAATAGGGACTACTACCTGGGCTTAAATTGGTAAAACTACCGTTTTGTGAGTTATAAGCAAGCAACATAGGTTGAAGTTTAACACATCAACAACTAAGAGCAAAGGCATCTTAAACTTGATCCACTCAGATGTTTAGAAAGCACTAGTTTTATCCCTAGGAGGGGTAAGATACTTTGTATCTTTTATTGATGATTACTTCAGGAGATGTTAGGTGTATCCAATCAAGAAGAAAGCAGATGTGTTTCTAGTATTCAAAGTGTTCAAAGCACACGTAGAACTTGAATCTAAAAATAAGATCAAGTGTCTAAGAACTGACAATGGAGGAAAATATACGGGCAATTTATTTTGATGCATTTTGTTGACAAGATGGCATCAAAAGGCAGTTTACGGTGACATACACTCCTTAGCAAAATGAAGTGGTAGAACGAATGAATAAAACCTTGTTAGATAGGACGAAGGCAATGTTGAAAACTATGGGACTAGCAAAGTCATTTTGGATAGAAGCAGTTAGTACTGCCTGTTATGTGATCAATCGGTCTCCATCAATTGCAATTGATCTAAAGACACCAATAGAGATATAGACTGGTGAGCCAGCTAATTACTCTTGTTTGCATATATTTGGGAGTCTGGTGTATGCGATGTACAACGACCAACAAAGATCAATGTTGGACCCAAAGTCTAGGAGATGTATCTTCTTGGGGTATGCTAATGGACTCAAGAGGTATCGCTTGTGGGATCCTACTGCCCACAAAGTTGCCATCAGCATATATGTAATATTTGCAAAGAATAAACTGCAAGATGAAAAGGGAGATGATAGCACTTTGAAGGAGAATCCAGAGACTACTACAGTTCAAGTAAACGATAAGCTAGATGAAGATCAGATTTCTTCTGAAGCAACACTAGAGCAAGAAGAGCTACTCAAGGATGAGATCTTTGAAGTTCGTCAATCATTTCATGAGGAAACACCGTTGGCTTGGCTCTCAGATTATATAACTGAAAGCAATATTGCATATTGTCTGTTAACAAAGGATCGAGAGTCGTCAACTTTCCATAAGGCTATCAAAATGCCAGATGCATCACCGTGGATGGCAGCAATGCAGAAAGAGTTGGAAGCCTTAAACAAGAACAAGACATGGGATCTTGTTCCGTTACCACAAGAAAGAAAGGCCATTGGAAAACGTGATGGAAATAATCAAATGGAGCGATATCGTGCAAGATTGGTGGTGAAAGAATATACTCAGAAAAAAGGTACTGACTTCAATGAGATATTTTTTCCTATGGTTTGACTCACGACAATCAGAATAGTCCCAGCGATGTATGCTACATTTGACCTACATCTAGAGCAACTAGATGTGAAAATTGCTTTTCTTCATGGTGATCTTAAAGAAGAGATTTATATACTCCAACCAGAAGGCTTTGTAGAAGAAGGCAAAGAGAACTTGGTTTGTAGGTTGAACAAATCTTTGTACGGTCTCAAACAGGCACCAAGGTGTTAGTACAAGAGATTTGATTCCTATATCATGAGCCTTGGATACAACATACTCAATGCAGATCCTTGTGCATATTTCAAGAGGTTTGGTGATGAAGACTTCATTGTTTTGCTGTTGTACGTGGACGGCATGCTGGTAATAAGCCCCAGCAAAGATTGAGTCCAAGAATTGAAGGCACAATTGGCTAGGGAGTTTGATATGAAGGACTAGGGACTAGCAAACAAGATTCTAGGGATGCAAATTTACCAAGACAGAAATAGTAGGAAGATTTGGCCATCTCAAAAGAATTAAATCAAAAAGATCTTGCAACGCTTCAACATGCAAAAATGTAAGCCAATCTCTACCCCTCTTTCTGTTAATTTCAAGTTAACCTCCGAGATGTGTCCTAGCAATGATGCGGAGAGGAAGGAAATGTATCAAGTACCGTACACATCAACAGTGGGGAGCCTAATGTTTGCTATGATTTGTACAAGACCAGACATTGTACAAGCAATAACAACGGTTAGTCAATACATGGCGAATCCTGGAAGAGAGCATGGGAATGCTATAAAGAGGATCCCAAGATATATTAAGGGTACCTCTGATGCTGCATTATGTTATGGAGGATCAGATTTTACTATTAGGGGCTATGTAGATTCAGATTTTGTAGGTGATCTAGATAAAAGAAAATCCACTACAGACTATGTGTTTACACTTGCAGGAGGAGTTGTAAGCTAGGTGTCAAAATTGCAAACCGTTGTGGCGTTATCTACAACAGAAGCAAAATATATGGTAGCTACACAAGCTTGCAAAGAAGCAATTTATATTCAAAGATTATTGGAGGAGCTTAGGCACAGACAAGAAAAGATTACTTTGTTTTGTGACAGTCAAAATGCCTTGCACATTGCAAAGAATCCAGCCTTTCATTCTAGGATGAAGCACATAGGTGTTCATTATCACTTCATGACAGAAGTAGTGGAGGATGGAAGTGTGGATATGTAGAAAATTCATACCAAAGACAACCTAGTGGATGTTTTAACTAAGCCAATCAACACTGATAAGTTTGTATGGTGTAGATCCTTGTACAACTTAACAGAGACATAAGCAGCATGATAGTGGCAAGATAGAAAGGATGATGCGGGGACATGATTGATTCTCAATCAAATCTCCAAGTGGAAAAATGTAAAGTTTGAAGCCTCTATTGTTAAAGCCTTCTTTGTTGAAAATATAATGGTACATGTTGAAAGAAGAAAATAGGTGGTAGATGAAAATGTGGTAGATGGATGGGTAGTTGGAGGAGGAGTTTGCCTATAAATAAAACTCCCCCTCTCTCATTTTGCATCCTATTCTCATTCTTTCATTTTCTTTAATGGCAAGAGTTTTCTTTCTTTGAATGATAAGTGTGAGGTGTTTCTCCTATTTCCTAGATAAAGAAGTTTCCATTGTTCTCTCCTAGTGATTTAGAGAGAATGTTATTTTTCTTACATTTTGATAATAAGATCCTTCTATACCTATCCCTTAGATGTAACCAAATTTAGAAGAACCATACTAAATATTTGTGTCTATTTTATCTTTATTTTATTTATTTTTGGTCTTTATCGTCCCAACAAGACATAGACTTTTGTGCATCACCTGATGAAAATTCGGGCTAGAGAAGTCGTGGCCAGTCCTTCACCATAATAAGTTCCTCTTCATTTCCGTCTAAGAAAATGAAAAGAATTCCTGAGAAAACGAAACAGAAGAAATATATTGAAGGTGCTAGGAATCTCGGAAAATTTTCAAAAAGTTATGGAGAAATAGTTAACCGATGAGGAGTGATTGCAAAAATCAATCTGGAAGTCTCTATTTATAGACATTTTTTTAAGGTAAATGGAAGGACACATGTGACTTGGCAATTTGTACTGTTTCTTTGGTCTTTTTTTTAATTATTATTATTATTATTGCTCATTTTTGGCTTTTTAAGCGCAAAGACAGGCAAAACAACGTGCCCAATAACGAGGATTAGACAAGAAGCGTATTATTTAGCTTGAAAATAGTTCAATCACTTCCTACGATATTGGGTGTTGTCTACATATGAATGAGTGCTGCTTTTGACAATAGTTTTTTTCTTTTTTTTTATTATGTTCTTTATATCAAATAAAAGTGTGGTTCTTTTTACTTAAACAAATAATTTGTAGTCATTTATAAATCAAACAACCTGCAATGATATATATAGTAAGTAGTATGTAAAAAACAATAACAAAAATACAAATTTTGAAAAAGAAGTAAACCACAAATAATTTTTTGAAAAATAATACGCTAATTTTTCAAAAAGTAATATATATTTTTGTAAGATAGGGTGCATAATGAGTGTTTTTTAAAGCTTTTTTGTCCTTAAGAGTAATTTTATTAATAGATAATACAATAATAAGTAAGTCTTATTAAATAGAGATTGTAAAAAATAGAATGAGAAGTGTCAATAAAAACACAATTTTTAAATATATTTGGCATTTTGTTAAGATAAATATATATATATATATATATATGTTTACTTCAAATATACGTTTTTTTTAAAAGAGAGAGTACGGTACGTAAAAAAAGTTCAAATTTCACACCCTGCTTTCTATTTACAGTGTCCAGTGGATGCCAATTGGGTTTATTGATAAGTCCCCTTAAAGATTAAGAAAAAGAAATAATTTCCATTATAAAAAAAGAAAAGAAATTAATGGAAGCACACCTTATTGGTAAGTGTGGAAGAAAATTCATCAATTGAGGTGATTTTCTAATCACATGTATTATTCAGGCCTTTTTTTTGGGCTCAAGATATTATTCAGGCATTTTCTTTGTGAGAAATATTATTCGGGTATATTTTTTCTTAGTTAGCTTAATTTCAGATTGTCTATTAACATTAAATCCTTATTTTTGGAATTTGTTCACACTAGTCCATCATTATTTTGGCCTTGAAATATTATTCTATTTTCGTTGTAATAGGAATGTCATATTATATGTCAAAAGTACGTTGGGCAACACGTTGCGCTAATAATTTAAACCAAAAATATTATAACGATTTAAATTTTATGAAAAAATATTTAAACCGTGAATTAATATTTGAACTATGATCCTTAAATATAGAACCTAGGAATATTATATGAAGACGATATTTTATTATGAGTGTGTATAGTTAAAACGTTAAAAACTATAGTTAAAATTTAAAAATTATAGTATTAAAAATTTTAGATTGTAACAAATTTTTGTTTTATTATATATGAAAACTACACACTGTATAAGTCGAAACATTTTAGGACCGTTTAGTATTGTTTTCAAAATAAGTAAAAATATTTTTGTTTTAAAAATAAAATTTTTTAAAAATTATATTAAGAATATTTTTAAATTTTTATCTTAAAAATATACAAAAATATTTTTAATTTTTTAAAAGTTATACTCAGAATATCTTTAAATTTTTATCTTAAAAAATATGTAAAAATATTTTTAGAAGTTTTAAAAACAAAAACAAGCTGCTTTAGTTTTAACAGACTTACCAATGCCTATGTCAGCGCACGAACGGTCTGAATATCCTTAGTTGCCTTCTTTGACTTTCTGTTATCATCACGGGCCCACCACTTTAGACACTTGTTGCACACTTGAACAATATCTATGCCAAACCCAGAGCTAGACAAAGTGGCACAAATAAATGAATTTGTTACTATAAAGTGACAAAAGGGACTTTCTCAGCAAAGAAAACAAAGTAAGAAAAAGAGCAACAACGACAAACGAGAGAGAGATTGAGAGAACGAGAGAGAAAAAGAAGAGAGACAAAAGGCATTTTTGCTTCCTAAAATTGCTAACAACTGACTCTGACTTTATAACTTTTTTCGTTAAGATTTTCAATTTTTGGGTCCTAAATTCTCTCCTGTCACTCAACAATCTCAATCTTTTTTTTTTTTTTTCCTTTCACAGCTCACATTGCTCTGCCTCATAATAACACCGCAAAATCACACCTGTCTCTCTTCTGGTTCTGCCTTGACCAAGCCGATTAAAGTTCGATCCAATCCAAGCTACACTGACGCATTAAACAGGTAGAGCTTCTTTTTCCCCTATTGCTCTTCCCAATCTCTCTTCTTTGGATTTCTTTTCGTGGGTTGATTCTGGCTTGACGATCGGTTGGCTCAATCTTTTTTTTTTCCTGCATGATTTTGGTTTTTGGTGATATAGACCTGTTTTGGGTCACTCTTAATCCTTTTTTTTTAAGTTTACCGTGAATTTTCTTTTTTGCATTCCTGTTTTGGATTGGTGATTATGAATCGTGAAAGATTCTTGTTTTGCAGAATCTCTAATAGTTGCAAGACACGTAAGAAACACAAAATATACTGCGGTATTTAATTTAGCTTATTATTTAATCGATGAATAATTGCAGAATCGTACGTCAACGATTGATGTTGAGGAAATGAGCTTGTGCCTGGCTTCTTCTTTTTTTTTTGCGATAAGTGTTGTTTTTTATTGTGTTAAATGGCCTAACAAGAAAAGGATATTAATCATTTGTAGTGGCAAAGTTCTTTAAGAGAGATGCTCTGTGGAGGCTGAAGCCGGTTGCTGTTTTGGTCGTCGGGTTGGGTATCGCGAAATGGCTTCTAATGGCACCGTAGTTTGTCCTCCTCCGATGAAGGCTACATCCAATGGTGCATTCCAGGGTGATGATCCTCTTGACTTTGCACTCCCTCTGGCTATTCTGCAGATCTGTCTGGTACTTGTGATCACTCGAGTCCTCGCGTTTCTCATGAGGCCATTAAGACAGCCACGAGTTAGCGCGGAGATTATTGTAAGTTTCTTCATTTTCTTGCTTGAATTATCATGGGTGCAATATAAGGTTTGCTCCAACTGATATTGGTTATGAATACAATTCTATAATTAGAGTTTTGAGAGGCTTTTGATGTCAAATTTTCGGCTAAAACTTTTTTTGGGATAAAATAAATTGTTTGCTTAAGAAAGAGAAAAAAACTGTTAGTGTTGACCTAAGTAGTGATCTTTGAGACCAATTAGATGTATTACTTATTCTCATCCATAGCAGTATTTGCCTAATTTCACACAACAGAAGTAAAATCAAATCTACTTTGTTTCATTTGTCAGGGGGGCATACTACTTGGACCATCGGCTCTGGGACGGAACCAAAATTATCTTGATACAATTTTTCCAGCCAGGAGTCTCACTGTTTTGGACACACTAGCAAATCTTGGTCTTCTATTCTTCCTCTTCTTGGCAGGCCTGGAGTTGGATCCTAAATCCATTCACCGCACTGGGAAAAAGGCCCTGGGCATTGCGATTGTAGGAATCAGTTTTCCGTTTGCTTTAGGAATTGGTACATCTTTTATCCTCCGAGCAACAATATCTAAAGGTGGAAGTGGTGCTGCATTCCTGGTGTTCATGGGAGTGGCCCTTTCAATAACTGCCTTCCCTGTCTTAGCTCGTATTCTCGCCGAGCTGAAACTGTTGACCACCGATGTTGGTAGGATGGCTATGTCAGCCGCTGCAGTCAATGATGTAGCTGCGTGGATTCTTCTTGCTTTTGCCGTTGCCCTATCTGGCTCTGATCAATCTCCCCTTGTCTCGCTGTGGGTCTTTCTGTCTGGTTGTGTCTTTGTTATTTGCTGTATTTTCATTGTCCCTCAGATATTCAAATGGTTGGCTCAGAGATGTCCTGAAGGCGAACCAGTGGATGAGTTGTATTTATGTGCTACATTAGCTGCTGTCCTGGCTGCTGGGTTCATTACCGATACTATTGGAATTCATGCCATGTTTGGTGCTTTCGTTATTGGGGTTCTTGTTCCAAAGAACGGTCCACTTGCTGGCGCTCTCGTGGAAAAAGTAGAGGATCTTGTGTCAGGTCTATTTCTACCTCTGTACTTTGTTTCGAGTGGATTGAAGACCAATATAGCCACAATTGAGGGTCTCCAGTCATGGGGTCTTCTAGTTTTAGTTATATTCACGGCTTGTTTTGGGAAGATCTTTGGCACAGTTATGGTGTCCCTTTCTTGCAAACTGCCTTTCCGTGAGGCCTTAACACTTGGGTTCCTAATGAACACAAAAGGCTTGGTGGAACTCATTGTCCTCAACATTGGTAAAGACAGAAAGGTAATTTTTACTACACTCGTAAATTCTTATTTGCTTTGTTTTGTTTTTTGTTTGTTTGTTTGTTTTTGTTTTGTTTTTTTTTTTTTTTTTTTTTTTTTTTTGGTCAAATGGAATCCTGTTTGTTGTTTAGTTGAAAGATTGATTGAATACTTATCATTCTTCATTTGCAGGTTTTGAATGACCAAACTTTTGCCATCATGATTCTAATGGCCGTCTTTACTACTTTCATTACCACACCTCTCGTAGTCGCGGTGTATAAGCCGGCAAAAAGGGCAAGATGGGCTGATTACAAGTACAGAACAATTGAGAGGAAAAATCCAAACACTCAACTCAGGATCTTGGCCTGTTTCCACAGCACAAGAAACGTTCCATCATTGCTAAACCTGCTTGAGTCCTCAAGAGGAACTGAGCAGCATCAAGAACTTTGTGTATATGCACTGCACCTCATGGAGCTTTCCGAGAGGTCATCAGCTATATTGATGGTACACAAGGCAAGAAGAAATGGACTCCCATTTTGGAACAAGGGCCACCGATCAGATTCTGGCAATATTGTTGTGGCATTCGAGGCGTACAGGCAACTAGGACGAGTGTCGGTCAGGCCAATGACATCGATTTCTTCAATGTCCGATATGCACGAGGACATTTGTACCACTGCCGAGCAAAAAAGAGCCGCAATCATAATCCTTCCCTTCCACAAACACCAAAGGGTGGATGGTTCATTGGAGGTTACCCGAAGTGACTTCCGAGGGGTTAACAGGAGAGTACTTGAGCATGCGCCTTGCTCGGTTGGAATTTTCGTTGATCGGGGACTTGGTGGAAATAGCCATGTTGCTGCGAGTAACGTTTCCTATTCCATTAGAGTTCTGTTCTTTGGGGGTCGAGATGACAGAGAGGCCCTTGCTTATGGCGCTCGTATGGCTAAGCACCCCGGTATCAAACTAACGGTTATTCACTTTCTGGTGGACCGTGCGGCCGCAGGGGAGACTACAAGAGTTAACATGGGAGAAAGTTCTAGCACCAGTTTGGACTCGGTCGATGAGGAGTTCCTGACAGAGTTCAAGCAAAATAAGGTCGACAACGACTCTATCAAATATGAAGAGAAAGCTGTTAGAAGCCCGGATCAAGCCATTGCGATGATCCGTGAGGTTGGCTACTGCAATCTATTTCTGGTCGGTCGAATGCCTGTCGGAGAAGTGGCCTTAGCTTTAACGAAAGGGAGCGAATGCCCAGAATTGGGGCCCGTGGGGAGTTTGTTGACATCACCAGATTTCTCCACAACAGCATCAGTTTTAATTGTGCAACAATACAATGGACAGGCTTCCCAGAATTTGGCCTCAGAAAGTGTGGAAGAAGAGTCAACAGAGAGACTGAATAATCACCTTTCTTTCTCTAAACCTGGAATTGCCAATTAGGTGGAGGCCTCTAATAACCTAGCATGTAAAGTTCTCGTTGAGCCCTTTTTTTTTTTTTTTTTTGGTTTCAAAAAATAATGTCTTTTCTTGTGTTACTAAGACTAGCCACTTGACAATATTCTCATTGCTGAAAAGTTTAAGAAATTGGCCTTGGTTCATGGAATTTGATTCACAAAATAGTATATAGTCATTAGAAAGACTTTCACTGAAATCTTTATTATATTAGACTGCTGTACGGATGGCTCATAAAGACTTGCATGGAATATAGTGATGCATCACAATAATAAACAAGTAGGGTCCAACTCTCTAATGTGACATGTTTAATGTACCACCAATTATGCGTCATTGCATCACTAACAATTACTTTATAGCTTTCCTTCTTGTACTTGTAAAAATATATATGTGAAAATAAAAAATAATCTAGTCATGATGAATCCATAAGAAAAGCTAGATGTCTGGTCTCTTTGGGGCTTTACAGGTACTAATCAATATCACTAACCCTTTTCCATTAGCAAAGAGAGGATAAAAAAAGTAGAGAATAAACAAATAGTTGTGGCAGTGGTGATAGTCAGCATCTTACTTGATTAACACAAATGGCATAAGCTCGTGTCGGGACTTGCTAATGGGAACACTATTGGCATGTTTGGTACACCAGCACTCGGTACCATATTATTTATAAGTAATATAATATTTGGTTATTTAAAATAATACAATCTTTGGTAAAATTTATAATTTAATATTTAATATAAAATTAAAAATTGATACAACATAGATTGTGATATTGAATTCGAACAAAAACCTCTATATTACACTGTATTCTACAATTTAAATAAAAGGACTATATTAATAATTATTATCAAATATTTTCAAAATATTAAAAATTGATACCAAAGTTGAAGTTTGGGAATGGGCTTAGGATTGGAGTTTGGGACAGGACCAGAGGCTAGGTCAAGATTGGGGTTGGGAACGTTTTAGAAATATTTTATGAAAAGTGTTTATGATAAAAGTTTTAAGAAAAAGGTTTATAAATGACGTTTTACGAAAAGCATTCTAAGAATTACTACATGTTAAATGTTTTATTAAAAGCGTTATGAGAAACGTTCCAGAAAAGTTTTAGAAAGAATGTTTACGAAAGCCTTTTTTAGAAATGTTTATGGAAAATATTGATGATATATGTTTTAAGAGAAAGGCTTTCATGAGAAAAGTTTTTAAAGCATGTTTCAAATGATTTGTGACAATTCGTTTGAACTTATTGAGTGAAAGCTCATTAAAGTTTCTTCATGCTGTAGGTAGTCTTATGGGCAACCAGTAGGACCCGTTAGAAGAGTTAGGTGCTGCGGAGGGCAGATGCGAAGATTTGGGTATGGATACTATCACAGTAACTTTTCCGCTGTTTAAAAGAAATATTTTCTACTATTTAATATAGTGTTTCCAAAGTTTTAAGAAATGTTTTCAAAAGTTTTAAGATACATTTTATGAAATGTTTTATAAAATTATAAAGTGAAGTTTAAGCTATGATTTAATAAGTGTTTCTTATTAAGTTTTAAGAACGATTTGAAGTGATTTTAAGGGCAGGTATTGCACAAGGTCTCAACCTGAAAGGCGACAGAGGTCGCAACAATTTGTAAAGAACGTTCTAAAGAATGTTTAAAGAAAAAAAATTATTTAGTATCTTTCTTACTAAGTAAGTAAGATTATTGTTTAAAAACAATGTTTTAAGTAAGTTAAGTGACTACCCGAAAAGACAGGTCGTCACAAAACCTCCCTTAAGAGGTTCTTATTTCCAACTCGAGTACCAATTGAGTTAAGTCTGAGGGCCAGCAAGGTGGGTCCTATGGAGGCTTAAGGTGGGGCCAGCGCCAGACGTCACAAAAATACCGTCACTAAAGTAGTCAAAACATTTTTTAACTGTCAAACTTAATGGCTAAGAATAAATTGCACCATTTTTGAAAGGTTAGACCTAGTTAAATAAAAAAAATATCAAAAATAAAATTGTACCTTTTCAAGAAGATTAGGGACCAATTAAACTATATACCCAAAAAAAAAATTAATAATAAAAAAACAAACAAGTAAAACAAGGAGGGAAACAAAAATCCCCAACCCACCCTTACCCCTCCTCTTCTTTAGAGTCTTCTTCTTTTTCTTCTTCTTCTTCACCTCCTCCTTCTTCTCCTCCTCTTCTTTTAACTCCTACGACCCAATAAGCTTGTTTGTGTGTCTGGTTATGGCCGCCGAGAAGGTTAAATTGGCGTTAGTTTGCTCGATGCCGCCATCTCACATTCTAGTGTACGATTTTCTAAGGACGAGGTGAGCGATTCTTGATATCCAGATATCATGAGGCCTTTTCTTGTATAAGCATTTTTGAACTATTATGGGCTTGCTTAACATGGTTGTTGTTGGGGAATTAGGCACCTCCTAATTTTACAGATTACAAGAACGAATAATTATAGAAAAGAAATTGGAGAAAAGAAGAAAAGAGAGACACCAGAATTTTATACAGGTTCGTCCAAATTCGAAACTACGTCCTGTTTCTGTCGCTGTAGATTCCACTATGATGAAGGAGATTACAGATTACAAGATAAATTTATCACACAATCTCAAATAGTGTTTTTTAAATCTCTCTTCTACCTAGCACCCTCTATGGGAATTCTTTTTTCAACAATAGAGCTCTCACAAAAAATATGCCTCACACAAAGTAATGCCACTAACACACACAACCTTAGCCACCTTATGTCTATTTATATCCCAAAGAAGAGAAAAACACTTCTATTTTCGAAAACCCTAGTAGTTTCCCTTTTTGGGCCTTTAAAATACTGACTATTGCACAAAATATTATGCAACACAGCACCTTGGTGCCTCTACACCGCGACATTCTTCTGCCAGTGCCGTAGTGCTGGTTTGCTGCCCACGGGCGCTACGGCGCCCAACCTTGGCACTGTAGCACCCAAAATATGCCTTTTTTATTTTTTTTTTCTTTTTGCTAGGTTGTTGACTTGATTTGGCTTCACACATACAACAGTTGTAAGCGTAGGTTCAAAATGGGTCATTTGCTCAATGTTTTGCAGCTTTGCAATCATTTGAATGGAAGCATACCAATTTATGGCGGTGGTGGTGGGGTAAGGTACTAGGATGACAGTTTGAGGTTGTGTGTGTTTGTGTGTTTTTTTTTAATTTAGTTTTTTTTTCTCTTTAATTTTCTTTTTTCTATAAATTAAGGGTATTTTGGTTATTTTAAAAGTTAAAAAGCATGTTGAGCAAAACGGTATGAATTTGTATATTAATGTAATCTGAACATATATATATTTAATGAGATTCTAAACCAAAAATGTGCTTTTCGAATAAAGATAAAACGCAAGATATGAAAAAAAAAATAACTTTTTTTTATTTTTGTTTACTTGCTCATTGTACCATGTAAGATTGTTCTAGTAATTACAATAATTTTTAACAATTACGTTCATCCATTCTATAATTGATAATTATTGGCATGTAAGACGTGGATATAAAAAAAGAAAATAATCAATTCTAATACTCTATTCCATGAAATACTATCAGAACAATTTCTAAAATTAGCATGAGGGTTGTCGGCATCTGCTGCTGGAGTAACATATTGGATTACCGTCCGTAATGTACCAAATACTGCCGCTAGAATCCACTTTAACCACTAATCATAGCCAGCTGGAGAAATCTACTAGGTTCCTATGGGTATTTACCATATTATATCCTATTGTTCAACGTAGTTCAGTAGGACCTGATGATCGACATCAGTCATTGGAGTAATCTGATAGATTATAAAAACAACTTATCAGAATAAAGGTTAAAATCAACACATCACTAGTTGTTGCCGATGTTAGTCGTCAAAGTAATCTAATAGATTAGTACCTGTATTTCACTAAATTAACTCCTATCTAGATCATTGTCAAACAAAGAATTACCTTCTTATTTCATTACTATCGAGCAACTCCTTACTCTATCAAAATTTTACATAAATTGGCATATAATATGATGCTAACATGAGACCGAGACACACAGAGAGTGCTTTACCTTCATTGGCTTTTCGAGACACAAGCAAGCATAGTAATGGTGCCAAGTCCAATATTGTTCCTTCTAGTCTCGCTTGACTTTGAGATTTCCAAAGCAAATTGCAAAGCTTTCGAACTCACCAAAAAATTGATGAGTGATGACAAGGCTAGCAACAACAGCCTGTTAATGATCAGTTAAAATATGCAGTGTCCGTTTTGCATTTCAGTTTCAACTTATCAGTTCTAACTATAAATAGTGTAAAGCTCTTACATGTTATAGTACTAAACCGCCAAATATTATATCAATTTTATTTTTTTAACATCATTATTAATCTCTCGCATTAATGAAGCATATTGTCCAAAAGGGCTTTGGAGCAAGCAGAAAAACAACCTTTATGACATGATTTGGTCTCCGGATTTTCCATGATTTAAGTTCTAAACTTGAAAGACAACCTCAATTTGTGAATATCTCGTGACCCTTGTTGAAACTCCGATTCTCCTAACTGTTCTATATGCCCCAACGTTGAGTTAAGCTAACTTCATCTGTCCGATGGAGCTAGACACCCGGAATCAACTTTCATGGAGAACTAAATATTCCTCACTTGGTAAAATTCAAATTCAAAGAGATGTTGGTATCTTCATAAAGGAGTGTCTAACTTAGCTAGGTTTATTCTTTCTCCAAACAGTTCCAAAGAAATCACAAATATCATATCACATGATATAGCTCCTGAGAATAAAAAACTTAATACATCCGTTACCTTAAGGAAGTAAAACAAAAGTTTGAAAAACAGACAAAATTAACAAATTATGAGAGAGATAAATTAATACATTATTTAAGCGACACCCAAGTGGACAAATAGAGTTCCTTCAAAAAAAAAAAAAAAGCTGGGCATGAATTTTTATTTTTTTCACGACCACATTCCATAGGGGGGTCAGCTTTAAGCCCCATGATTCATGTTACTTACTCGTTGGAGAAAAGATCTCTTTTTTTAACTATTATGTTGAATATTCTTGTATATTAGAACGAGGACAAAGACTTGAAACCATTGAAATTACATATAATTAGATGTATCTAGGGAATAGTATTATAAAGATTCTGGTAATTTATGAAATTTGTTTACTCTGTAAATATATTACTAAAGTACATTTACAAGATGAATTACTATAGATCAAAAATATTTATTAATGTATGCAAACGACATATATTGCCGTCACAAATTCAAATTTTGCCTATAAAAAGGTTTAAATTAAGTTAAAAACTACACCAAAAACGATCACCAATATCAATCAACATGCGATCTCCCACAGCAAAGTCAGCTTCTATCTTACTATTTTTGTGCCTCATTCTCATGATAATATCTCAATCTGTTTGTTCAACCAAGAAATTACCGATCAAACGACAATCTCGTCCCTGCAAGCATTTCGTGCTCTACTACCACGACATCCTCTTCAACGACACGGACAAGGCCAACGCAACGTCGGCGAGCGTGGCAAACCACACCAAGCTCGGAGACTTCAACTTTGGGATGCTCGTCGTCTTCAAAGATAAGATGACAAACGACAACCGCCTGCTCTCTCCCGAAGTCGCGAGGGCTCACGGCTTCTACTTCTATAACTCAAAGACCAACTAAAATGCTTGCTTTGCCTACACTTTATTGTTCAACTCTACCGAATACAAGGGCACGCTGAACATCATGGGTGCTGATTTGATGGCGGAGAAGACTAGGGATCTCTCGGTGGTCGGAGGCACAGGAGATTTCTTCATGGTTCGTGGGATTGCAACGATTCAAACCGACATTGCACAGGGCGATTACTATTTTTGGCTCAAGATGGATATCAAGTTGTACGAATGTTATTAGTTCAGTTAGCGTAACTTTTGACATCAGTTATTTTCTCTCGCAGTTTGTTAAGAAAAAAAATCATGGCATTTATGTTTAATTGCTTGCAAGGGGCATATCTTTCTAATCATAGCATGGTTTTGTGATTCCATTATTCATCTTTCTTGTTTGTATTTGGATGCACACAACTAAAACGTATGTTCATCAAAACATTGCTGCTAAAAATGAATTTGTCGAGAGACTCACGCACGATTTAAAAAAAAAAAATGTCACCCTGCAGGCGATGACGTGATCATGAATCAAGCATGTTATCTTATTGTTCTTGTATATATACACAAATCTTGTTTATGAAACAATTTTTTTGTAATTATTACTGACTAATTTTTCTTTTTGTTCCACAACGTAACACACACATTATACAATTTCCTTTTTATTTCTTGATTCTTTTTATTTCCAAATTTTCCTTCTTATCTTCTTTAGTCTCCTGGCTTTATCATTTTCTTATTCATCATCTCACCCAACGATAGCCAAGAAGCACTACAATCCATGCAAAAACTTGGTCCTCTACTTTCATGACAAAATCTACAATGTTCAAAACAAAGACAACGCGTCGTCAGCCATCGTCGCCGCGCCGGAGGGAGCCAACAGGACAATCTTGACGGGCAACTTCCACTTCGGTAACATTGCTATCTTCGACGACCCGATCACCGTCGACAACAACCTCCGCTCCAAGCCCGTGGGAAGGGCGCAAGGGTTCTACATCTACGACACCAAGAACACCTATTCGGCTTGCCTTGGCTAGGCTTCAGCTTTGTGCTCAACTGTACGGACTACCCAGGGACGATCAACTTCGCCTGCGCGGATCCAAAGATGATGAAGAGCAGGGACATCTCGGTGGTCGGTGGCACAGGGGATTTCTTCATGCACCGTGGGATAGCCACCATCATGACTGATGCTTTTGATGGTGAAGTGTACTTCAGGCTTAGGGTTGATATCAATTTCTACGAGTGTTGGTGAAATTAGTTACATGTCCTGTTAAAGTATGGTGACCTGAATTCATTTTGGTCCAACTCGAAAAGTTTGTGGTGTGACAATTATGATGAAGAACAAAATTGAGATTTTTCATGAGATCTGTGATAGCGGAAGGATCAAGCCGATACCGTAGAGCTTAATTAAGCAATAATTAAACGTATTTTTTTTACCAACACTCATAAAGCTTAATATCAACACGAAGCCCGAAGCAAACTTCCCCCTCAAAAGCATCCGTCGTCAAAGTGGCAATCCCTCTAGCCATGAAGAAATCTCCAGTCCCGCCGATGACCAAAATGTCCCTAGTCTTGTTCATAAGAGGATCTGCCCTAGCAAAGTTGATGCTTTCCTTGTGCTTCGTTGAGTTGTGTTAGAGTATGGTGATCCGAATTCAGTTTGGCCCGACACAAAAAACTCGTGGTGCAACAAATTGTGATGAAAAACAAAAGAAAGATTTTTCATGAGATCTGTGGTTGTAGCGGAGGCCAGATCCCGTAGCTCACCACTGATCTCACAAGGGGTGCAGGGGCTCCTCCTCCGTGGTACGGACCGTTGTTTTTGGGCCGTTTAATTAATGTTTTGGGCCTATAAGGTTTTGTCTATACTTATATATATATATATATATGATGTATTGCGTTAGGGTTTTAATCATTAGCGAATTTTGAGTCTCTCTAGCGCCTCCATTGTAATCTTCACGAGTTTAGTGATTTTTTTCTCCTCTACCCATGGTTTTTTCCCGTTTTGGCTTTCCACGTAAATTCTCTACGTGTTTTTGTTCTTTGTTTCTATCGCATTATTTTCATAACGCAATTTAAATTTTACAAAGAAAAATACTGTAACAAAATTGATTTGAACAAAAAAAATTTCAAACCATATTCCCAAACAGCTATAAGCACCAAAAAAGGTGAATTAAAGAGGGTGTATTTTCTAACTTTCCTAGGATTTTATGAAATATATTATAGAAAACTTTGTCCTTAAAAATTAGAAGGCTCTTCCTAAAAAAGAGGAGCTTTAAAAAAAAATTTGCACCCTTATATAATGGAGCTTGGACCATGAGAACCATCACACACCCTCCCTAAAGCATTGTCTTAGCTAGCCCTCCTCCTCGCCAAGAAATAGCGTCTCTGAAATATATTTCTCCTGTCTTCCTCCTCCTCTTCCTCATCTCTGGCTCGAGTGTCACAATAGGCAAGAGAATTCGGGACCCAAAAAAGCTGTGCAAAAGGTTGGTAGTGTATTTCCTCGACGTTTTATACAATGGAAAAAATGCTCAAAATTCAATATCAGCCATCATAGGCGCTCCAGCTTGGGCCAACACAGCCACATTGGCAAACTAATTCCATTTTGGTGACTTGATAGTGTTCAATGACCCCATGACGCTTGACGCCAATGGTGACGATTTTTCGTGCTCACGCAATTGGATGCAGTCATCTGCTAAATGCATTTTTCAATAATTTAATTTGCTTGACATATGCATAAAGTTCTGATATATACTTGTTACCAAGAATTTAGACATGATTCATTAAAAAAGATGCTTTGTAACAGAAAAAAAATAGTAGTCAACATAAATTTGATGAAACTTTAGTAGTTAATGTAATACTAGTGTTTTTTCGTGAGCGTTTTTAAACATTGAATACGGTGTTGTTTAGGAAGAATCCATAGGGACCCTTGTGCATATTTCAAGAGGTTTGGTGATGAAGACTTCATTGTTTTGCTGTTGTACATGGACGACATGCTGGTAATAGGCCCCAGCAAAGATTGAGTCCAAGAATTGAAGGCACAATTGGCTAGGGAGTTTGATATGAAGGACTTGGTGTTAGACATATATGCCTTAAGGAGTAAAAATGTAATAAGTTTTTGAAGACATTTTTATCAATAAAGAATTTATTCATTATTAATATACCAAATCTTGTCCTCTTTACGTTCATATTTGTTGAATGTATGTTAAGCAAACAATAGTCTGAGACTGTCGGTCTAAACCTTAAGAATTGGGCATAATGATGGATGGATTATGCGGAAGACACGATTCTTAAGGTGATAGTCTAAATCATACGATCCGCAATTGAGGGAATAAAGTTAGGCGCTTTATTTATGCAAAGATTGTTATGTTGTCTATATCTCTTTGGGAGATGGTTTGTCTTGACCATCAGAGGTGGACTCCGTGAATAGAAACATTGGCATGTTGTCATAGGTGACAATGTGTTGGATTGGGACATAAAGTGAATTGATTTGGATTAATAATTCTGTCTCGGCATATCAATTCACTTTAGACAATCATTTATGTTGTATCTTAATCCTGAGATGAATAGTGGGCTCGTTGTCTTGACTTATGTCTTTTGATGTACCAAAGGGTGGCACCCACATCTTAATAGTGGTATGCATGCCGGTACGTTGGGGGCATGACTTTTGATGACGTAGACTTGTTATTCATAGATATGGAATCCATAGCTCCTCTTTAGGAGTAATGATATCCTCTTATATGTGTTATCCTATAATTAGAAAACTGAAGCGCTCAACCATTTGGATACATAGGTGTAACCGAATGGTATACTATCTTTGGATAGTAAGTTTTCTGATGGTGAGATGATGAAACGTAAGATAAAAATAATCGTGAAGGTAAGACAGAACTTGTCCTTAAGCCGATTATGGATTATTATATGGGGATATGATACACTATGACATGTCATGGAGACTTAGCTATACGGGCTTCGTAATTCTATGTAGTTCGAGAGTGCAGCTCCAAGCTTTTAGTGGAGTAGCGTTGGAGTTGATAATTATGAAATCTATATCAGGGATATTGGGTTTCATAATTATCGAAAGCTTGAACTATATAGGTCCATTTGGTCCCCTTTGCTAGCTCACAACATTCTGTAACGACATGGCGTGCTTTGCTAATAATTGGTGACTTATGTCGGATTTATCAGATTGGTTAAAATTTAGAAGAATTAAATAATTTATGTCTGTTTATAAGTTGAATTAATTTTGTGATAAAATTAATTCAAGATAAACTTGTTAAATTTTTGGATCGGATAATTCTTGTCTGTTTATCGGTTGATTTAATTTTGGATAAATTAGATCAAGATAAACTTATAGAATTATTGGGAATTGATTTATTTTCTTAGAGATTATCTAGATAAAGTTGTTTTGATCAGATAACTTCTCTATTGGGCTATTTGAATTAAAACCGAGACTTTATCCTATAGAATCTCGGGTGGAAAATAAAAGATTCGCGGAGATTTTTTATTTGGCAGTTCGGCCTGCCGATGGACGTGTTCGGCCGACCGATGGGACCTGTTCGGCCTGTCGATCAGGTGGTTCGGCCTGCCAATTAGTGAAAGATAAGATTACACATTTCTACATAGATCTTATCAGATATTGATCTGAACTTGATTCTGTTTCAAGCTTTTGAGACCTAATCTAATAAGGACTGACCCCAAGATCAATCTTTATATAAAGGGAGTAAGTCTTATGAGTTACTCAAATGAATTGAGAGATTAAGAGTGATACTCTGCTACTGAGAATCTGTAAACTCCCTGAGAGCTTTTGTTCACAAATCACGAACACTTGCTTTGGGTTCTCTCGATTGGTTGGAAGGAGAATCACCGGTGGAAGAGCTGTACGTGTGAGTCCACACTCACTCCGGTCGTGGATAGAGAATAGCAAAGAAGACCAGTTGGTTGAGGCTCTTCTAGAACGTTATTTCTCTTCGCAAATTGTGGAGGTTCTTCGGCATACAAAGGTTAGCAAGATCTGATTAATTTATACATATAGTATGTCAAACTTGTGTTTTAGAAATTACTCTGATATAAAATTTTTAAAAGTCAGCTGCGCACTGTTTTTCAACACTTGGGACCAGCAAACAAGATTCTAGGGATGCAAATTTACCAAGACAGAAATAATAGGAAGATTTGGCCATCTTAAAAGAATTAAATCAAAAAGATCTTGCAACGCTTCAACATGCAAAAATGTAAGCCAATCTCTACCCCTCTTTCTGTTAATTTCAAGTTAACCTTCGAGATGTGTCCTAGCAATGATGCGGAGAGGAAGGAAATGTCTCAAGTACCGTACACATCAGCAATGGGGAGCCTGATGTTTGCTATGATTTGTACAAGACCAGACATTGTACAAGCAATAAGAGCGGTTAGTCGATACATGGAAAATCCTGGAAGAGAGCATTGGAATGCTATAAAGAGGATCCCAAGATATATTAAGGGTACCTCTGATGCTACATTATGTTATGGAGGATCAGATTTTACTGTTAGGGGCTATGTAGATTCAGATTTTGTAGGTGATCTAGATAAAAGAAAATCCACTACAGGCTATGTGTTTACACTTGCAGGAGGAGTTGTAAGCTGGGTGTCAAAATTGCAAACCGTTGTGGCGCTATCTACAACAGAAGCAGAATACATGGTAGCTACACAAGCTTGCAAAGAAGCAATTTAGATTCAAAGATTATTGGAGGAGCTTAGGCATAGACAAGAGAAGATTACTTTGTTTTGTGACAGTCAAAATGCCTTGCACATTGCAAAGAATCCAGCCTTTCATTCTAGGACGAAGCACATAGGTGTTCATTATCACTTCATGAGAGAAGTAGTGGAGGATGGAAGTGTGGATATGCAGAAAATTCATACCAAAGACAACCTAGTAGATGTTTTAACTAATCCAATCAACACTGATAAGTTTGTATGGTGTAGATCTTTGTACAACTTAACAGAGACATAAGCAGCATGATAGTGGCAAGATAGAAAGGATGATGCGGAGACATGATTGATTCTCAATCAAATCTCCAAGTGAAAAAATGTAAAGTTTGAAGCCTCTATTGTTAAAGCCTTCTTTGTTGAAAATATAATGGTACATGTTGAAAGAAGAAAATAGGTGGTAGATGAAAATGTGGTAGATGGATGGGTAGTTGGAGGAGGAGTTTGCCTATAAATAAAACTCCCCCTCTCTCATTTTGCATCCTATTCTCATTCTTTCATTTTCTTTAATCGCAAGAGTTTTCTTTCTTTGAGTGATAAGTGTGAGGTGTTTCTCCTATTTTTTAGATAAAAAGGTTTCCATTGTTCTCTCCTAGTGATTTAGAGAGAATGTTATTTTTCTTACATTTTGATAATAAGATCCTTCTATACCTATCTCGTAGACGTAACCAAATTTAGAAGAACCATACTAAATATTTGTGTCTATTTTATCTTTATTTTATTTATTTTTGGTCTTTATCGTCCCAACAAGACATAGACTTTTGTGCATCACCTGATGAAAATTCGGGCTAGAGAAGTCGTGGCCAGTCCTTCACCATAATAAGTTCCTCTTCATTTCCGTCTAAGAAAATGAAAAGAATTCCTGAGAAAACGAAACAGAAGAAATATATTGAAGGTGCTGGGAATCTCGGAAAATTTTCAAAAAGTTATGGAGAAATAGTTAACCGATGAGGAGTGATTGCAAAAATCAATCTGGAAGTCTCTATTTATAGACATTTTTTTAAGGTAAATGGAAGGACACATGTGACTTGGCAATTTGTACTGTTTCTTTGGTCTTTTTTTTAATTATTATTATTATTATTGCTCATTTTTGGCTTTTTAAGCGCAAAGACAGGCAAAACAACGTGCCCAATAACGAGGATTAGACAAGAAGCGCATTATTTAGCTTGAAAATAGTTCAATCACTTCCTACGATATTGGGTGTTGTCTATATATGAATGACTGCTGCTTTTGACAATAGTTTTTTTTTTTTTTTTGTATTATGTTCTTTATATCAAATAAAAGTGTGGTTCTTTTTACTTAAACAAATAATTTGTAGTCATTTATAAATCAAACAATCTGCAATGATATATATAGTAAGTAGTATGTAAAAAACAATAACAAAAATAAAAATTTTGAAAAAGAAGTAAACCACAAATAATTTTTTGAAAAATAATACACTAATTTTTCAAAAAGTAATATATATTTTTGTAAGATAGGGTGCATAATGAGTGTTTTTTAAAGCTTTTTTGTCCTTAAGAGTAATTTTATTAATAGATAATACAATAATAAATAAGTCTTATTAAATAGAGATTGTAAAAAATAGAATGAGAAGTGTCAATAGAAATACAATTTTTAAATATATTTGGCATTTTGTTAAGATAAATATATATATATATATATACACGTTTACTTCAAATATACGATTTTTTAAAAGAGAAAGTATGGTACGTAAAAAAAAGTTCAAATTTCACACCCTGCTTTCTATTTGCAGTGCCCATTGGATGCCAATTGGGTTTATTGGTAAGTCCCCTTAAAGATTAAGAAAAAGAAATAATTTCCATTAAAAAAAAGAAAAGAAATTAGTGGAAGCACAACTTATTGGTAAGTGTGGAAGAAAATTCATCAATTGAGGTGATTTTCTAATCACATGTATTATTCAGGCCTTTTTTTTGGGCTCAAGATATTATTCAGGCATTTTCTTTGTGAGAAATATTATTCGGGTATATTTTTTCTTAGTTAGCTTAATTTCAGATTGTCTATTAACATTAAATCCTTATTTTTGGAATTTGTTCACACTAGTCCATCATTATTTTGGCCTTGAAATATTATTATATTTTTGTTGTAATAGGAATGTCATATTATATGTCTAAAGGACGTTGGGCAACACGTTCCTCTAATAAACCAAAAATATTATAATGATTTAAATTCTATGAAAAAATATTTAAACCGTGAATTAATATTTGAACTATGATCCTTAAATATAGAACCTAGGAATATTATATGAAGGCGATATTTTATTACGAGTGTATTTAGAAACAACGTTAAAAATTATAATTAAAACTTAAAAATTATAATATTAAAAATTCTAGATTGTAACAAATTTTTGTTTTATTCTATATGAAAACTTTTACATTGTATAAGTCGGAACATTTTGGGGTCGTTTAGTATTACTTTCAAAATAAGTAAAAACATTTTTATTTTAAAAAATAAAAAATTTTAAAAAATTATATTGAAAATGTTTTTAAATTTTTATCTCAAAAATATACAAAAATATTTTTAATTTTTTAAAACTTATACTCAAAATATTTTTAAATTTTTATCTTAAAAAATATGTAAAAATATTTTTAAAAATTTTAAAAACAAAACAAACTGCTTTAGTTTTGACAAACTCGCTTGCGAGGGATTTTAAGAAATGGCCTCCGGTTAAAATTTTTTTAGGTAAATAGACCACTTTTTTTTTACAGTTTTTGGCACAAAAAAAAGGTTTTTTGGACATCAAAACGGTTCTAGTTTTTTTTTTATCATATTGAGGTTCTTATTCTGCTACAGTCATTTTTTTTATTTTGTTAAAAAAAACTGAAATAATTTACCTACATAAAAAAATATGTTTTTTTTGTTCAAAAAAAAAGTCTTTTACTCAATTTAAAATTTTTTTTTGGTCCTTCCGTCAAAATCTTCCCTTGCGAACGCCCCAGTCAGCGCACGAACGGTCTGAATATCCTTAGTTGCCGTTCTTTGACTATCTGTTATCATCACGGGCCCACCAATTTTAGACAAGTGTTGCACACTTGAACAATATCTATGCCAAAACCAGAGCTTGACAAAATGGCACAAAATTAAAAATAAATGAATTTGTTACCGTAAAGTAACAAAACGGACTTTCTCAGCAAAGAAAACAAAGGAAGAAAAAGAGGAAAAACGACAAACAAGAAAGAGATTGAGAGAACGAGAGAGAAAAAGAAGAGAGACAAAAGGCATTTTTGCTTACTAAAATTGCTAACAACTGACTCTGACTTTGTAACTTTTTTCGTTGAGATTTTCAATTTTTGGGTCCTAAATTCTCTCCTGCCACTCAAAAATCTCAATCTTTTTTTTTTTTTTTTCCTTTCACAGCTCACATTGCTCTGCCTCATAATATAATTTACACCTGTCTCTCTTCTGGTTCTGCCTTGACCAAGCCGATTAAAGTTCGATCCAATCCAAGCTGCACTGCCCCATTAAACAGGTAGAGCTTCTTTTGCCCCTTTGGCTCTTCCCAATCTCTCTTCTTTGGATTTCTTTTCGTGGGTTGATTCTGGCTTCATGATCGGTTTGCTCAATCTTTTTTTTTTTCCCTGCATGATTTTGGTTTTTGGTGATATAGACCTGTTTTGGGTCACTCTTAATCTTTTTTTTTAAAGTTTACAGTGAATTTTCTTTTTTGCATTCCTGTTTTGGATTGGTGATTATGAATCGTGAAAGATTCTTGTTTTGCAGAATCTCTAATAGTTGCAAGACACGTAAGAAACACAAAATATACTGGGGTATTTAATTTAGTTTATTATTTAAGCGATGAATAATTGCAGAATCGTATGTCAACGATTGATGTTTAGGAAATGAGCTTGTGCCTGGCTTCTTTTTTTTTTTTTTTTTTTTTTTTTTGCGATAAGTGTTGTTTTTTATTGTGTTAAATGGCCTAACAAGAAAAGGGTATTAATCATTTGTAGTGGCAAAGTTCGTTAAGAGAGCTGCTCTGTGGAGGCTGAAGCCGGTTGCTATTTTGGTTGTCGGGTTGGGTATCGCGAAATGGCTTCGAATGGCACCGTAGTTTGTCCTCCTCCGATGAAGGCTACATCCAATGGTGCATTCCAGGGTGATGATCCTCTTGACTTTGCACTCCCTCTGGCTATTCTGCAGATCTGTCTGGTACTTGTGGTCACTCGAGTCCTCGCGTTTCTCATGAGGCCATTAAGACAGCCACGAGTTATTGCGGAGATTATTGTAAGTTTCTTCATTTTCTTGCTTAAATTATCATAGGTGCAATTTGAGGTTTGCTCCAACTGATATTGGTTATGAATACAATTCTATGATTAGAGTTTTGAGAGGCTTTTGATGTCAAATTTTGGGCTAAAACTTTTTTTGGGATAAAATATATTGTTTGCTTAAGAAAGAGAACAAAACTGTTAGTGTTGACCTAAGTAGTGATCTTTGAGACCAATTAGATGTATTACTTATCCTCATCCATAGCAGTATTGCCTAATTTCACACAACAGAAGTAAAAATAAAATCTACTTTGTTTCCATTGTCAGGGGGGAATACTACTTGGTCCATCGGCTCTGGGACGGAACCAAAATTATCTTGATACAATTTTTCCAGCCAGGAGTCTCACTGTTTTGGACACACTAGCAAATCTTGGTCTTCTATTCTTCCTCTTCTTGGCAGGCCTGGAGTTGGATCCTAAATCCATTCGCCGCACTGGGAAAAAGGCCCTGGGCATTGCGATTGTAGGAATCAGTTTTCCGTTTGCTTTAGGAATTGGTACATCTTTTATCCTCCGAGCAACAATATCTAAAGGTGGAAGTGGTGCTGCATTCCTGGTGTTCATGGGAGTGGCCCTTTCAATAACTGCCTTCCCTGTCTTAGCTCGTATTCTCGCCGAGCTGAAACTTTTGACCACCGATGTTGGTAGGATGGCTATGTCAGCTGCTGCAGTCAATGATGTAGCTGCGTGGATTCTTCTTGCTCTTGCCATTGCCCTATCTGGCTCTGATCAATCTCCCCTTGTCTCGTTGTGGGTCTTTCTGTCTGGTTGTGTCTTTGTTATTTGCTGTATTCTCATTGTCCCTCCGATATTCAAATGGTTGGCTCAGAGATGTCCTGAAGGCGAACCAGTGGATGAGTTGTATATATGCGCTACATTAGCTGCTGTCCTGGCTGCTGGGTTCATTACCGATACTATTGGAATTCATGCCATGTTTGGTGCTTTCGTTATTGGGGTTCTTGTTCCAAAGAACGGTCCACTTGCTGGCGCTCTCGTGGAAAAAGTAGAGGATCTTGTGTCAGGTCTATTTCTACCTCTGTACTTTGTTTCGAGTGGATTGAAGACCAATATAGCCACAATTGAGGGTCTCCAGTCATGGGGTCTTCTAGTTTTAGTTATATTCACGGCTTGTTTTGGGAAGATCTTTGGCACAGTTATGGTGTCCCTTTCTTGCAAACTGCCTTTCCGTGAGGCCTTAACACTTGGGTTCCTAATGAACACAAAAGGCTTGGTGGAACTCATTGTCCTCAACATTGGTAAAGACAGAAAGGTGATTTTTACTACACTTGTAAATTCTTATTTGCTTTGTTTTGTCTTTTGTTTGTTTTTGTTTTTTTCTTTGTTTTTTTTTTTTTTTTTGTCAAATGGAATCCTGTTTGTTGTTTAGTTGAAAGATTGATTGAATACTTATCATTCTTCATTTGCAGGTTTTGAATGACCAAACCTTTGCCATCATGATTCTAATGGCCGTCTTTACTACTTTCATTACTACACCTCTCGTAGTCGCGGTGTATAAGCCGGCAAAAAGGGCAAGATGGGCTGATTACAAGTACAGAACAATTGAGAGGAAAAATCCAAACACTCAACTCAGGATCTTGGCCTGTTTCCACAGCACAAGAAACGTTCCATCATTGCTAAACCTGCTTGAGTCCTCAAGAGGAACTGAGCAGCATCAAGAACTTTGTGTATATGCACTGCACCTCATGGAGCTTTCCGAGAGGTCATCAGCTATATTGATGGTACACAAGGCAAGAAGAAATGGACTCCCATTTTGGAACAAGGGCCACCGATCAGATTCTGGCAATATTGTTGTGGCATTCGAGGTGTACCGGCAACTAGGACGAGTGTCAGTCAGGCCAATGACATCGATTTCTTCAATGTCCGATATGCACGAGGACATTTGTACCACTGCCGAACGAAAAAGAGCCGCAATCATAATCCTTCCCTTCCACAAACACCAAAGGGTGGATGGTTCATTGGAGGTTACCCGAAGTGACTTCCAAGGGGTTAACAGGAGAGTCCTTGAGCATGCGCCTTGCTCGGTTGGAATTTTCGTTGATCGGGGACTTGGTGGAAATAGCCATGTTGCTGCGAGTAACGTTTCCTATTCCATTAGAGTTCTGTTCTTTGGGGGTCGAGATGACAGAGAGGCCCTTGCTTATGGCGCTCGTATGGCTGAGCACCCCGGCATCAAACTAACGGTTATTCACTTTCTGGTGGACCGTGCAGCCGCAGGGGAGACTACAAGAGTTAACATGGGAGAAAGTTCTAGCACCAGTTTGGACTCGGTCGATGAGGAGTTCCTGACAGAGTTCAAGCAAAATAAGGTCGACAACGACTCTATCAAATATGAAGAGAAAGCTGTTAGAAGCCCGGATCAAGCCATTGCGATGATCCATGAGATTGGCTACTGCAATCTGTTTCTGGTCGGTCGAATGCCTGTCGGAGAAGTGGCCTTAGCTTTAACGAAAGGGAGCGAATGCCCAGAATTGGGGCCCGTGGGGAGTTTGTTGACATCACCAGATTTCTCGACAACAGCATCAGTTTTAATTGTGCAACAATACAATGGTCAGGTTTCCCAGAATTTGGCCTCAGAAAGTGTGGAAGAAGAGTCAACGGAGACAGACTGAATAATCACCTTTATTATTTCTGAACCTGGAATTGCCAATTGGATGGGGCCTCTAATAACCTAGCATGTAAGGTTCTTGTTGATCCCTTCTTTTTTTTGTTTCAGAAAATAATGTCTTTTCTTGTGGTACTAAGACTAGCCACTTGACAATATTCTCATTGCTGAAAAGTTTTAGAAATTGGCCTTGGTTCATGGAATTTGAGTCACAAAATAGTATATAGTCATTAGAAAGACTTTCACTAAAATCTTTATTATATTAGACTGCTGTACAAATGGCTCATATAGACTTGCATGGAATATAGTGATGCATCACAATAATAAACAAGTAGGGTCCAACTCTCTAATGTGACATGTTTAATGTACCACCAATTATGCGTCATTGCATCACTAACAATTACTTTATAGCTTTCCTTCTTGTACTTCTAAAAATATATATGTGAAAATAAAAAATAATCTAGTCATGATGAATCCATAAGAAAAGCTAGATGTCTGGTCTCTTTGGGGCTTTACAGGTACCTTAATCAATATCACTAACCCTTTTTCCATTAGCAAAGAGAGGATAAAAAAAGTAGAGAATAAACAAATAGTTGTGGCAGTGGTGATAGTCAGCATCTTACTTGATTAACACAAATGGCATAAGCTCGTGTCGGGACTTGCTAATAGGAACGCTATTGGCATGTTTGGTACACCAGCACTCGGTACCATATTATTTAGAAGTAATATAATATTTGGTTATTTAAAATAATACAATCTTTGGTAAAATTTATAATTTAATATTTAATATAAAATTAAAAATTGATACAACATAGATTGTGATATTGAATTCGAACAAAAACCTCTATATTACACTGTATTCTACAATTTAAATAAAAGGACTATATTAATAATTATTATCAAATATTTTCAAAATATTAAAAATTGATACCAAAGTTGAAGTTTGGGAATGGGCTTAGGACTGGAGTTTGGGACAGGACCAGAGGCTAGGTCAAGATTGGGGTTGGGAACGTTTTAGAAATATTTTATGAAAAGTGTTTATGATAAAAGTTTTAAGAAAAATGTTTATAAATGACGTTTTACGAAAAGCATTCTAAGGATTACTATATGTTAAATGTTTTATTAAAAGCGTTATGAGAAACGTTCTAGAAAAGTTTTAGGAAGAATGTTTAAGAAAGCCCTTTTTAGAAATGTCTATGGAAAATATTGATGATATATGTTTTAAGAGAAAGGCTTTCATGAGAAAAGTTTTTAAAGCATGTTTCAAATTATTTGTGAGAATTCGTTTGAACTTACTGAGCGAAAGCTCATTAAAGTTTCTTCATGCTGTAGGTAGTCTTATGGGAAACCAATAGGACCCGTTAAAAGAGTTGGGTGCTGCGGAGGGCAGATGCGAAGATTTGGGTATGGATACCATCACAGTAAGTTTTTCGTTGTTTAAAAGAAATATTTTCTACTATTTAATATAGTGTTTTCAAAGTTTTAAGAAATGTTTTCAAAAGTTTTAAGATACATTTTATGAAATGTTTTATAAAATTATAAAGTGAAGTTTAAGCTATGATTTAATAAGTGTTTCTTATTGAGTTTTAAGAACGATTTGAAGTGATTTTAAGGGCAGATGTTGCGCGAGGTTTCAACCTGAAAGGCGACAGAGGTCGCAACAATTTTAAAGAACGTTCTAAAGAATGTTTAAAGAAAAAAAAATTATTCAGTATCTTTCTTAGTAAGTAAGTAAGATTATTGTTTAAGAACGATGTTTTAAGTAAGTTAAGTGACTGCCCGAAAATACAGGTCGTCATAAAACCTCCCTTAAGAGGTTCTTATTTCCAACTCGAGTACCAATTGAGTTAAGTCTGGGGGCCCAACAAGGTGGGTCCTATGGAGGCTTGAGGTGGGGCCAGCGTCGGACGTCACAAAAATACTCTCACTAAAGTAGTCAAAACATTTTTTAACTGTCAAACTTAATGGCTAAGAATAAATTGCACCATTTTTAAAAGGTTAGACTCAGTTAAATAAAAAAAAAATCGAAGATCAAATTGTACCTTTTCAACAAGATTAGGGACCAACTAAATTATATACCCAAAAAAATAATAATAAAAAAAAACAAACAAGTAAAACAAGGAGAGAAAAAAAATCCCCAACCCAACCTTACCCCTCCTCTTCTTTAGAGTCTTCTTCTTTTTCTTCTTCTTCTTCACCTCCTCCTTCTTCTCCTCCTCTTCTTTTAACTCCTACGACCTAATAAGCTTGTTTGTGTGTCTAGTTATGGCCGTCGAGAAGGTTAAATTGGCATTAGTTTGCTCGATGCCGCCATCTCACATTCTAGTGTACGATTTTCTAAGGACGAGGTGAGCGATTCTTGATATCCAGATATCATGAGGCCTTTTCTTGTATAAGCATTTTTGAACTATTATGGGCTTGCTTAACATGGTTGTTGTTGGGGAATTAGGCACCTCTTAATTTTACGGATTGCAAGAACGAATAATTGTAGAAAAGAAATTGGAGAAAAGAAGAAAAGAGAGACACCAAAGTTTTATACAGGTTCGTCCAAATTCGAGACTACGTCCTGTTTCTGTCGCTGTAGATTCCACTATAATGAAGGAGATTACAGATTACAAGATAAATTTATTACACAATCTCTAATTGTGTTTTTCAAATCTCTCTTCTACCTAGCACCCTCTATGGGAATTCTTTTTTCAACAATAGAGCTCTCACAAAAAATATGCCTCACACAAAGTAATGCCACTAACACACACAACCTTAGCCACCTTATGTCTATTTATACCCCAAAGAAGAGAAAAAACACTTATATTTTAGAAAACCCTAGTGGTTTCCCTTTTTGGGCCTTTAAAATACTGACTACTGCACAAATATTATGCAACACAGCACCTTGGTGCCTCTACACCGCGGCGTTCTTTTGCCAGTGCCGCAGTGCTGGTTTACTGCCCACGGGCGCTACGGCGCCCAACCTTGGTGCTGTGGCGCCCAAAATATGCCTTTCCTTTTATTTTTTTTTCTTTTTGCTAGGTTATTGACTTGATTTAGCTTCACACATACAACAGTTGCACGCGTAGGTTCAAAATGGGTCATTTGCTCAATGTTTTGCAGCTTTGCAATCATTTGAATGGAAGCATACCAATTTATGGCGGTGGTGGTGGGGTAAGGTACTAGGATGACAGTTTGAGGTTGTGTGTGTGTGTGTGTTTTTTTTTTATTTAGTTTTTTTTTCTCTTTAATTTTCTTTTTTCTATAAATCAAGGGTATTTTGGTTATTTTAAAAGTTAAAAAGGCATGCTGAGCAAAAGAGGTATGAATTTGTATATTAATGTAATTTGAACATATATATATTTAATGAGATTCTAACCCAAAAATGTGCTTTTCGAATAAAGATAAAACGCAAGATATGAAAAAATAAATGACCTTTTTTTTTTATTTTTGGTTACTTGCTCATTGTACCATGTAAGATTGTTCTAGTAATTACAATAATTTTTAACAATTACGTTCATCCATTCTATAATTGATCATTATTGGCATGTAAGACGTGGACATAAAAAAAGAAAATAATCAATTCTAATACTCTATTCCATGAAATACTATCAGAACAATTTCTAAAATTAGCATGAGGGTTGTCGGCATCTGCTGCTGGAGTAACATATTGGATTACCGTCCGTAATGTACCAATACTGCCGCTAGAATCCACTTTAACCACTAATCATAGCCAGCTGGAGAAATCTACTAGGTTCCTATGGGTATTTACCATATTATATCCTATTGTTCAACGTAGTTCAGTAGGACCCTGATGATCGACATCAGTCATTGGAGTAATCTGATAGATTATAAAAACAACTTATCAGAATAAAGGTTAAAATCAACACATCACTAGTTGTTGCCGATGTTAGTCGTCAAAGTAATCTAATAGATTAGTACCTGTATTTCACTAAATTAACTCCTATCTAGATCATTGTCAAACAAAGAATTACCTTCTTATTTCATTACTATCGAGCAACTCCTTACTCTATCAAAATTTTACATAAATTGGCATATAATATGATGCTAAAATGAGACCGAGACACACAGAGAGTGCTTTACCTTCATTGGCTTTTCGAGACACAAGCAAGCATAGTAATGGTGCTAAGTCCAATATTGTTCCTTCTAGTCTCGCTTAACTTTGAGATTTCCAAAGCAAATTGCAAAGCTTTCGAACTCACCAAAAAATTAATGAGTGATGACAAGGCTAGCAACAACAGCCTGCTAATGATCAGTTAAAATATGCAGTGTCCGTTTGCATTTCAGTTTCAACTTATCAGTTCTAACTATAAATAGTATAAAGCTCTTACATGTTATAGTATTAAACCGCCAAATATTATATCAATTTTATTTTTTTAACATCATTATTAATCTCTCGCATTAATGAAGCATATTGTCGAAAAGGGCTTTGGTGCAAGCAGAAAAACAACCTTTATGACATGATTTGGTCTCCGGATTTTCCATGATATAAGTTCTAAACTTGAAAGACAACCTCAATTTGTGAATATCTCGTGACCCTTGTTGAAACTCCGATTCTCCTAACTGTTCTATATGCCCCAACGTTGAGTTAAGCTAACTTCATCTGTCCGATGGAGCTAGACACCCGGAATCAACTTTCATGGAGAACTAAATATTCCCTGCATAAATTCCATCAGATACGACATCAAGTTCAAGTTCTTAAAGTGGTTAAACAAACTGGACAAACTCGCATACAATTAGACAAATTATGTCTATCTTTGAGATTAGTCTTAGACCATCTGTTAGTTTGTATTCCAAACAAATAGTTTTGAAGCATGGCCTTTTAAACTTTTCGTGCTGCACAGCAGTTATAACCTTAAAAAAAAAATTGAAGAGGTTCATATCTAAATCACCATTATTTCAAGCGTTTTTCCAATTTTTGGCAAATTTGATGTGCCATATTTTGTGTTTAATCTGATAAAGGGCAACTTTCTTTATTACGTGAGTTATTCATGAATCATCATATTACTGTCTTAGTTGCAACCATGCTATATAAAAATGGATGTGGATCACAGATATTGCTAACTGTTTTCACAGGGAAATCTAATAGACAACACATTGAACAACTAGATAATTTTAAGGCCTCGTTTGTTGGGGAAAAAGTATAAAGATTAGTAGATGGATTTTAAGACTTATTGTTGTTTGGTAGAAGGGAGAGAATGGATTAGATGAAAGGATTCAAAATCCTTCTCTGGACGGCAATTTTGATCCTTCCAAAGTAGGAAGGATTTAGAAGGGAATACATGCCAAACACCATTAGGCTATGTTTAGTAAGAAGGAAAGAAAATAAGTAAAGAAAGGTACATGATCTAGGTGAGAGAAATGGAGAGGAATTAGACGATATTTTTTCAGTTTCTCGTAGTGTGTTTAGCATGGATTCCCTCATCTAGATTAAAATCTTAATTTTTTAAAGAATTTAAGATCCCTGGTTCAGTCCATTTCATCCTTTTTTCCTCCTACTAAACAACCATGAGACTCAAAATCCTTCGTCTAATGCTATTACTCCTCTCCCTCTTACCAAACAAGCTCTAGAGAAAGTTCCTCCCTTTCATCTCTAGTTTCTTCACCTAAGTTATATACCTTTCCCTCTTACCAAATGCAGCCTTAATTGTAGGAACTTTTCTGAAGCAATTGAATTTCTCTTCTCACCAAGAAAATAGTAATATTTTATTTGCTTTCTTTCATACATTAAGTTGGGGTAGGCTGGCGTCCAATTGGGCTAAAACGGCAGACATTAACTTATGCTCTTTCTCTCTTTTTAATTTTCTTTTTTTTTTTTTTGGTTTTGAATATCTATCTATAATAAACCCTGTAGTTCAGCTCATATTGTTGGCTTTTGGAAAACCATCACTGGGTTCCTGAAACATCCCTAGACTTCATATCTTTAAGAACTAAAGAAATAAAAATTTGCCTAAAATGAAACCATTCGTTTGGGAACATAGTCTGGCAATTTAAATTTCAGCGAGACAAAACACTATAGCAAAATAAGCGCAAACTAACTTTTCTTTGGTTCGAATTAGGTCCCAAACGAGCTTCTTATCTGTTTGTCTTGTCCTAATATAATCTTTGATCACAGGTTTGGTGGGAATGATTTACCTCTGGATGATATTGCTGCAGATATTCTATTAGTAGCTTTTCGTCTTGTAACTTGAAATTTAAAAGGAGAAACCATAATGCCTACTTATGGACAAGCAGTATTCATTTTACCATAGCAACAGAAACATACGCTTTTATTTTTTTTTTAAATGAACATTATATTTAATATCTGGTTTATTTTGTGGTTTCAACCTTGCTCGATGCCAGCTCAAGTGATGTTCTAAAATCAGAAGATGAACAGAAAGAGGTAATACCATACAATTTCTAACAACATGCCCCAGTAAAATGTACGTTGTAGAGATGATCTATCGCAAACTTAATAAACCACACAAAAAACTAACAATATCTTTCTGTCTTCTTTTTCCAAATTATTTGAAATTATTTCCTAAGCTTTTTCATAGTAAGACTCGATTTACAATAAATTTTGGATTCTGAATCAGGTAGAGTTAGCTATTTCGGAAATTTTGGAAAATGGTGCCGGGATATTAGCTGCTGCTAACACTACCCTCAGTACTTTCTTCTTAGTTTTTGTTGCTGAATGGGGTGACAAATCATTTTTCTCCTCAATAGGTAAGTTGTAAGTTGTAACTGGTGGCAAGGTTTCATTTTAAAATGAAAAAGAGAAAAGATTCGTAGCTGAGATTTGCTAGTAGTATATTTTCTGAAAAATTCTTTGACTCTTGCCTTAAATTTCCAACTAGGGAGAGATAGTCCTTCCTCAGGAGGATGACCAATCCCAATGGTTCTTCTTTTCCCCCTATTTTGTGTTTTCTTTAAGGCTTATTTCTTGAAGAGGGTAAAATTTGAGATATGAAAATTTAAATTGCATGGAAAGATTCATTTGAAGTGACCTTTTTTTTTTTTGGCATCCTTTTGGGAATGGGGTACTTGTCCATTATGTGTGCCTAGTATCTGATTCATCTGAAGGAATATCTAATGTGCAATATGTGACTCTATAATACCATGTGAAATAAAGTAAACTCTAATGAAGGATGTGTAATGGTCAAACACTATGGAATACTTTTACAATTTCCATTGAGGTAAAGGCTCTCTTTTTTATGTTCTTGTCCTTCTTGTCGTTGGTTTACATTTTTATATATTCGTTTCCATGTTATCCTTTTTCTGATTTTTTTCACAGCTTTTCTCACTTCTGGAGAGGTGTAATCGAACCAGGCCGACGCTTATAACTTTTTTACTTCATGAATGTAACTCTGTACGCGTGTTCATATAACACTCAATTTGTTCATTTGTAATACTTAACAAATATAGTAAAAAACATGTAATATTGTAAGTTATATTTTAACAAATTAAGTATTACATAGACATACAAACAAAGTTACACTGATCAACAAAGAAAGTTACAAATGTTGAACTGGTCATGTGTTAGATTGAAGCCAAATCTATAATTTTTTATATTTTTGCTTTTAAATTTATTTAACAAGACGAAGCACAAGGGTCCCACTCTTGTCTATTTTCCTGGTCATGTTCCTTAACAGGACAATCTTTTGCTTCTTGTGTCGCACTTCCTGCTGCCTCTTCACCCCTTGGAGTCATCGCATGAGCATTAGCTGGTCATGGAGTTGCTACCTGGGTAAATTTTTTAAATATATATTTCCTTTTTTGTTAACCCAACAAAACCAATTAATCTCAGCAACCAAACAAAAAAAAAAAGAACAAAATATCAAAACAATGCAATGACAATAATTTATACAAATTTATTAACAAGAAGCTAGGTAGCTTGAACTTGAAAAATACTCTTTCAATCATGGGTTTTGTTTTTTCTTTTTCCTTCAACAAAATTAAATAATTCTCTTTATTTTTTAATTTGTAAAATACCAGGGCATTGGGGCAAAAACAAAAAATGTTTGCAGATCCATTGCCCAGTTTTTAATAGTTTTTGTGCATAGATTCTCTCCCTCCCTTTCTGAGGTGACCAACTCTTCTTGCTCTTTTCTTTATCACATCGTACAATAAACTTTGTGGTCCTAACTCCTAAAGCTATTTTTGACAAATTCCCTTGCCTTGCAGCTTGCTGTTTTGGGAGGTTCTTTAGTGGGCTCATTCTTATCAGAGAAGGTAAAAGTCTACTTTATACCTTGAACTCTTAACACATACAACTTCTCTATATTATGGAATGCCATAATTCTTTACCAAGGAGAGCAAAAAAAAAAATGACAAACTCACACTCACAAGGTTTATAGTGATTTAATCTTATTGTGAGAACTATATTTACTTTCAGCTGGTTCAGAATCATACATCTCAGGTCTCTTAGTATTTCTCTTTAACTACCAAAAACCGGTGCCCATTATATTTTAGCCTCGCAGGCTATCTATCTCTGCATCAAGACGATAATCAGGCTCCATACACTCAAAAAAAAAAAAAATCTCCCACTTGGAAACTCTTACCACAAAATTATGCGAAGATCCATTGGGCTAGATCCCACCGTGATAAAATAACCATTTTTGAAATAAGCACAAGACACAAAACTTGACAAGGCAAGAACACCAAAGACAGAAAACATGGAATCCAGCCAGTGCATTCTTTCAGAAAAACAATGTACAGTTCCACAACATAGAAACCTAAGTGTGTTGGCAGCATAATCTTTACAGACTTTAGAAGAGCAAAGGGCCCTTTAATTGCACTAACATGTTCTGTGACAAGAAAAGTTTCATTTCCCACTCAACTTTTCCCAGGTACTAGCAATAGACCCTTTATAGGCTAGATAGATAGATATATACATATATATATTATACACTGTATATGATATGTCTAACCATTTTGATTCCACTGCTTTATGTTAGTGGTCCAAGTTGTAATTCTTGGAAATATCTTGACTTGCATGGAATTTCCACAAGTAAAATTATGGTCTCTTTTTTCTGGTTTTTTTTTTTTTTTTTTTTGTTGGGTTTCCTTGTACAGGCAATTGCCTATGTTGGAGGAGCTCTTTTTCTAGTGTTTGCCGCTATAACATTGGCTGAGATATTGAACTAAAGGATCTATAAAGGGTTGATACATTATTATTCTTTCCCTGATGAGAACTTTGTTTTGCACCACCACAAAATATTTACCGCAACAACCTTTATCAATTCATTGCCGCAAGGTGGATAAATTAGAAATGAACATTTGTATTATTGATTATTGTTGTAGTTATATGACTTTTTTTTTTTTCTTTTTCTTTTTGTTTTCCCTATTGCCTTTCATTATTCGTGGCTTTGTTTAATCATTTTGATTTTTTTAAAAATTGTACAAGTGAAACTGGATTAAAAATTAAGATCAGTAGTAATTTTACTCTAGACTCCATCACAAGAAGGTGTAGAGTTTGAATCACTGTCGCGAGTTCAAAAAAAAAAAGGTGGCTATACTGCACGATATAACCCTCGTGGAAGATGTGATAATATTCTAATAGAAAAATATTATATATATATATATATATGTAGAATGTATAGATTTTCGTAGATTTTGAGACTTTAAGTCTATAAAACAAACTTGACAAGAATTTGCATCTTTCCTTTCTAAGTATTTCTTGTTAAGACATACTAGGTTGAACACATGTAATAAGAGTGAGAAAGCGTGAAAACAAGAATAAAGTAATTAAGTTATAAGATTATTATGCAGTTAAATCGTGTTTGATTCTGATATGATTTGATATATTTGAAAATGCACAGAAACAAACTAAGCTAATTCGTGGGAACAAGAGGACACAACTAGAGGAGGTGGGGGAGGAGAGATAACAAAAGAAGTGGCAAAATATATAGTGAACGTGGCAAACCCTAGCCCATCAGCAAAAAAGCTTTTTGGGGGAGAATAAAAATCAAAAGAGTAGGATGATTGCGGACGCAGATAAACCCCACAACCACAAAATACCCCCCACTCTTGCTTCTGCCTTCTTTCTTTCCCACCCGCTTTTTCTCCCTCACGAACCTTCCTTTTTCCTTTTCCCTAGTTCGCTCCCAACCCAAGTGTACTACAACGCCCCCCACTTGCATCCTTCTCATTCACATTTGAAAATTAATTACCACCTAACTATAAAACGGTGATTTAAGGTTCGATACTCTATAGTCCTACTTTAAGATCACTCTCAGAACAACGTTAGACTTGTGGTATAGAGAGTGTGAAACTAAACCCGTTTTTTGAGTTGAATTGAATTTCTTCTATAAACAAATAAGAGAAGAGGAGAGATGATATCAATCATCTCTTCTTTTAGCACTTTGAACGTGCCAAAATTGTTGGCCTATGAATGAAATTTAGTGCCATTCTACTATCAAACGTCATAATAGATTGTTAATTATCATAGTTAATTTAATGTGGCTATTTAAACAAAGTGGCGCTACAATACTCATGACTTATATTTTAATTAATTCTCCTCTTTTCACCAAATAAACATGTGTGCGTTTACTTTGATTTCATAATACAAACTAGATGAAAACTAGATTAAGTAGTGATCATAATAATGAAGACAAAAAGAAGTTGAGCCTAGTTTTTTATTTACTTTTTAAACTAAGAATTTAAGCATGTAGTTGAGGTAATCGATATTCTCAAACTTATTTATGATTTGTGAGACCCCAAACTCGCAAATGGTTTCACTAATCATGAATTCTTAAAGTTGCAAAACTCGTATTAGTTTATAAAGATCTTCTATCATTAAACTTTCCCGTTTTGATCTGCCCTGCCACTAATTGGTCACCAAATTATGATGAATTTATAATTCCCCAATAAATACATAATTGAAACCACAATCACCAAGCCATTGCGTCCTTGTTGCATATATTAGTGCCATTAATATTGATGTCGTTTTAGTTTTTGATCCGCCATGACCATAATCAATAAAATAATATAATAACCAAAAAAGATAAATTCCATTTGTATATATTTTTTATATATTTATAAAAGATAACTAGCAATTGAGTAGAGAAGTTTCCAAGGTTGAAGATCTTGTGGGGGCCATTGGACATATCGCATATGCTCATAAAGTTAAATGAGCTTTGTTTCCCTAATGTATGACATGGACAACCAGGCAAAATGCTAAAAAAATAATCATAAAGGTGACAACCATTACTGATATTAATATTATTGTTATTATTATTAGTTGGTTGTCATGCGAAAGGGCACGTGCATGAAACTTTGCACGTGTGACGTAGGAACCGAATATTAGTGGGCATATTCTTTCTTTGCCTTTTCTTTTTTTTTTATTCATTTTTATTTTTCATTGCGAAAGGCTGATGAAAGGACCTCGACGTGTCCACCCACATTCTAATTTCCACAAATTAACTTTTTGTACGATTTTTTTTTTCTTGAAAAAAAATTTCTCTTTTTTATAATATAATAAACGTAGGCTATACTTTAATTCCGTTCTCCTTGGATCTTCACCACAAAACTTTGGTAGCTCAACTTGCTCTGCTATTCCAACGTTGGGAATGCATAGAGGACGTTGCATTTCTATGAGCGGAACATAGTTTGAATGTATGATTTATATTTAAAAAAAATACTGTAATGAAATCAGAGTAGCTTTTTTTAGTTCAAATTAAGTTCTCAACAAGCTTCATACACCTCAGATAAAATAAAGGTGTATTTTGTTTTATTTTTGTGTAATTTATTTGATAGAAACTGAAAAACATATTTACTACTATGTATTTGTTTTCTTAGTTATCAAATCTACATAAAAAAAATACATTATAACATGTAAAAATTTTATACTATAACAATCTTATTATTATTATAATATATAAAAATTTTATACTATAAACAATTTTAGGACCGCGGTTGGGTCATCCGCCACTTGGAAACGACCCTTTATTCTTATTTTTTAAATGACCTTTTGTTTTATTTGGTTGCTATGACCAAACCTTGTAAAGTTGGGTGATTGGATCTTACACTTTCCGCGGGGACCATCCGTGGAAAGACTTGATCCGGCGGTGGGAACTTAATCTTAGATTCTTACGTGTAAGACTCCTGTGACTGGGAGATCAGGAGAACAAAAAGGATTAACGAGAATCAATTCGTTTGCTATTTTGACTTTTCCTCTTTCTATGTTTAAGAAGAAAATAGAGAGAAAAACAAGCAAAAAATAAGAGAAACCAGGGGCGCTTGATCTTGTCCCAGCAGTTCAACACCACTCTTTTTTGGTAAAATTTTATTTTCGTTATCTCTTTTTGTATAATTAGAGTGTTTGGCATGATAGGTAAAACCATTAGTTAGAACTATAAACGTTATAATATGTAAAAATTTTATATTGTTGTAATTTTTTTTTATAATAGCATGTGAGATCTTTACATTGTTCTTAACTAAAAAATTAGTTAAAACCAACTAGTGTCAAAAAAAACTCTAAGCAAATACATCAGTAAACTAGGAATTAAAAATTAAAAAAAAAAAAACTATTTCAATTTAGACTTTTTATGGGGATTCCCATTTTGGATTAGATTAGATATATATACAAATAGTTTAGTTTAATTTTAAGATAATATTTTTTTCATGTAATTTAAATTGTTACAATGTTGAGGTTTTTCCTATTAGTTTAGACTTTGCACTTTATTCCTAAAATGATGAAAAAAAAAACTTTATTCCTAAATAGGATGTAAAATAAAGTGACTACTAACTAATTCCCTCGAGAAAAAAAATAAAGTGACTGTTTGTGTTTCAAAATGTTACAGAGTAAAATTTAAAAAATAATAAAAAATCATAAATTAAAACATGAGTGTGAATCAGAAAAAAGTCAGTACTTTTAAGAGTTTTTGCAGTGTTAGATATTTTATTTTCAGTTTGAAAAAATGAGTATTTGTTGATTTGCATCCCAAAAATAATTTTCAACACCAAAAAAGAAAGAACTAACTTAAGGATTAATTTCTTAAACACCTCTAAACTATATATTCTAATTTAACCTACTCTAGAATTTGAAAACGATTAATTTCACCTCTTAAATTATACAAAAAGTCTAAAAACCACTACCTTAATATATAATACTAACGAAAATGATAACTCGACACTATTTATAATTTTATAATTTTATAATCCCCTTGAACCATTAATTTTAAGTCAACATATTCACGAACGGTTGTTTTTGTTTTGATTTATCTTTTTTTAAGGCTTTGTTCTCACATGTAACAGTTTAAAGTAAAAAATTGTTACAGTATAAAGCTCTTATATAGTATAATGTTTTGGTTTTAACTATGTTACTAAACACTGTCTAAAAAATTAAAGGATAATAAGACATAACTAATAAGCAAGAGGATGACACTTGTAGAATTACATTGATTTAAAGTGTTTTTTAAATATATATATTTTTGTATATAATTTAGAAGTGAAATCAACTATTTCCTCTCCTTCAAAAAAAAAAAAAAGAATCAACCATTTCCAAAGTTTAAACAATACTAAATTAGAGTATAATTAAAAGTGTATTTCATAGTTGTATTTTAAACTATTTTTTAAGTTGTAAATAATATAAAACCTTTATACATAATAACAATAATAAAAAAATATTATAATATTAAATTTTTATATATTATAATAAAAATAGTTAGAACTTATATTCTAACCAAGCTGCCAGCACTATAAGATTGTATTTACGAAGTTAATGCATAAATAAATTGAAGGAAAAGCAAAAGTGAGCAGCCAACGCAAATGACAGATATTTTAAGGAGGCGCGTGGTTCAAGGCCTCAATCAAAGACAGAGGCATGGGCCATGAGCACGCGCTGGTTAGGAGCGTGGGAAGAGAGGAGGGAAGTCGTCTGAGTACTTTTCAGCGGCCAAGATAACTGCCACAAACAACACAGAAACGGAATTCCGCTGGCTGGTGCACGTGGGTCCCACAGTTGTCACCTAGGCTTTCTCAAAGAGTGAGGGAAAACATGGAGAGCGTGGGGCCCACATCATGGAAGGGAAGGCCGAACGCCACGAGCGGTGCCGAGCCGCTGCCGACTCAGTCCCAAAAATAATAACAATAATAAAATAAAAGAAATAAAATTTGAAGGAAGAAAAAGAAATCAACGTCAAGTTGACGACGTGTCAGAGTGGTGGTTTGGGTTGGCGCTCTCTCTCTCGTCGATGTCGCTTCGCCACGCGACCTAACTTTTGACCTTTCTTACGCGTCCTCCCACGTGCGAAGCGATGTGAAAATCCGAAATAAATGCAACGGGGTCAATTGAACTTGTATATTCATGTTGAACTTTAAACCATTAATATGCATATTTAAAGCTGTTTGTTTCAATACTCAAACTATAATTTAAATTATTTTATTATAATATTTTCTCTTATAAAAATTTAAATTTTTATTTAAATATTCTATTTAAATACTAGAATCAAACGGGCCCTTAAGATCTTAAATTTTAAAATTTTAACAAAACAATCCAATCAACAACTGCATCATTAGCAAATGATGACGATAATATTTGATAAAATTAATTCTTAATAAAACTTTTAGTTGTTATAATATAAAGTTTCACATGTTATAATAATAAAAAACTACATTATAAAGCTCTTAAATACTACAATTTTCAGTTCCAACCACATTTTCTAGACATCCTAAACAATTAGGGTTCAAATTTTTAAAGAATTTAAAATGTTAAGGATCCAACTTGGCAGCTTATAAAAAGTTTGTCTATTTGTGGAAAAAAATTAGGTTTAAAAAAAACTAGAGACTAGGGGATTCAAACTCTTTGTTTTGTCGTGGAGTCAAGTATAGCTTTACCATTATGCTATGCTTGCAACAAAAACGTTGCTAGAAAAATCAATTAAGGGGACAACAACGTGACTAAACTGATGAGGCAAGGCAAAAAAAAGATATAGAATTTTAGGAGAGGCAAAATATAATTTTAAGAGAATGGAATATAAATTTAGGAGGGCATAATCGATTTTAAGGGGACAAAACATGACTTTCATAAAAATTTATATATATAAGAATTAATTACAAAAATTCCCCTTGAATTATAGTCTTTGTAATACTTCATCCTTCAAACTTCAAAACGTAATATTTTTTCCCTTCAAATATGAACTCTTAACAAAAATGGTCCTTATGTTAGAATTTCAATAGAAAATTCACAAATGATTATAAAGTTAGGGATATTTTGGCAATTTAGATTATAAAGATAACTGTAAAAATTAAAACTATAATAAAAGTAGTCTTTATTGATGCTAAAAAAAATCAATTAAAACCATTATATTATTAGAATCCTTATTTTTTGATATACTAAAATTTTCTTCAAACTTTTTTACACTTAAAAAGTATTTTAAAATTTTAAAAGTTATATATATTAATGAAATAAAAAAGAATATAACATAAATATATTCAATACAACACAAAATTTTCAAAGAGAAAAAACTCTGACAACATTAATGAAATTTCTTTCATATTTTTTCAGTTTTTATAGGTATTTATACCTTTTAAAATTTTAAAATATTTTTTTGAATGTGAAAAAAACTTTATAAAATTTTAAAGATAATTTTAATATATCAAAAAAAGAGGGATCCAGATAATAGTATATTTTTTATTATTTTTTTTTTGTTTTTAATAGTCAATAAAAACTAATTTTAATATAGATTCAATTCTTTGTTGTTCTTATAACTAAGATTACTAAAATACCTGTAATTCTAAAAGTATTTGTTAATTTGCCATTAAAGTTCTAATAAATGACTATTTTTGTTAATAGTTTATATTGTAGATGGAAAAAATGTTGCGTTTTGAAGTTCGAGATGCAAAGTATTACGAAGGCTGTAGCGTAGGGAGATTTTTGTAATTAATATTATATATAATTAAAAAAAATTGAATAGGCAGTCACCTACCTACTTCTGTGAGTGGCTCCATGTTAGACATGTATGCCCTAAGGAGTAAAAATGTAATACGTTTTTAGAGACATTTTTATCAATAAAGAATTTATTTTTTATATACCAAATCTTGTCCTCTTTACGTTCATATTTGTTGAATGTATGATAAGCAAACAGCAGTTTGAGACTGTTAATCTAAACCTTAAGAATTGGGCATATGATGGGATGATTATGCGGTAGACACGATTCTTAAGGTGACGGTCTAAAACATATGATCCGCAATCGAGGGAATAAAGTTGGGCGCTTTATTCATGTAAAGATTGTTGTGTTGTCTATATCCCTTATGGGAGATGGTTTGTCTTGACCATCGGAGTTGGACTCCCTGAATAGAAACATTGGCACGTTGTCATAGGTGACGACGTGTTGGATCGGGACATAAAGTGAATTAATTTGGATTAATAATTCTGTCTTGGCAAATTGATTCACTTTAGACAATCATTTGTATTGTATCTTAATCCTGAGATGAATAATGGGCCCGTTGTCTCGATTTGTGTCTTTTGATGTACCAATGGGTGACTCCCACATCTCAATAGTGGTATGCATGCCGGTATGTTGGAGACATGACTCTTGATAGCGTAGACTTGTTATTCATAAATATGGAATCCATAGCTCCTCTTTAGGAGTAATGATATCCTCTTATATGCGTTGTCCAGTAATTGGAAAATTGGAGCGCTCAACCATTTGGATACATAGGTGTAACCAAATGGTATACTATCTTTTGATGGTAAGTTTTCTAATGGTGAGACAATGGAACGTAAGATAAAAATAATCGGGAAGGTAAGACAGAACTTGTCCTTAAGCCGATTATGGATTATCATATGGGGATACGATGCACTATGATATGTCATGAAGACTTAGCTACACGAGCTTCGTAATTCTATAAAGTTCGAGAGTGCAGCTCCAAGCTTTTAGTGGAGTAGCGTTGGAGTTGATAATTGTGAAATGTATATCTGGGATATTGGGTTTCATAATTATCATGAGCTTGAACTTTATAGGTCCATTTTGGTCCCCTTTGCTAGCTCACAAAATCCTGTAACGACACGGCGTGCTTTTCCAATAATTGGTGACTTATGTCAGATTTATCAGATTGGTTTAAAATTTGTAAGAATCAAATAATTCATGTCTGTTTATTGGTTGAATTAATTTTGTAAGAAATTAGTTCAAGATAAACTAGTTGAATTATTGCGATCAGATAATTCTTGTCTGTTTATCGGTTGATTTAATTTTGGATAAATTAGATCAAGATAAACTTGTAGAATTATTATGAATTGATTTATTTTCTTAGAGATTATCTTGATAAAGTTTGTTTTGATCAGATATCTTCTCTATTGGGTTATTTGAATCAAAACTGAGACTTTATCCTTTAGAATCTCGGGTGGAAAATAAAAGATTCGCGGAAATTTTTTCTAAGCAGTTCAGCCCGTGTTCGGCCTGCTGATCAGAATGTTCGACCTGCCGATCAGCGGAGATAAGATTATGCATTTTTCACGCAGATCTTATCAGATATTGATCCGAACTTGATTCTGTTTCGAGTTTTTGAGACCTAATCTGATATGGACTGACCCCAGGACCAATAGGTATAAAAAGGGAGTGAGTCTCATGATTCACTCAGATCAATTTGAGAGATTAAGAGTGATACTCTTCTAGCGAGCATCTAAAAACTCCCTAAGAGCTTTTGTTCACAAATCACGAACACTAGCTTTGGGTTCTCTCTGTTGGTTGGAAGGAGAGTCACCGGTGGAAGAGCTGTACGTGTTAGCCCATACTCACTCCGATTGTGGATAGAGAATAGTAAAGAAGACCAGTTGGTTGAGGCTCTTCTGGAACGTTACTTCTCTACACAGATTGCGGAGGTTCTTTGGCAAACTGAGGTTAGTAAGATCTGTCTAATTTATACATATAACATGTCAAACTTGTGTTTTGAAAATTACTCTGATGAAAAATTTTTAAAATTCTGCTGCGCACTATTGTTTCCAACAATTGGTATCAGAGCCGAGGTTTTTACATAAATTTGCAAGTTTGTGATCATGTTATATGCATAAATTTTGTGATATTAATCTCTCCTATGCTTGAATTGAATTTTATAGAGAGATGGCACTCTAGGTTTCTATATAATATATATGTTGTCATGGATTATGTGGTGAATGTTTATTAATTAATTATGGTTGATTAAATCATTGTTTAATTATTTATTAATTAATTAATACCGGTTATGGTTCCTTAGAGGTTAGAATGTGTATCTAGGTTTTTCATGTAATTAGATGGCGGACTATCATCTCCGTCTAGGAATTGTTATTTAATTTTTAATTTGTAAGAATTTTGTAATTAAATAATTATTCGGAGAAGACGGAACGAGAAGTCGGATCTAGAAGATTGATGATAGAGCCTCCAGGTATTTCCTGAGTCTCTAATTTTATGTTTTTGAATTGTTGAAAATAAAATTGATGAATTGCATTAAAATTGTATTTTCTAGATTGAGAGTTTTCTGCTCGGTCGGCATGCCGAACCTCACAATTCGGCAGGCCGAAGGTCACAGATCGACAGGCCGAACGTGTGGTCCGGTAGGCCGACAGTGGGGCATAAATTTTGGTGCTCTACCGGCAGGGCGAACCTTCATGATCGGCAGGTTGATCACCCAGACCGGCTTGCCGACCGAGAGTTGCCAGGTGTCCAGAAAAGGTGCAATTTTTCCGGTGCAGTTTTAATTTTATTTTTCGGACGATTCTGAGAAACATTAAATTTGGATATAACCGGAAATATGAAGTATTCGATTCATACGGGATTGAAGACTTGAAGATGGATATTACATGAAGAAGGATACAGCTTGAGGATTCAATAATGAAGAATCGAAAAATGTCTCAATTATTCTCTTGTAATCTTATTTTTCTATTCTCTAGGGTGGAACCATAATATTACGGTTATTATTATTTTGCTTGTAGCTTTGCTTGATTGCTTTGCTTGTCTGCATTATAATATGATTTACCATGTATATTGATAACATGTCATATAGAATAGGGAGTGCCGCTCATATTAAAATTGTTCATGCATAATTTTAAAATAAAACCTTGACTTCAAAAGATTGAGTGGGAGAAGGTTTTCGAAGAGAAGACCTAAGGCCTCCATCGTTGGTCCATAGGAAGAACATGGTGGTCCCGACCCCTAGGAAGGGATTTCTATCATGTACCAGATTGGATCTCTGAAAGGATAAGGTATTTTAGTATGATTTATGGTTGCACACCCCTAGGTGGTGATTATAAATCATGGATAAAATATTGAAACGATAGTTATACATTCACGTTAATTTTATTATTAACCTCCCCTAGGAGCTCTGTTAATAAAATTAATGGCCAAAGAAACGATTATTAGTATATGCTGGATCATACTGGGTCCTGGATGACATATATTAATCAGGAGGGGATCCATGTTCCTGATTGAATTCGGCATGACTCCCCTAGGAGCTTGTTGAATTCTGAGTTGGGAATTATCGTTGTAAGGTTGTGATATTTTCAAGGTTTTGACACATAAACACATTTGTATGTTTTTACATGATTGTGTTATCTTACTAAATTATTATATATGTTTGCTTATGTTTGGTATATGATTCTTTATTGTAGATTGAAAATGTCTAAAAACACTTTATCATCGATACTTGACAAAAACCAATTAACCGGTGAGAACTATAACGATTGGAAACGAAACCTGGACATCGTCCTTTCCTTTGAGAAACTGAAATATGTTTTGACAACTCCTTGTCCTCCTGAGCCTACGAGGGACTTAAGTAATGAGCAATTTCAAGCGTACGATTGCTGGAAAGATGCTAATGATCAGGCCCACTGCTATGTTATGGCTAGCATGAACAACGTGCTGCAGGCTCAACATCAGGATTATGAGACTGCGAAGCAGATCTTGGATAATCTTGAGGATATGTTCGGAGGCCAGGCCATAACAAAGCGGCAAGGGGCGCTTCAAAAACTCTTAAACTGTAGACAGAGACCGGGGACATCTGTAAAGGAGCACATGATGTTGGTCATGGGTTACCTCGCTGAAGCTCAAACCAATGGAGCCGACATCGATGCTGAAACTCAGATGACTATGGTCTTTGAGACTCTGTCTAAGGAATTTATTCCGTTTAGAGCTACTTTTAATTTAAGCAATAGACGGGATATGACCTTGACAGAACTGATGAAACAGTTACAGGAGTTTGAACTGTTGATCAGGGAGTCTCATGCTGGTGGTGAGGCCAATATGGTAGCTGCTTCTGGTTCCAATCCTAACTCTGGGAATGGAAAGAAGCAACGGGCCAAGAACGGGAAGTCTTCTATTCCTGCTGCTACCAAGAGCAAGAAGAAGAAGAAGAAGAAGAACCCAAAGAAGCTTAAGTGCTTCTTCTGTGGTAAGGTCGGGCATATAAAGAAGCATTGCAAGGACTTCCTTTCCAAGGGAGGTAGGTGTGATCTTTATATTTAGAAACTTGTTTGGTTGAGGAATCATGTGACATCTGGGTCATAGATTCCAGTGCAACTAATTATGTTTGTGTTTCTCTGCAGGGATTCATAGAAACGAGAAGTCTACTTCGTGAAGACTTAACGCTTCGGATGGGCGATGGATCCTTGGTCTCAGCGGAAGCAGTGGGAGATGTCCATCTTTATTTTGATAATTATAGGAATTTAATTTTGCGAGATTGTTTTTATGTTCCTAAATTTAAAAGGAATTTAATTTCTGTATCTTCTTTATTTAAAGACTCCTACGTGGTATCTTTTAATGAAAAAGTGGTGATTCGTAAAAACAAATCTTTTATCTGTTCTGGATGGATGCAAAATAATCTATATTTTATCAAACCTAAGATGGACTTATTGCTTAATGCTGAGATAAATGATAATGATTCAAAAAGGCCTAAAACTTCTCACTCTAATAAGACTTATCTTTGGCATTTGCGCCTTGGCCATATTAACCTGAATAAGATTCAAAGGTTGGTAAGGGATGGACCTTTAAGTCACTTAAAGGTGGAATCTATACCTCAATGTGAATCTTGTTTGGAGGGTAAAATGACCAAAAGACCATATGGGTCTAAGGGCAATAGGGCCGAAGGGGTTCTAGAACTTGTGCATAGTGATGTTTGCGGACCAATGAACATCCAGGCACGAGGAGGGTATGAGTACTTCGTCACTTTTATTGACGATTACTCAAGATATGGGTATATGTACCTAATGCACCACAAAAGCAAAACTTATGATAAGTTCAGGGAGTTTTGGGCTGAAGTGGAAAAGCAATTGGGTAGACCTATAAAGGCACTTCGATCTGATCAAGGTGGGGAATACCTTTCTGATGAGTTCTTAGGACACTTGTTAGAGAATGAGATTTTATCCCATTTGACTATGCCGGGCACTCCGCAGCAGAATGGCGTAGCGGAGAGAAGGAATAGGACTTTGTTCGACATGATTCGGTCCATGATGAGTTATTCATCATTGCCTTTATCCTTTTGGGGATATGCACTACAAACCGCATGTTATCTTTTGAACAATGTGCCTTCAAAATCGGTCCCTAAAACTCCTCACGAGTTGTGGACAAGACGAAAGACATCCTTAAACCATATTCGCATATGGGGATGTCCAGCTCATGTCCTGTTTAAGGATCCGAATAAGTTGGAAGCACGTTCGGAAGTTTGCGTGTTTATAGGATATCCAAAAGGGACTAAAGGGGGTTATTTTTATAACCCTAAGGAAAATAAAGTCGTGGTTTCAACAAATGCAACTTTTCTTGAGGAGAGTTACATGGACGACTTTAAACCTCGAAGCAAAGTGGTGCTTAAGGAGATAAGGGGTGATCCGTTCACTCCAGAGGTTTCGAACGAAACCATTCCGATCGGTGTAGAAAAACCAAACAAACCTGAACAACAACCTCAAGGGCTTTGGGGTAGTGGGAGGATCGGGCGTCAACCTGAGAGGTATATGTTCACTGGGGAGGTCTTCTTGGCTGAACTGGATGAACATGACAGAGATCCTTATACTTACGCAGAAGCTATGGAGGATGTTGATTCAAGACTCTGGACAGAGGCCATGAACACAGAGATGAAGTCTATGGAGACTAATCGGGTCTGGGAGCTTGTGGATCTTCCCGAAGGGGTAAAACCCATATGGTGTAAGTGGATCTACAAGAGGAAAAGAGGGAGTGGATGGAAAGGTCGAAACCTTTAAGGCTAGACTGGTAGTTAAGGGTTATACGCAAAAGGAAGGAATCGATTATGAGGAAACCTTTTCATCTGTAGCCATGCTTAAGTCCATCCGGATTCTTTTGTCCATAGTTGCTGCTCTCCATTACGAGATTTGGCAGATGGATGTCAAGACAACTTTTTTGAATGGCTATCTTGATGAGTCCATTTATATAGAACAACCAGACGGGTTCAAGGTCGCGGGTCAAGAAGGTAAGGTTTGTAAGCTGTTAAAGTCAATTTATGGACTTAAGCAGGCTTCTCGTTCTTAGAACATAAGATTTGATCAAGTGATCAAGACTTATGGGTTCTCACAAAATGTGGAGGAACCATGTGTTTACAAACACATAAAGGATGGAAAGGTAGTTTTTTTACTGCTCTATGTAGATGACATTTTGCTAATTGGCAATGACGTTGGAGCGTTGTCATCGGTCAAATTATGGTTGACCAAGCAGTTTGACATGAAGGACTTGGGTGAGGCTAATTTTGTTCTCGGTATCCAGATCTTTCGGGATAGGAAGAACAAAATGATAGCTTTGTCCTAGGCTGGCTACATAGATAAAATTCTCAAGAGGTTTGCAATGCAGGATTCCAAGAAAGGTAGGCAACCATCTAAGTTTGGAATTACTCTTTTAAGAAAGACTCTCCAAAGTCTTATAAAGAAAGAGAATACATGAAGAAGGTGCCTTATGCTTCGGCAGTGGGTAGTCTCATGTATGCCATGCTTTGCACACGACCGGATATTAGCTATGCGGTCGGGATTGTAAGTCGATTTCAGGCGGATCCAGGACCGAACCATTGGGTTGCGGTAAAGCATATTTTCAAGTACCTGAGAAGGACTCGAGGGTATATGCTTGTGTATTCAGGTGAGGACTTGACTCCTCTAGGATACACTGATTCAGATTTTCAATCCTGTCTGGATTCTAGGAAATCGACTTCGGGGTTTGTGTTTACTCTAGGTGGCGGTGCCATCAATTGGAGAAGTGCGAAGCAAGATTACACTTCGGATTCGACGATGGAGGCCGAGTATGTGACAGCTAGTGATGCTTCGAAAGAAGCAGTGTGGCTCCGCAAGTTCCTTGGGGATCTTGAGGTAGTTCCTGGTATGGATAAGGCGGTATCACTGTACTATGATAATAGTGCGGCGGTAGCTAATGTTAAGGAACCAAGATTTCACAAGAAGAGTAAGCATATTGATCGGAAGTATCATGTGATAAAGGACTTCGTTGAGGGCGGGCATGTCACGGTGTGCAAGATCGCGTCAGAGGACAATTTAGCTGATCCATTTACGAAGACACTTACTGGGAGAGTCTTCGAGAGGCATATGGAAGCTATGAGGATGCGAAATTTGCTGTATTTACTCACTTAGTGCAAGTGGGAGATTGTTGGACATGTATGCCCTAAGGAGTAAAAATGTAATACGTTTTTGGAGACATTTTTATCAATAAAGAATTTATTCTTTTATATACCAAATCTTGTCCTCTTTACGTTCATATTTGTTGAATGTATGATAAGCAAACAGCAGTTTGAGACTGTCAATCTAAACCTTAAGAATTGGGCATATGATGGGATGATTATGCGGTAGACACGATTCTTAAGGTGACGGTCTAAAATATATGATCCGCAATCGAGGGAATAAAGTTGGGCGCTTTATTCATGTAAAGATTGTTATGTTGTCTATATCCCTTTATGGGAGATGGTTTGTCTTGACCATCGGAGTTGGACTCCTTGAATAGAAACATTGGCACATTGTCATAGGTGACGACGTGTTGGATCGGGACATAAAGTGAATTGATTTGGATTAATAATTTTGTCTTAGCAAATCGATTCACTTTAGACAGTCATTTGTATTGTATCTTAATCCTGAGATGAATAATGGGCCCGTTGTCTCGACTTGTGTCTTTTGATGTACCAATGGGTGACTCCCACATCTCAATAGTGGTATGCATGCTGGTACGTTAGAGACATGACTCTTGATAGTGTAGACTTATTATTCATAGATATGGAATCCATAGCTCCTCTTTAGGAGTAATGATATCCTCTTATATCCGTTGTCCTGTAATTGGAAAACCGGAGCTCTCAACCATTTGGATACATAGGTGTAACCGAATGGTATACTATCTTTGGATGGTAAGTTTTCTAATGGTGAGACAATGGAACGTAAGATAAAAATAATCGGGAAGGTAAGACAGAACTTGTCCTTAAGCCGATTATGGATTATCATATGGGGATACGATGCACTATGATATGTCATGGAGACTTAGCTACACGAGCTTCGTAATTCTATAAAGTTCGAGAGTGCAGCTCCAAGCTTTTAGTGGAGTAGCGTTGGAGTTGATAATTGTGAAATGTATATCTGGGATATTGGGTTTCATAATTATCATGAGCTTGAACTTTATAGGTCCATTTTGGTCCCCTTTGCTAGCTCACAAAATCCTGTAACGACACGGCTTGCTTTTCCAATAATTGGTGACTTATGTCGGATTTATCAGATTGGTTTAAAATTTATAAGAATCAAATAATTCATGTCTGTTTATTGGTTGAATTAATTTTGTAAGAAATTAGTTCAAGATAAACTTGTTGAATTATTGCGATCAGATAATTCTTGTCTGTTTATCGGTTGATTTAATTTTGGATAAATTAGATCAAGATAAACTTGTAGAATTATTATGAATTGATTTATTTTCTTAGAGATTATCTTGATAAAGTTTGTTTTGATCAGATATCTTCTTTATTGGGTTATTTGAATCAAAACTGAGACTTTATCTTTTAGAATCTTGGGTGGAAAATAAAAGATTCGTGGATATTTTTTCTCAGCAGTTCGGCCTGCCGGATGACGTGTTCGGCCTACCGATCAGCGGAGATAAAATTACGTGTTTTTCACGCGGATCTTATCAGATATTGATCCGAACTTGATTCTGTTTCGAGTTTTTGAGACCTAATCTGATATGGACTGACCCCAGGACCAATAGGTATAAAAAGGGAGTGAGTCTCATGATTCACTCAGATCAATTTGAGAGATTAAGAGTGATACTCTTCTACCGAGCATCTAAAAACTCCCTGAGAGCTTTTGTTCACAAATCACGAACACTAGCTTTGAGTTCTCTCTGTTGGTTGGAAGGAGAGTCATCGGTGGAAGAGCTGTACGTGTGAGCCCATACTCACTCCGGTTGTGGATAGAGAATAACAAAGAAGACCAGTTGGTTGAGGCTCTTCTGAAACGTTACTTCTCTACACAGATTGCGGAAGTTCTTTGGCAAACTGAGGTTAGTAAGATCTGTCTAATTTATACATATAACATGTCAAACTTGTGTTTTGAAAATTACTCTGATGAAAAATTTTTAAAATTCCGCTGCGCACTATTGTTTCCAACACTCCACACCTACAAACAACCACAATTTTAGGTAATTTTTGCCTATCATTTGATGGTTGATAGATGGACAACAGTTACAACAAATTTTAAATTTAAGGTGTTTTTACTAAAATAAAAAATTTAGGATCCAAATTAATTTATGGTGCATCAATGGAAGTCTCGTAGTGAATGTGCCTCCCTCTCAAAAAGTCTTTAAAAATATATAAAATAAAATAAAATAAACTCCGTGGCGTTTCGAGGCTTTTGTTTGTTTCATGTCCCCGCGGCTGGTGTTAGTTATTACCGTAAATATCCCTACAATGTATTTGTGCTTAATTCTACAACAGGTTCATCCTGCCCGTGACCTTTACAATGATGATCCCGTTTCTTTTCAGGACAATAGTGTTGACCCACATGATTCTTCTATTTATGACATAGACTGACAGAGTAACGCATTAATAGTGCCTTTTTTCAATTGAAAAAATCGTTAGAAATCATGTAAAATATGAATAAATTTAAAATGAGAACTATAAAAAAATTACCAAATTTAATTACGATTTCTACAAAAAATAATAATTAGGATATAATAATTGGTTAAAAAATCTCAATTACCAAAAAGTTTTGTGGGACTTTTTGGGAAATTGAGAAAGCATGAAAAAATAGTAAATTACATTATTGTATTATGAACTATTCACTTTTATATAATATACTCTTACTTTTAATCTTCACACAATACACCGTAAACTTTGAAATTATTAACAATTAAGGTCTAATAGTTATTTTTAATTTTCGTTAAGTACTCTTTTTTACATGTTAAGTTTCAATTTTTTTCCTAAAATAACGAGCTCAACCCATAAAAAAGCTCACATACGAATTTTGCGATCAAAATTATTCATGCTTTTTACCTTTTGTTGGCTATTAGACCTCAACTATCAATGATTTTAAAATTTAAGGTGTATTTTTTTAAGATTAAAAGTTTAGATGTATTATGAAAAAAAAATAGACAATTTAAAGTACAATTGTGCAATTTACTCATAAAAAATGTTTAATTACGATATAATTGGTTAGAAAAACTCAATTACCAATATATATATATTACGAAATGGTAGAATCTCTCCCCAAACTACACGGAAATATTCATTATGCAAAGGGTAATTTAATTATTTAAATTCCACAAAAGTTTGTAAGTGTGGTGTTTTTCTTTGTATGTTTTGCTTATTGTTTTGATCATTATGCTTTAACCTAAAAAATGCATCATTTAACCTATTAGTTGAAAATATTATCATTTGTGAATCATCAATATAGTTTCTTATTTCATAATTTGTCACATAAATCATTTGTTTGTGTTTTGCTTTCTTATTTCTATTAGTTGCTTTCATGACTAAATAACACTAGTTCAAAAGTTTGAGAATCTAGCTAGTTATTGCAGGAGAAATAATGAAATGAAATCGTATAATTAAAATAATCTCATTTAGGTTGTTTAGGTTTAGGTTGTAACCCTATATAGTTTTAATGGCAAAGAATATAAAACCCTCACATATTACAATATAAAGCAAAAATTTTACTACTTTTAAAATATCTCACACGTTATAGCACAAATATTCAACCATATAATTTTAACTCTTTTCCCAAACACCCTATAATTTACTTTTTGTCTAATGCAAGGAATACTATTTTGATTTGTCTTAAATAATGTCATTATAATTGATACGCATGCCTATTATGATAGGCATGCCTTTAGCGGTCTTATTGATGACTTTTCATGGTACGGACTATGAAGGAGTCAATATTTTATTTAATAACAAATAATGTTATTTGCTCCTTTAAAAAAAATCTTATTTGCTCAAGTTTGAGCCCCAAGTAGATAATCTATTTGAGAATCATTACAAAATTTGTTTGTAATGAAAACAAAATCATAACATTGTAAGTCTCTAGCCTAAGAATAAAAAGTTAAAAAAATAACAAAGAAAATGAAGATAAAATCAATGATGATCCAATAGAATCCACAATCACTCCTTGTACATAGAAAAGTCACAAATTTCTACTAATCTGCCAATCTTTGAGCTAGGGCAACTTCCACATGCATGTATGTGTTGATGCTACAAAAAAAATTATTACAAATAAGTAATTAATCAAAGAAAAAGATATTAAAAGTGGCCCTTTAATAAAGTCAAACGTCCATTAGTTTGTTGCAAAATGTAATCCTTTTGTTTGATCTCCAGTTCAACCCAACATATACAAGACGATTTCACTATTTGGCAATAATATTTACAATGAACTTTGTCTCTCTTTTATTGAACTTCTAGAAAAGGCGTGAGATAACTAAAAGGAGAGGATTAAAATTTAAACACCCAATTAGATAAACTAACAAGTTGCTATCACCATTCACAAAAGATGGGACCATGAAAAACACAGGTTTTTTTTTTGGGGCTGAGAAAAAAGAGAGTAGAAAGTTACTCATAATTTATCTATTTTTGTTAACCAATATGAGTTACAAAACCCTTCATATTGGGTTTAATCATGCTGACTTGTCATTGAAAATGTAGTGAGTTGGACATTTTCATTTTCGCACCATAAAAAAGGAGGAAAGCGAATAAAATATTAAATAGATAATATTTCAATAACTAAACATGGAAAAAAGGGAAAAATACTCAAAGTGAAAAGAAATTTGCTATGTTTTTTTAATAAAACTAGTTAAAAAGCACGAACTCTGCACGAATGTATTAAGCATGTTAACAAAAAAATAAAAATAAAAATAAAACATTTTTAAAGGAAAAAACGTTTCAGGCAATTAAAAGAAAAAAAACATTTCAAAAAACAAAGAAAAAATGTTTTGGCCAAAAAATTGAAAAAAATAATGTAACGTTTCAAGTTTCAAATATCCTGAAAGCGCCATGCAAAACTTATTATCACTTTATATATATGCTAAAGATTTATAATAAATACGAAAAATTTACTATGATGATAAGATATAATTTAGAACAACTAAATTTTATTAAATTAATATTATTTTTTAGTTTATAGGGAGTTTTTTTTTTTAACTTCGTTATGCCTGTAACCATATTTGTATGGAGTTTGACACATTGGTTAGTTTTGATTTAAATGTTATAGCATGTGAAAGTTTTACATAATTTTTTTTTAATTTGATATTAAAATTATTTTTTATTTTATAGTGTAATATATAAAAGTTTTACGCTGTTGTAAGTATATATATCTATGTGCCATAGACCCTTTTAACGTATAATCAAAGGTTCGAAACCACCGTGATCAACTATGAAATGACAGTTTAAAATGGCGTCCTAGTAAGTATTCACTCAACCATTGAATTCCTTTTTTTTTTCCTTCTAAAAAAACTGCTATTTATTTATTTATTTATTTTCACTTTAACCGCGGTTAAGAATTGAAGTAACCGTGGTTAAAATTTGCCAAAAAGGAGCGAGTTTGGTATTTTTAATGACACGCGCATCCCTCCATTCATTTCCACCACTCTCTCTCTCTCTCATATCTTCTCTCTCTACCTCTCTTTCTCTCTCCGCCGCCTCTTCCTCTTGTCTCTTCCCTGCAACCGGCGAGCCCGATGACCTGAGCTCCGACCTAATCGCTGGAGAACATATTAAAACCGAATCGAATTTCCAAGGTAATTTTGCTGACTTCCCTCTGAATTGATGTAAAGTTTTCGTCTTTCTTCGTTTTTCGCTGAATTTTGCGACTCTGTTCTTTTCCCACGCCGTTCTGGCTTGTTGAATTCCGTGTCTTCACAATCCAGATCTGTTTGGTTGCTCGGATTCTGAGTGGAAAAGGAAAGAGTGATAAAGATTTGTTCGTTTCTTTTTGGTTCTTAATTTGTGTATGTTATCTTTTTTCTTCGGGAATAACGACTTTGCTGTGATTTGGCTGAGTTGAGCTTTTCTGTTTTTTTTTTTTTTTTGGTTTTGAGTTTCGTGAAGAAAAATTTGGAGCTGAATTTTTTTTTATCATATTATGTGATGTTTTTATGTTTCTGTTTCAATTTTCTCAACACACAAGCATTGCAGAGTTTGTGTCGTTCCGATGTCTACTTTATGTGGTTCGTTTAGTTTTAATTTTCTTGTCTTTTTAGTTCTGATTTAGCATCTAAAATTTCTCGGATTTTATTTTTTTACTTCAGTATGTCAAATCCTTTTTAACGAAATGTCCGTCGTTTATTTATCTTTTCAAAACTCCGTACAGATTTTATACGTTTCGATTTTGTTTGATTTTGTGTGGATCGAGGAAACTAGGGACAAAAAAGAAATTAAAAAATTGAAACTTTTTTAGTTTGCAGGTATTATTACCACGTCTTCGTATCGAAATTCATCTTCGCAAAATCAACTGATTTCTTTTTTATCACTGCTTTCTGTGCGAGGTTCATCTTTCTTTGATACTTTTGGAAGTATTTTTCTATTTTGTGCAATTAATTTGCTTACAAATATCTGTATGTATCTGTTTTGGGTCATTTTTATTGAATAGTCAAATCTCATTTTTTGCTCTCGCAATACAAGTATTTATTACGACTTCATGTATAATGTTAACTGTTCAGATTGATTTATTCTTTATGTTGGATGTATCAGAGAAGGAGATTAAATACCAAAAAAAAAAAAAAAAGTTTGAGTGCTTTGGCTTCTTGCAATCTATAGTTCTTTGACTTGCTGAAATTGAACCCTGTATCTTCTGTTGAAGTTATTCCAAGTAAAGATTTTATGGCATTACTTAATGATGATGGAGAAACTAACCTTTTAATATAGTTTAGTGTCAGTAAATACATGAATATTTGCAATCTGAGCATGGTAGAAAGTCTGATATGTTTCTTTTGTTAATTTTTATGTCTATTCTAGAGTATCAAGTTGTGCTGGAGTTTTTCTCTGATATACGATTTCCTTTGGAGCAGGATATGACTGAGTGCCTTCTTGCTGTGGAGATATCAAGTCGTACTGAGTTCATCTGCACTGGTTGCAACTAATCATAGAAAGTCTGGTTAAAATTCTGTTTGAAGAAATGGACCGGCGCGATACCTCGGGATTTGTTAGCGGGGGTGGGATGTACTCTTTTAGAGACATCTAACCCTAGTTTTGTACATAATTTTTTTTTCAGCCCGGAAGTCAGGCAGACTGTACTATTGCAGTTGATTCTAGGTTCGTGTATTGAACTTAAGCTATAAAAATGGATGACAGGTTCCAGAACTTGGGTTTTACTGCTAATTATTCGTCTAATGCATTCAAGATCTTGGGTAATTCTATGCAATTTGGTGTAGCTGAAGCTGAGACTCGTGCTGATACTATTTTATGTCTAACTTCCCCCGGTTCTTCAATCCCTTATATGTCAAGCTCAAAGGGAACTAAACGGAAGTGGAGTGCGATTGATCCACCTGTCTGCCCCCAAGTTGACTCATTGTTGTGTCTTGGACTGCTTGGCTGTACATCAAGCTCCTCAGACAGCAAGGGAAGTTCAGCAACTGCTTGCACTACAATGTCCTCAGCCAAAGAGGCTGACGAGGAGTCAATGGATCTTGAATTGGATTTTACACTACATCTTGGGAATGAAAAGCTGCCTAGCCCCGAGCAACATGCTATCTCAGATGCGAAAACACTGGAGGTGCAGCCCAAAGTTGACTTGGAGTTGAGTCTTTGTACTGGCCCCTCTGAATCGGAAATCACTAGTGTTCATCCATGCTCTAATTCACTTCAATCTGCAGTAGAGATGCCACCATCAGCTATTCAGAGCAACAGTGCAGATGAAGGATCAACTTCATGTCAATGGAAACAAGAGATCATGGTGCAGCCATTGCCAACACCATCCAACATAAGAAATTACTTCCTATTCAGACAAGTTCCCCCGAAAATTGATCCAGCTCCCATTGTTCTGGACCTCTCATCAAGTGTATCAACCGCCCCAAAAAGCTCAGTCACCTGTACTTCCGGGTTAACACAGCAGAAACAAACGCAAGTTCGTAGCACTAGTTCAAAGACATGTCAGGTTGAGGGTTGTGGAAAGGGAGCCAGAGGTGCTTCCGGCCGATGCATATCTCATGGTGGGGGTCGTAGGTGTCAGAAACAAGGTTGCCACAAGGGGGCTGAGGGTCGCACTGTGTACTGCAAGGCCCATGGAGGTGGTCGGCGATGTGAATTCCTTGGGTGCACAAAGAGTGCAGAAGGACGAACAGATTTCTGTATTGCTCATGGTGGTGGTCGGAGATGCAGCCATGAGGGTTGCACTCGAGCTGCCCGAGGAAAATCGGGATTGTGTATCAGGCATGGTGGTGGCAAGAGATGTCAGATAGAAAACTGCACTAAGAGTGCAGAAGGGCTCTCAGGCCTTTGTATCTCACATGGAGGAGGACGTCGTTGCCAAGCTTTAGGATGCACGAAGGGAGCACAAGGGAGCACTATGTTCTGCAAGGCTCATGGTGGTGGAAAACGGTGCACTGCTCCAGGATGCACCAAGGGAGCTGAAGGGAGTACTCCTTTCTGCAAGGGCCACGGTGGAGGTAAAAGATGTGCTTTCCAAGGTGGTGGGGTTTGTACAAAGAGTGTGCATGGAGGGACCAACTTCTGTGTGGCACATGGGGGAGGTAAGCGGTGTGCCATACCTGAGTGCACAAAAAGTGCTAGGGGACGGACCGACTACTGTGTTCGCCATGGTGGGGGCAAGCGATGCAGGTTCGAAGGGTGTGGCAAGAGTGCACAGGGCAGCACTGATTTCTGCAAAGCACATGGTGGTGGAAAGCGATGCTCTTGGGGCCATCCCGGATCAGAGTATGGCAGCCAACCTACCGGTCCTTGTAACTCATTTGCCCGAGGCAAAATGGGTCTCTGCGCTCTGCACAGTAGCCTGGTGCAGGACAAGAGAGTTCACGGAGGTGTCACCTTAGGACCTTTAGTTCAGGACCCTAAACACGAGAAACCAGGGAAAATGAAAGAAGTTGTTGCTGAGGACATGAATGTCGACGTTACAAAAGCGGCGAGCAGCGGTTTCTTTGATCTAAAGCAATTCGGTGGTCTGGGTAATTTCTCAGTTGGGGAAGGCAGGGTGCACGGTGGAAGCCACTTCATCAAGGTCAGTTCAGTGCTCGGTGCCAGCAGCAGTGCAGGTGGTGTCATCGGCGATTCCTCTGAGCCAATGAAACCTTACATGGTGCCTCATAATTGGATGTAATGCTCTCTGCTTCTCTCCCCCGTTATTTAATAGGTTTTCCCGTTGTTGGCGGGGCTTCTCGGCATGTCTGGTGTCATTTGCATTTTAGTCAGGACTTGTGTTTTCATATGTTTTTAGTTACGTTATAAGTTGGTCATTCATTGGTTCCTAGTTGAGAGAACCATCAAAGTATGCTCTACACAGTTGTTAAAATTAAGTTAGGACTTTGTCGGCATTGGAGTTTGGGGGTCTTTGGTATTGTTCTTTCCTGTAAATATTTATAAAATGTCCAGTCAATCATGTCATGAATACACGTTGTGCCACCTGTAAGATCGGTTAGTTTGTCAGACATTCTGGTTAAAAATAAAGCCTGTTTTTCGGTTCTTCTTTGCTGTTGCCTTCTGTTTTTCATTCGGTTATTGGTTAAATTACTGCGTCACTATTATCTCTGGCCATCGGTACATATGCTCTGCTTTAAGGTCGTTTTTGAAATTATGGGGTCTTTTCGTGTGTGGAACAAAATACTGGCTTCTAGGAACAACATAAAAGAAGCTTTTGGTGTTCGACCAGACTAACCTTGCTGTGAAACGGCAAGAAGTAAAAAGTGAATCACCGTTTTTAACCGGCTTTGGAACCAATTTGTTGCGTCGTTTCTTGAAAACATGTAGTGGCGTCTCATTCTAACCACAAATTTATGTTTCGAATCAACTTTGCTGTTGTTTTCTCTCACAAAATTTAAATTTCAAACCAACTTTATTTCAAACTCTTGGTTTGAACTACGCTCTCAATTGCTACAGTAATGTCGATGGTTAATGTCAAGAGTTGTACAATATATTTGCGTCAACCTGAAAAATAAACCTCTGATTTCTTTCCTATAAAGTAATGATAGCTTTACTAATAAATTTCACTGATTGTCGTCGAATCAGATGCTGTGTTTTTGAAAAGAAACCACAAGGAAAACTTCTAATTTGTAGCAGGTACAACATTTTCCATGAACATGTCTTCAAAATAACGAATTTGCTGATGTTTATGCGACTAGGTTCGCCACAAAAGAGTCCTCCCGCTTGTAACTGTCTAACTGATGCTGTGCTTCTTCCATCTTAAAGCTATATATAACATATTCTCCAAAAAAAAAAAAAAAAGCAAAATATTTGCTTATTACACAAGCAAAGGGCAAAAAAAAAGAGGGGGTAAAACTTTTACTCATTTTATAGACTGTATTATACATTTATTCTGTATTGTTTCCTTTTTTGATCATGACTCCAATGTAAAGAAAAAATTAATTATATAGTTAGACCTGTTCCTTATGCAGCAGTGCCTCATGTTTGAATTTGGCCAACTTAGAAAGCTTATCAACTGCTTCAACCAAGTGATCAAGCCTAGCCATAAACTCAATAAGCAGGGAAGTGAAGTTGGCCAGTGACAATGCTGAAGTGCTCTCGAAAGTTCTCATTTTGGGCAAGAAATCTACATTTAACGCTCCATCGTCTTCCTGAAAAGCATCGACCTCTCTAGATGGCCAAGAATGAAGCCGTCGCGATTGCTTCCTCATTAGTTCGTGGTAAGATTCTGTCTGTACTGGTGGCATGTTTTGCATCTGAAGAAGAAGCTGGTTTGTGCTCTTCTCAAGGCTATTGCTGTCAAATTCACCCGCCAAGGGCTGGCTCGGGAGGTCGTAGCCCGTTGATGACAGAGTGTGAGTGAGTTTTGGGAGTGGCTTCGAGGGAGTGTCTGTTGGAGGGATGAGGTCGGAACAGGGGGTCAGGAGGTAAGAGTGCATGGCCACTGCACGCTGGAGTCTCTCGGCCGAGCTGTGTACTCTCTTTAGTAGGGAAGTTCTGAGGCTTCTTTTCATGTTGCATACGTCTTTGCCTAAGCTCCTAATCAACTCCGCGGCCTGGTTTGTTGCGTCCTGAATCTCACTTTGGAATGCGATTCTGAGGTTGTATGGTGCCTGCAGCCATTTTTACTTTTGGCGTCAAACATGTGGAACTGAAAATGAAAAAAGTAACAAGGAGATAGAAGATAGGAGAATGACTTTCATATAGATCAGATTTCATTTTGGTCTCTCGAGTTTTCGACATTTCGTAGTCCGTTTTAAGATCTTAGAGCACTAATTTCTGCTCAAAATCAGCTCCTTTTGGGTCTAAACCATTTAGTGACACTGCTAAGTATGCTTCAGCAACTTCAAATTTTGCATACCTCAAAAGGTGAGATAGCTTATGCAGTTTTTCCATTTGAGTAGTGGAATGGTTCTGAAAACCTGAAAACTTTGAGATATGTCAAGAAAAATCGTGGTCACAGACGATTTGGATCTCCCAATTTCACCAGTAAAAATCTCGCGTAAAAATAATTGGGTCATGGGGGATTGGTCTGCAGTTGTTATGGAAAGCGAAACTCACAATGGGACGAGCTCTTTTCTAAAAAGCTTCATTAATAAAATAACATTTTAAAAATTTTGGGCCCGTTTGGTTTTGTTCTCATAATTTTTAGAAATATTTTTACACATTTTTTAAGATAAAAATTTTAAATACACTCCCAACATAATTCTTAAAAAATTTTCATTTTCCAAAACATAACATTGTTACTTATTTTAAAAACAATACCAAACGACCCATTTAATTTAAAAATGACATGGGAATGACTAGTTAATCTTACTTTATGGTTATATACAGAATTATACCCTTTAGTTTTTATTATTTTTCAATTTGTCCTTCTATTTTTAAAAACTACAAAGGTATGTTTTAAATTTAAAAAACTTGTTTCAATTTTATTCCTCGCAAAATTTTTCGACTAAAAAAAATGTAGGTAAAATAAAAAATAACTTTAATTAAACCTAATTCTTTATAAAATATATGTTTCCTTTTGAAAAAATATTTTTAAAATATTTTAAAATTTTTAAAAGTCATAAAACTTAAGATCTTTTTCTTGAGATTTAATGTTTTGTTTTAAGATTTTTTTTAACATTTTTAATATATAAATATTGTGCAAAACTATTTAAGGATAATCATGTTATTTTGTCTAATTTTTTCTATTTTTAGGAATGAAATTAAAATAAGTCTTTAAAACTTAAAAAATACCTTTATAATTTTTAAAAACAGAAGACAAATTAAAAAAAAGTTAAAACTATAAGATACAATTATATAATTAATCCTTTTACTTTATAAGAAAGGTTTATTTATTTATTTATTTTTGGCATACTTCAACAAAGGGACTTTGGGACAAAGGACGAACAATTATGAGGATTTTTCTGTCAGCAAGTGAAGGAATATCATCAACCACCCTCAAATGGACAACAATTAGAGAATAAATAAATAGCATAATTCTTGACACATTCGATTCTCTCATACCTTGCCTTCTTTATTTTTTTGGGTTTCTTCTCAATTGGTCTTCTCTAATATTCTCTTGTTTTGACAATTCTAGACCGATAAAGCATGTTTCTTAGGAGGCTATTAGTCTATTTAACAAAGTTAGTTCTAACTAATTTTTTAATTAGAAGCAGTGTAAAGCTCTCATATGTTACAATAAAAAAGAAAAAGTTGCTATAATATTAAACTCCACACACTATAGTATTTATAGTTTACATATTACAGTGTTTATAGTTCTAAACAATAATTCTAACCACTATGTTAAACACTATGTAAATTTTGTCGTAGATTTCTTAGTTTTCAACGCCTTGAGCAACAATAAATATTGGCCAAGGTTTCTTCGATATCTTTTCTAATTATTGCCGTATATATTTTTTTTTATCAGAGAGAAAACACTCCCTGACACGCTTTAAAAAGTGCAATTAGAATATGTGACCTCGTACACACAAGGAAGATTGAGATACAAGAGAGTAAAAGTGAAAATGAAAATTATAGCTAATATAACCTAGTTTTAATCTTTATTGAAGTAAATAGCATGTTTACTACTATAGATAATATATAGTATTTATAATATTAAAAGAAGATTTGTAAAGGTAAAATATGTTTATTAACAAGTTACTAAATTATGTAAATAAAAATTATTAACTAAAGATGTTTACAAAATTTAAGGCTTAATGGAGTAAATTCGGTTAATCTCAAATTTACTCAATTTGATTATGGGTAAATAGGAATTTATCAGGAAGTTTTCAAATTAACTGAATTTAATTGTGGGATAAATCCAGAGTTTACCTGATAAATCTTATATTTACCAAATTTATTTGGGCATAGGTAAACAAGAGATTTATCTGGTTAATTTAGAATTTACTGATGTTTACTAACTTATCCAAAGTTTTTGCCATTTATTTTTATTCCATCCAAAAAAACACTATCTACCCCCTCCCAACTGAAAATATACCTCAAACAAAATATATTAAAAAAAGAGAGTAAAAATATACCTGAATTTCAGAGTGTAGAACGCCATGAAGTGCCATAACCTCATAAGCACAATATCTCAAAACTGCTCCAACTTTGACATATTCTGCCCAAGGATAAAAGAAATGCCTGAACCTGCCGTGTGGTGGCTCCCACTTTGCAGAATTAGCCTGTTATGTTTGGATCAAAATGAGACCAAGTAACGGAAAATGGTCCTTAGTTTTGTTATGTTATATAGTTTGAGAATAGACTTTCGTAAATCTTTGATACAAAAATGAAAAATTTAAGTACCAAATTATCTAGTTTTGCCGAGGAGTTCAATGTTATTTTGCATCTCTTGTAAGCAGGCTCGTCCGGGAATTCATCCGTGACTGTTTTGGAGAATTCAGGATGTTCTGACCCATCATCTTTTAAATATTTCCCAACGCATTCTGTGATTTTAAAAGAAAAATCATAATAATAATAATGTACAAAAGTTTACTACTTATTAAACTTCCAGATTATAATTTGATTTTCTTTTTCTTGGCAATAACAACTAGACTACAAGAGGTTCTTACCTTCAAGTGAGTCAGCCACGGAGTTGAAATTCTTGACAAGTTCCTTGTGTAATTGCTCTCCAGCCCAGATGGGAAAAACTAGCACATTCACAAGGACTGCCACAACTCCTCCGATTGCGATCGAGTATAGTCGGTCCATGGCGGTCCTGATCGGGTTTCCTATCCGGTAACCGGTAATTACGATCAAAGAGTAGGTTAAAAGTATGACCCGGAATCCATACTCATATGGGACCATTGATGGCCACAATTTCATGAACGATGTAATAGTCCCTACAAAAATATATAGAACACTATTTAGCAAAACAAACGTATAAATGAATCTCATTGGAATAATCAGTAATTCCATATATTTATACAAATTCCTTGTAATCCTATTATTCACATGTTAATTTTGATCATATGATCACACAAATTTTGATCAATGATTGCTATTGGTCCTACGTGCTAATATACTCGATAGCACTTGTTGGTTGGGCCTTCAGCGAACATTTCTATTAACGTCTAAGACAGATAACCAGTGTTTAGGGATCACCTCCTTCGGGCTAGTTCTTTACCAAAGAAAACATTTTTACTAGGGAGAAAAAAATATAGGCGGGGCATATACCTACGAAGAAGATGCTAATGCCAATAATAATAGGTTCAGCTACTTGGCCAGCACATAGAGCCAGTTGAGCCACACAAATGGCTAATATTCCAGCAAGCAAACTCCCAAGCGCTCTATTAAATCCTCTATTAAACGTTGCACCTAAAAAAAAAATAATAATAATAACATTAATTAATAAATAATTAAATTCTTTTATATATATGTATATATATAAATATATAGATATACGTGTGAACATACCAACTGTGTATTCAAACATGATGGCAACGGTGAGGATGGACCAAATGACGTTGGTTCCAAACACTTCATAAGGTGCTCGGAACAAAATAAGCAAAGACACAAGCAGAACGGCAAGTCCAACTTTGAGTGAGAATGTCACTCTGTTGGTGTCTTCTTTACAAAATCTCCACACACTCCAAAGCCACTCCTTACATGAGAAGCCGCCCTCCTCGCCGGCGGATTTCTTACCGGCCGCCGCCTCGGCCTGTTTACCACCATTTGTATCTGAATTATTAGCGATGTCAATTTCGATGCTAATCTTTTTGCCATTCATTCTCCAATATTACAAATTTTTCAATATATGTGGTACTCGTATTTTTGTGAACAAGTGCTTTATGGAGAATATAAGAGAATGAGAAGAGTGATTTTGAGATGAGAAGAAAGTGAATTATTTAAAGGGGAAAGGGCTAGGTGGAGGAGGGGGGAGGGGAGGGGGCTATAGGGATTGTTGGTGCAAGTAGCTAGGGAGAGAGAAAGCATGTCAAGTCAGGATCTATATTGGGTAGTGTATGTAGTGATCATAGAGAGGGAAAGAAGAATAATACGGCAATAATACAGGAGAGAAAAACAGAAGGAGAGCTCAAAACAAGGGATAAGAAGATGCTTAATAATCTCAATAATGCTGCATGGAAGAGAATTAGAATCTCATTTTTTTTTTCATGGCTAGGCAAGATTTCTGATTCCAACCCACGTTTTGTTTTCCAAAAACATCTTCATCATGATCATGCATATTTACATACATACAAATATATATATATATATATATATATATATAATTTAGCAACAAAAGTATTCATATACACACACATATATATATATATAATGCAGGGGTATATAGATCATGAAAATAACACTTTAATTCAATTATGTATTTGTCTATGGTTTGAGTGAGACTTTCTCTCACTTGTAAACTAACGAGTCCTTTTCACAACTCGTGATATGAGATTTCCTCTACAGTGTACATATGTACGCACAGCAACAAGCTATATATAAACAAGGATAGGCAGCCACCTTCTAAACTTTTTTTTTTTCTTTTATTATTATATATAAAATTTTATAAAAATTATATTTCGCCTCTTTAAAATTATACTCTATCTTTTCTAAAATTATATCCGCATTTCTAAAAGCTCTTCCAATTCATTTAATTTTTTCTTGACAATGCTAAGTATACGCCCATTCTTTCTAACTCTACCCTTGTGTATGTATGTAAGTATACGTGGTAATGTTGTTAATTAGCAGGGAAATATATATATATATATATATATATATATATATATATATCCACACTCACGGTATAATACAAGCACATGCCACATATATAAATGATTTCATGCATATGTAATGCATGCAGCAAAATGCCAATTAATTTGAACTTTGATTACATACACATGACACTCATATACTATATATAATGCCCTTGATATATATATATATATATATATGTATATATATATGCATGATTATGATGAACTTGCCTTCATTTTAAGCCGATCAGATACAGTCAGTTTATTCCTAAAACGTTCCAATTTTCGCCAGACGGTTCCTTAATTACGTAAAGAAAAATGAGTAAACGAGACTTCTTGAATAGGCATATCAATAAGATGCTGAACTTCCTACGTGTAGAACGCTTATCATAAGCCAGACAAATTATTCAGGAAGGCTTAGTTAAATCAAAATAATTCATACAAAATTCCTTTTTTTTGTCCTTTATTATTTCTTTCTTTATTTTACTCTTCTATATATTAATCTAGGGATCTCTTTTTTTTCCTCCAAAAATATAAGTATTGTATGTTTATTTTCGTTCTTAAATCTAAATTAATATATTCAAGAAATAATTGAAGTACTATTAAAAGTAAAAATTAAGGGTGTAAGTGAACATTCTTAAAACGTCATATATAAAGTTTACAGTAAAAAAAATAAGAGAGGGGACAAATAAGGAAAAAAATAGGAAAACACTATATTATATATAAACAATGGAGCAACTTGGCTGGGCATATATCTATATATCTATATATATATATTTTTTTTTTCCGTGTATATACAAGTATTTATTTATTTTTCATGCACATAATATTATCAACTTTGACCAGGTAGGGACTGAACTTGCTTCATGAGAGATTCACAACTTGTTAAAAACAATAGATTAATTAGAGACCGAATTTCTCTACCGCACACTTTTAAGAAGCATTTTTTTTAAAATAAAATCTCACGAGTTGGTGCTTGGTCTCGTTTAATTCTTATCTCAATGATTGAAGCATACTGCATAAGTACTCTTTTCTCCCTCTAAATAATACAGAGTTTTTTAATATACGCGTTAGCACCTAATTTATTCCTTAAATACATAAAGTTTTAATTCCATATGTTTTGCTCTGAAAATAAAATTAAAGCTCCAATCTTATAATTTTATGATTTTAATAAGAAGAAAAATGGCATCCATTTATTCCTACACTTGACCATCAAACAATCAAGAATTAATGAAATTTAAGTGCAATATTATATTAAATTTATTTTCTGAAGTTTTTGAGTATTGGAATATGTACTATTCAATTGTAAATATGTTCTCTAAAATCTTCATGGTACTTATTAATTTGGTGGAAGGCATTTATGTTCAAAAAATAAATTAAAAGTTTTGCTTAATTTGTGTGGCTAATTAATTTATAAGATTATTAACATCAACGGCCTTTAAATTTTAAGGTCTTTTCCATTTTTTTCTTAAACTTTTAAAACTCTTTACTTTACCTTTGAACTTTAAAAATCACCATTTTATCCCTTAAATTTTTAAAACTCTTCACTTTGCCTCTTAAATCTCTAATATTTTGTTCAAATAAACAGACTTAAACGTACATAATTTACACAAAGCTCACCTGTAAGGGCAAAAATGAGATTTTATAACTTTTAAGTGAGCTGCTATCTATTTGAATGAAAAATCAAAAGTTTAGGTAGTAAAGTAAGGTGCTTTGAAAGTTTTAGAGGTAAAGTGATGATTTTTAAAGTTTAAGGTGCAAAGTAAGGTACTTTGAAAGTTTTAAGGGTAAAGTGGTAATTTTTAAAGTTTAAGGAGGATAAAATAAGAATTTTTGAAAGTTTAGAAAGGAAAGTAGTGATTTTTAAAATTTATGAGACAAATAGGATAGACCTTAAAATTTTAGGGTATGATAACCTTTAATGATATGAGATCATGAGGACATATTTGAGGCATAAAGTAGGGATAAATTCATTGTTTAAACCCATGAGAAAATAAATAATTAGGAAGATATTTTACTGTTATATATAACATGTACAAACATTGTTCAAAAAAGTGCTTTCACTGATCGATGCAAAAGTGATCAAATGCAAAATCTAATAGGATGTTTGGCATGTGACAGTCTAGACCATTATTTCAGTTTTAAACATTATAAAACTCTCATTGCTATAATAAAAAGAAAAAAATAAGTACAATATTAAACTTTCATATGTTCAATAAAAACAGTTCTAACTAATATTTTCCTACCACCATACCAGATATTCTATAATACTGACCGCCCATTAGAGGTTAGAATCTGGCTGAATCATTAATTCTTCAATAAGGGGGCTGGTGGTGACCACTGTCCACCATAACAATATAATATATAATATTGCACTTTTCTTATCAATGAGTCTCATTATTTATTGTTAGGGAAATTAAATTCTTTTGAAATAGTTTTGCCAACCCTTTCCCAACCTCGCCTTAATTGCTCGTATGGAACTTTTGGAGACATGCTTTCTTCTAACATATATAAAGCGTTTGGGAGAGTCAAATGGCAAACATTGTAACGTTTTTTCCTGTCACATACTACAATGTATGATTCAAATTTTAGATATTAAAATTCTTTTCTCAAACATCTTAATAAATACTGAGTCAATTATATTAACTCAAAGTATAAAATATTTACAAATATATAGGTCATTTGAAAGAGCGATTTAGCATTAATTACAACTATGAATTTATAAAATTTTCACATGTTATAGTTCTCAAATCAAAATTATTGGTTCTATCTGTTCTTCTAAATTGTTCAAGTGTCTCAAATACGATATCAGTAATAGTTTTTGTTCGTCATTGTAACATCATTTATACGTTATTTTAAGAAATTAAGTATAATACTTAATAAATGTAGTCTAATTTTTATAAATATATATATAGATTATCTCTGTTGAAATAAGAAGAAAATTGTAACATTTTTTGCACAATATTTGTCATATTTAATATTACACGAAAGGTATTACGTGTGCCTGATTGGTTTGGGTACTGGAGACATTTTTTTTGTCGCATTTAATGCATTGACCATCGATTTTTTCACAATTTAACCAAAAAAATATACTATATAAATTGAGGTTATTATTTAAACACGTCTCTTCATGTAATATATACATTGGTGTCCACGACCCAATTTTATTGAAGAGTCATTAATCACTGACTTAACGTTGAAGCTGCTATAACTAGTTTGAGTGGAAGTCTTTTAAGCGTCATATCTAAAAATCTAATGCTAAAGCTTAAAAAAAAAAAAAAAGGAACAAATTTGAGTAGATTTCAACGAAAGAGCCGACTAGTAAAATATTATCCCAAGTTTCCCCAACTAAAAGTTATTTAATAAAAAAGAAAAGTTCAAAAAAGCTTATGGAAATTGTAGTAGATAATACTAATTTTCTAAAACTAATTGTAGAGTTTAGGGTGTAAATAATTTTTTCATCTCTTATTTACGGTATAAATAATTTTTATTTACATAATAAATAGATTTAAGATATAAATAATTTAATTATCCACTTGTATATGGTGTAAATTATTCTTATTTACGCAATGAATAAATTTTATCATAAATCTACTATTCACTATAATATTTTTAAAACTTGTTATTTACTTTAAAAAGTTTCAAAAGTCTATTATTTTCCTTAATTTTCCAAAAATTTAAAAAGAAGTTAAAAAATGAGGGAAATATGTCAGATTAATAGTTGAATAAAAATTAATAGACCAAAATGTTAAAAATCACTAAAAGAAAAGCCCGAAAGGCTTACACAAAATAGAAATAACAAAATGCATAAAAACATTGGCAGCTCATATTTAGTTATCTGTTTCTATATCTTAAAACCCTTTTCATCATTATTAATAGTCTTTCACAATATATGAAAAGTAGTTAAAGCTAGAGACAACTATCTAAATCCTTTTCTGATCAATTATTTGATTCATGATGAGATTGTCAGTACCTAGAACTTCTTGTTATTATGCTAAATCTGCCCATGCTTTATAGAATCAGTTTCTCCTACGAGTTGAACCATGAGATCAATTCATGTAACATCTTGTTATTATTATTGGGTCATCTAATAACTCGGTGATGACCATTTATTTGTTTAAATTTAAAATGGTGTTATTAGTGCTCACAATATTATTAATTTCTTCGCAATCAGAATTAATTAATATCATTATCGACTGAGTCAACAATATTGAAAATTTAATCAACCTTGTTTTGTTGTTGAAAACATAGGACTGAACTGGCGGATATTGCTTTAATTTGAACGATAGACTTGATTTATTAGGTTTGGCTTTCAAAGGCTGCTTCCTTTTTCTCAGTTTGAATTCCCTCGTTTTTCAGCTGATATTTATAAAATCTTGCTTTTCTAAGATATTTATAAAGCAACAATTTATAATGAAAGATTTTTTCTACAACATAAAACCAAAAATACCTTAAACAAAAAAAGTTGCCAACTTTTCACATCTACTGACGCATTAATCCCCAATAATCTTCACATTTTTCACATGAGGAAAGTTTGAAGTTCGAACCAATTCATTATCCCACGTTACACGAATACATGCATGCTCATTTACTATGGCTTGACAATTAACAGTAAAAATACCAATTCAATCCAACTCCTTTCAATTCGAACCAATTTTACTAGGTATATGATCTCTTATCAAATTTAAATTATTAATGTTATTAACTTACACTTTTAGCTCAAATCGACAATTTAAATAGACCGATTATTATTTATTAGTTTCTCGAAGATATAGAAGTAGTACAGTAGGCGTGGCAACGCTAATTTCAACCCTTTATCAAGTACTCTTCTTGCAGATAAGGTACAAGCAGTTATAATAACAAAAACACGTTTAACACACATGATCACTTTAGATAATTTTGGATCATTAAGTTATTTTTTCACTGCAGGAAATTTGAACTTTGATTTGAATGATAGACTTAATTTATTAGGTTTGGCTTTCAAAGCTGCTTCCTTTTTCTCAGTTTGAATTCCCTTTTTAGGCTGATGTTTATAAAACCTATTATTTATTAGTTTCTCCGAAGATATAGAAGTAGTACAGTGGCGTGGCAACGCTAATTTCAACCCTTTATCAAGTACTCTTCTTGCAGATAAGGTACAAGCAGTTATAATAACAAAAACACGTTTAACACATGATCACTTTAGATAATTTAGGATCATTAAGTTATTTTTTCACAGCGGAAATTTGAACTTTGATTTGAATGATAGACTTAATTTATTAGGTTTGGCTTTCAAAGGCTGCTTCCTTTTTCTCAGTTTGAATTCCCTCGTTTTTCAGCTGATATTTATAAAATCTTGCTTTTCTAAGATATTTATAAAGCAACAATTTATAATGAAAGATTTTTTCTACAACATAAAACCAAAAATACCTTAAACAAAAAAAGTTGCCAACTTTTCACATCTACTGACGCATTAATCCCCAATAATCTTCACATTTTTCACATGAGGAAAGTTTGAACTTGGAACCAATTCATTATCCCACGTTACACGAATACATGCATGCTCATTTACTATGGCTTGACAATTAACTGTAAAAATACCAATTCAATCCAACTCTTTTCGATTCGAAGAACCAATTTTACTATGATATATGATCTCTTATCAAATTTAAATTATTAATGTTATTAACTTACACTTTTCAATTCAAATCGACAATTCAGACCAAATATTATTTATTAGTTTCTCGAAGATATAAAAATGGTACAGTGGCGTGGCAACGCTAATTTCAACCCTTTATCAAGTACGCTTCTTGCAGATAAGGTACAAGCAGTTATAATAACAAAAGCACGTTTAACACATGATCACTTTAGATAATTTTGGATCATTAAGTTATTTTTTCACAGCGGAAATTTGAACTTTGATTTGAATGATAGACTTAATTTATTAGGTTTGGCTTTCAAAGGCTGCTTCCTTTTTCTCAGTTTGAATTCCTTTTTAAAGCTGATGTTTATAAAACCTTGCTTTTCTAAGATATTTATAAAGCAACAATTTATAATGAAAGATTTTTTCTACAACATAAAACCAAAAATATCTTAAATAAAAAAAATTTGTCAACTTTTCATATCTACTGACTCATTAATCCCCTATAATCTTCACTTTTTTGATATGAGGAAAGTATGAACTTTCGAACCAATTCATTATCCCATGTTACACGAATACATGCATGCTTCTTTACTGCCGCTTGACAATTAGCCGTGAAAACACTAATTCAATCTAACTCCTTTTAATTCGAACCAAATTTATTATGTTATATGATCTCTTATCAACTTTAAATTATTAGTGTTATTAGCTTAAACTTTTTAGTTTAAATCGACGGTCCAAATAGACAAAATATTATTCATGAGCTTCTCGAAAATATAGAAGTAGTACAGTGGCAGAGCTAATTTCAACCCTTTATCAAGTACTCTTCTTGCAGATCAGGTACAAGTGGTTATAGTATCAAAAACACGTTTAACACGTGATCACTTAGATAATTTTGGATTATTAAGTTCTTTTTTTCTTTGCTAAAATTTGAACTTTGAACCAATTGATTATTCAACGGTGCTTCAATGCATGCATGTGCATTTACTTAATGGTGGTGATCAATAAATAAAAGTTCAACTTGACAATTAACCGTTTGAAAACACCAATTTGAGCCAGCTCCTTTCAAATTCAAACTAATTTTATTACAATATATAATCTTTTATAAAATTTAAACTTTAACAGTGTTTTCATTTTAAGTTTTTCGATTCGAATCGAAGATCCAAACGACATAATAGGCTTCTCGAAGATATGGGAAGTAGTATGGTGGCAACACTAACTAATTCAACCCTTTATCAAGTCTTCATCTAGATTAATAACAAAAACAAGCTTAACCACATAATCACTTGGATGATTTTTGATTATTTGAATTATTTTGTCCTTGGGGAAATTTTAATGATAACAAAAAAAATTGGGTATAATTAATTCAGCTTGACTATGCACTAAAATAATATCAGCTTGACTATGAGAAATTTTCCTGACCACCAATTTCATTACTAGCTTGAGGGGCATATCCACCACTTTTATGTGGCCTAACTACATATAATATACGCTTTTATAATTAATTAAATATAGAATGAATAGAGGCCAAAGCAATTCATTAATCCGCGAAGTAGACCTGGCCCTTGATGAAACCCCTATATGAGTTTTTAGCTTGTCCCATCTATTTAAAAATCATAACCACTAATTAAAATGGGTATGATCGAGGTTAGAATATTATAAATTGCTATGTACCAAGTTGAATCAAAGTAAGAATTAGTTTGGCCTGGAAAAAGCATGAAAAATATTATTGAAGATGATCTTTCATGTATATGAAGCAAAGTCATGAAATCTTGTTTCTACTATCTCAGGTCAGTTCAACTGTATATAAAAAAGTTCATGACTTGAAAACCTATATTTTTTAAATATTTATAATCTAGTAAAATTTGAAAGCGAATTTTAATATATTTTTTCATCAAAAATGAAGAGGGTACTAATTATTTCTAACACTTGACTTTCTAGGTCCATATTACACCCTAGGCTTTGACAATTTAACCGGGAGACCAAAAAGAAAAAAGAATCCAAAAACGAAAAATGGGGTCACATTTTAGAGCTTCCAGTACTATAATTTCTTTTAAAAAATAAATGCAAAATAGGCACGGAGGACATAATCATGAATACTGGTAGAATATGATGCCCAAGTTGGTAGAACGAAGGATCCCAACGGTCTTTTAAGTATTCATCCCTGTTCTCTATACACAGAGGCAGGGCGGAGCCGGAAAAATTAGTCAGGAAAGATGAAGTATAATTTAGGAGAGACGTAATATAATTTAAGGAGACAGGAAAATATAATTTTAGAGGGAGGGGGGCTGAATATAATTTTTATAAAATTTTATGAGTAATGTTAAAAGAAAAAAAGAAGTTTAAAAAAGGGCGGTCGTCCATCCTAATTCGTGAGTAGCTCCACCCATCGAGGGAGATGTGGAGATGCAAATGGACCATGGGCTTACTACTTATGTCACCCACTATCACCACCATAAGGTCCATAGTTCCAAATTAGACAAATGGACATGAAAGTTACTTTAGCAACACTCTTTAGGGGGAATAAAAACACATGTGATGCATGAATCACAAATAAGAATGGCAATGAAGCAGGTTTGGGGAGAGAAATTTTGTGGATCTACTGCACCAAAGAAAACACAATCTCCAATCCTCTTCATATCATTAACTTGTTTAAGTTGACGGGAATTAAAGTTTCTTGTCATGAAAACTCTCGTTTAAAGCACAACTGGCTGTTTATCAAAATACAAATAATTCAAAAAGCACACATAAAAAACTAATTTGAATTGAAAATAAACAAATAATGATATAGTTTTCAATTGTTATATATTTTATGTGTAAAACATAATTTTTTTTGAATGAATATAACATAGCACTTAATATTATTTAACAACATTATAGTTAACAGGGATTTGCAGACTCCTAAGCACGTCCCTACGCCATCACGCGTGCTGATTAAAAACTTTGATCTATTTACAACCTGAATCTGATTAGACCGGATTTAACCCACTTTAGATTAGACAAATTTCGAAGGTAAATGAGTTCTTAAACTTTTAATTTTGACAAGTATTTTGAATCTGACAAAGCGTACCAAAGTCACCTCCAATCAAGGAAGATTGTTAAAATTTTGATGAAAACACCCACAATGACGATCAGAGCATGTTGTATAACGTGGATTGGGGTCTCCGTCTAAAATTTAGTATCATACATCAATTTGAGCTACTTTGGAACAATTTATTATATTCGAAGAATAATTTATTATAATTGAAAGTTTTGGGAAGCTAAATAATTCAATAAAGGCAAAAGAGCCAAAATCGCTATCTCTACGTGTAGCTTTTTTTTTTTTTTTTTTGAGAAGTACAACTACCTATAGTTATATTCTAATATAAAACTGTGGAATTGAAATAGAAATTAGAAAGGTATGATTAGCCAAAATGGCTATCTCTACGTGTAGCTTTTTTTTTTTTTTTTTTTTGAGAAGTACATCTACGTATAGTTATATTCCAATATAAAACTGTGGAATTGAAATAGAAATTAGAAAGGTATGATTAATTGTCACGTCCCGGAGTACGGGAGGTGACATGACGATTTATTTAAATTAATTAAGAGAGAATTTAATTAAAACTAATGGTTTAAGGATCAAATTAAGTGAGAAATAAGAAGATTTCAACCACATTTTTATAAAAGAATTTATAAATATTAAGCAAATAATAAATAATAAAAATTAATAAGGAACCGCGAGTATGGGTTCCACAACCCACAACTTGTGCACACGCATGGTACTGACAATATCATAAATACAATTACAGTCCAGGTACAAATAAAGTTAAGTCTTACATGCCTTGATTATATAATACAAAATATAAATTAATCCTCCTATTGCTCCTGAGTTCGGTCCGAAGAATCCTCTCCAAACCTAAATAGAAATCCACCTAGAGGGAGAAATTTAAAACAAATAAAACGTGAGCGAAAGGCTCAGTAGGACTATGTTTTATAAAATAATTTAATTTAAAAAAACATTTCATTGTCAGGAGTACTCAAAAGAAACCTTAAATAAATAAATAAATAATTTAAGTAGAACCGTCCTGACCCAGAACAGTCTACTCGCACAATCAGAAATACCATTTTTCTTTTCCTAGGCAAACCATGATATCACCACCGTAGTAGCCCAGTTGGGTTTCGGGACCTGCCCCTAAGGTCGATCGCTACACGACCCGATCTCTGATATGGCATCATGCCTATGTGTTTATTACCATTATCATTCAAAACCCAATTACCGAGTGTTGTCAATTACATTCATTAATTCAGATCACGGTATATTGAAATATAACCGATAAATCCAATTTCAAACAACCGTTGAAAACATTTTAATAGAAATTCTTTTCAAAGCCAAATCATTTCGAAACCAGGCTACCAAAGAAATAGGATAGAAGTCCTACCTCAATACTCGTGCCGGTACCCCACACCGTAATCCCGGTCCGCTATACGTTAGCTCCACGGAACCACGAACGATCCTAGATACAAACTAAGTTGATCAATATCTAATTCGAGACATTCTATGTTACTAAACAATTTCATGATATCCTAGTGTGCCATTTGTACCTTTAAAATCATCCTATAAGGTTGGGATTTAAATCAGGGTTCAAAACAGTGAAAACGGGTGAAAATCATAAAATTTCCCATGCCTCGGTCGGCCTGCCGGACTCCCTGCTTCGGCCGGCCGAACTGCACAGTTCGGCCTGCCGGAAGCCAGGTCCGGTCGGCCGGTCATTCCCCCAGGTTCGGCCTGTCGGACGGAAGAACACCAGCCTGCCGATCCCTGTTCTGGCCTGTCGAACACGCATTTCGGCCTGTCGAACTGGAAAAACCCAGAAATTTTAGCCACGGGTTTCGATTTCCCCAAAACCCAAATTTTGATTCTAACCTGTTTTTCTCAAATCTCAGGCATGGAAAACATTCATAGATGATAGAAAAACATATTTAGACACTTTAAAACTCGTTTAAACAAGATTCAAACACAAAAATCCCGAAAATCCAAAAATAGAAAAAATTGAGGAAAAATGAAAAATCTTGAATCCAATACGTTTTTCTTCAATCTAAGCATAGATTCTAGTTGTTCTAAGTTCATTTAACTCAAATCCACGGTTTTCTAAGCTTAAACAAACCTAGATTTCAAAAATGCACAAAATTGAAAATTTTGGAAAAAGTTTAGAAATTTCAAAACTAACCTCGAATCGAAGCTTCAATCCGCGTTCTCGGTTGCTAAATCACGTCCCCGAGCTTCCTCCTTGCTAACCCGAAGCTTGGATTCGAATTTGAGTTCAAAAATTTTGAGAGAAATAGAGAGAGAAGAGAGGAGCCGAGAGACCAAGAGGAAGAGAGAGAGAGAGGGTGCCGTGAGAGTGAGGAGAGAGAGAGAAGAAGGAAATAAATAGAGAAAATCGGTGGGCGGTTTTACTGTGCGAAAACCATGTGCCACCCACGGTTTTGTAAAACGGAGTATTTTTAACATTTTACAAATTGTTGTGTTTTAAAACTCAAAACATCATTTTAAAACAATAAGTAATCATTTGAATGCATCAATTTAACAAAACAACCAAAAATTCAAAATCCAACCGAATGATGTAATTAATGTTAAAACATTAATTATGGCACACTAATTCATCATTTATATTACATTAACATTAAATAAATTTCTGGGCGTTACAACTCTCCACCCCTAAAAGAAATTTCGCCCTCGAAATTTACAACTCATCTTAAAAACATAACAAATGCGGATACAATTCCCGCATACTTGACTCTAGCTCCCAAGTGGCTTCATCAACCCCGTGATGCTGCCACACGACCTTTACCAACGGTATCTCACGATGACGCAAACTAATCACTTTCTGGTCGATAATTTGAATCGGCACTTCCTCGTATGTCGTATCTTCTTGAACTTGCACATCGCGAAACGAAACCATCTTACCTTGCTCAGGCGGACACTTCCTAAGCATCGACACATGAAACACATCGTGAACATGAGAAAGTTCAGGCGAAAGATCAAACCGATAAGCGACCACACCAATACGCTGAGTGATCTCGAACGGCCCAATATACCTCGGCGCGAGCTTCCCACTCACTCCGAACCGCATAGTTCCCTTACGAGGCGATACCCTCAAGAGAACGAAATCTCCAACCGCGAACTCTAAAGGTCTATGTCTCCTATCCGTGTAACTCTTCTGTCGACTCTGAGCTGCCCTCAACCGATCTCGAATCACCGCGACTTTCTCGTTGCTATCACGAATCTCATCCGGCCCAAGAATAACCCTATCTTCCGGCTCGGCTCAACACACAGGTGACCGACACGGTCGCCCATACAACGCCTCAAATGGTGCCATACCGATACTCGCCTGATAACTATTGTTGTACGCGAATTTTGCCAAATGCAAACATTGCTTCCAGTTCCCGCCGAAGTCCAACGCACAGGCACGCAACATATCCTCGAGAATCTGAATAACCCGCTCAGACTGCCCATCAGTCTGAGGATGAAACGCTGTACTGAAGTTCAAATCCGTACCTAAAGCCTCCTGAAAACTCCTCCAGTACTTAGCGTTAAACCTGGTGTCTCGATCAGAGGTGATGGACAAAGGAACTCCATGCAACCTCACAATGTTCTGCATATACAACTCCCTGAGAATTTTCCTAGAACACGTCGACCTAAACGGAATGAAATGCGTCGATTTCGTCAACCTGTCGACCACAACCCAAACTGCATCATGCCGTTGCTCCGTCCTCGGCAAACCTGTGAGGAAATCCATCGTCACATGCTCCCATTTCCACCCTGGAATAGGAAGCGACTGAAGCTGACCTGCAGGCTTCTGATGCTCGGCTTTCACCTGAAGACACGTCGAACACTTGGCCACGTACTCTCGAACATCTTTCTTCATGCCTCTCCACCAATACTGCCTCTTCAAATCACGATACATCTTGGTACTCCCCGGATGAATAGCGAACTAAGACCTATGAGCTTCGTCCAAAACGACTTTCGTCACTTCGGCGATAGCTGGAACTGCAAGACGCTCCCGGAAGTACAACGATCCATCTGCATGCACGATCCATTTCTCGAACTGCTCCCCGTTCTGAATCCGCGACCAAATCCCCTGCAAATGTCGATCCTGCCACTGACTTTGCTTCACCATCCGAACAAGAGCTGGAGTTGCTTCCACATGATACACCGAAACTCGATCACAGTGCTCATGATACCGTAGCCGATACTCACTCACTGTCGCATCCCTGCTCCAGTCCTCAAAAACTAAACAAGCGAGAATCCCTGAAGACTTTCTGCTAAGCGCGTCCGCGACCACGTTAGCTTTCCTGGGATGATACTGCAACGCGAAATCATAATCCTCCATATACTCGATCCACCTACGCTGCCTCAAGTTAAGATCCCTTTGAGTGAACAAATACCTCAAACTCTTATGATCGGAGAAGACCTGAAACGACGCTCCATACAAATAACACCTCCAAATCTTCAGCGCGTAAATCACCGCCGCGAGCTCTAAATCGTGAGTAGGATAATTCCGCTCGTGAGGTTGTAGCTGTCTCGATCCGTACGCAACCACACGCCCATGCTGCATCAACACGCATCCAAGTCCGCGCCCTGAAGCATCCGCATAAACCTCATACGGCTCGTCACTGCTAGGAATAACCAACACTGGAGCTAAAGTCAACCGGTTCTTCAATTCCTGAAAAGCAGACTCATAATCTTCACTCCACTCAAACCTGACATTTTTCTTGATCAATCTCGTCAACGGAGCTGCAATCTTCAAAAAATCCTTTACAAATTTTCTATAATATCCAGCAAGACCTAAGAAGCTGCGAATTTTCGCTACATTCCTTGGTCGTTCCCACTCCAATATGGCCTCAATCTTGGACGGATTTACAGAAATACCATGCTCCGAAATAACATGACCCAGAAACTTGACCTCAGTCAACCAGAACTCACACTTTTCCCTCTTAGCATACAACTGGTGCTCCCGCAGAGTCTGAAACACGATCCGGAGATGCTGCTCATGCTCCTCCCAAGTCCTAGAATACACAAGAATATCATCAATGAACATGATCACAAACTGATCTAGATACGGCCTAAATATCCTATTCATCAAATCCATAAAAGCTGCCGGAGCATTCGTCAACCCAAACGACATAACCAGGAACTCAAAGTGCCCATACCGAGTCCTAAAAGCTGTCTTAGGAATATCCTCTTCCTTGATCCTGAGCTAATGATAACCTGAATGCAAATCAATCTTCGAGAAGTACCGCGAACCTCCCAACTGATCAAACAACTCATCAATCCTAGGCAAGGGATACTTGTTCTTCACCGTAACACGATTCAGTTGTTGATAATCCACACATAACCTGAGAGTTTCATCATGCTTCTTAGCAAACAAAACCGGTGCTCCCCACGGAGATGTGCTATTCTGAATATACCATTTATCAGCAAGCTCCTGAAGTTGCTTCCTCAATTCCTTCATTTCTGCCGGCTCCATCCGATAAGGTGCCATAGAAATTGGTGATGTCTTTGGAAACAACTCGATACTAAACTCAATCTCCCGATGCGGTGGTAATCCTGGAAACTCATCGGGAAAGACATCCTCGAACTCATCAACCACCGAAATCGCTAAACTGCCTCTCGAAACATAAGGCTCGTAATCTAAATTGGCAAGAAAAGCACAACAACCTAGATTCCTTCGCCCCCCTAGACACGACTTCATAAGACGCTCACTCATTAACCAATCACCACCACCCTGGTAAGTGATCACCGTCCCCCTATCAGACACTAGGGTCACTTTTCTAAGTTGGCAGTCCACGACTGCATTATACCTGGACAACCAGTCCATCCCTAGGATTACATCATAGGAGCTCATGGGGAGCATAATCAAATCACTTTTCAAAATCTCATCCCCAATCTTTATTTTACAGAATTTACACATACAATTTACACACACCCGCCCCAAGGGAGAAGTTATGACTAGGGGTTCATTAAACTCTTCTACCTCTAATCCCAAGGCATGTATAAAAGAACTCGAAATGAGAGAATGAGAGGCACCGGTATCAAATAAAACGCGAGCTAAAGATCTAGAAACCAAGATCATACCATCGACAACCGCGTTACCAGTCTGAGAATCTGACCCTCCAGATGCCATTGCATGAACCTGCACTGGCGTCTTCCCTTTTCCTCTACCGACATTGCTGGGTCCTGGATTACTCTGCCGATGCTGCTGAGATGGAGACGACTACACACTACCTGTACTCGACGCTCAATACTGAGGAACACTGCGCTGAAAATACTGCGGCTGCTGTCCCCGTGCCGGATATGAGAATTGCTAAGGAGAGAACTGCGAATACTGCAACTGCGGGTACTGCGGAGGTGGAGGTAAGGTCTGAGGCTGAGACTGAGACTGACGACTGGCATCCTCCCCAGTCTGAGATCCAAGACGAGCACTCCTGATTGGGCAATTCCTCTTGATGTGTCCGGGCTGCTGACAGAAATGACAATGAAAGCTGTAGGGATTGTTGCGCCCCCTGCCAGACGAACTGCTGCTACCACTGGTCGCACCGCCTTCCTTGCCTTTCCCCGGAGCTGGACGACTACTGGTGCTCTTCCTGCCACTCCTCTGCCATCCTCCTGAAGCCTTGGCTTGGTCCTCACAATACTGCACATAATCATTCTCCACGGAGATCGCCGACGACACAAGCTCTCCGAAACTCCTAAGCCGTAGAGCAACCAACTGTCGCCGAATAGGAGCCTTGAGCCATTCCTGAAACTTAATACATTTCTCACGCTCCGATGCCGCCGCTGATGGAGCAAACCTAGCCAACTCATTAAACTTTGCCTCATACTCCCGAACTAACAGATCACCCTACTGCAATCTATAGAACTTAGCTGCCTTCTGATCTCTATACCCCTACGAAAAATACCGATTACAGAACAGCTCCTCGAACCTGTCCCAACTGATATCACCACTGCGCTCCAGACGCTTAGCATGTTTCCACCAAGTGTTAGCGCCACCCTCGAGCTTATACGCAACAAACTCCACACGATACTCCTCAAGCACACAAAGAGTATCCAAATGCTTCAAGATCCAATCCAGCCAATACGCTGCCAACTGCGGATCCCCATTGCCATCAAAAGTCAGAATAGACGCCCGTCGAAATTTCTTAAAATACGCATGCCGACTACCAACATCAGAATCTCCCAGTCTAGCCCTGGCTGCCATCTGCCGGAAAGCCACAAACATAGACCTCATCATGCTTTCATCGTTCCCGAACTCGGCGTCAGCTGTCGAACGACGTCTAGGTGCCATTCTCTCACTTCTGAAAACAAAATTTGGACTGTCAGAGGTATTTCATTGCCAAACCTATATGTGCACAATTCCCAAGGTTCATAACCTTGAGCTCTGATACCATTCTGTCACGCCCCGGAGTACGGGAGGTGACGTGATGATTTATTTAAATTAATTAAGAGAGAATTTAATTAAAACCAATGGTTTAAGGATCAAATTAAGTGAGAAATAAGAAGATTTCAACCACATTTTTATAAAAGAATTTATAAATATTAAGCAAATAATAAATAATAAAAATTAATAAGAAACCGCGAGTATGGGTTCTACAACCCACAACTTGTGCACACACATGGTACTGACAATATCATAAATACAATTACAGTCGAGGTACAAATAAAGTTAAGTCTTACATGCCTTGATTATATAATACAAAATATAAATTAATCCTCCTATTGCTCCTGAGTTCGGTCTGAAGAATCATCTCCAAACCTAAATGGAAATCCACCTAGAGGGGGAAATTTAAAACAAATAAAACGTGAACGAAAGGCTCAGTAGGACTATGTTTTATAAAATAATTTAATTTAAAGAAACATTTCATTGTCATGAGTACTCAAAAGAAACCTTAGATAAATAAATAAATAAATAGATAATTTGAGTAGAACCGTCCTGACCCAGAACAGTCTACTCGTACAATCAGAAATACCATTTTTCTTTTCCTAGGCAAACCATAATATCACCAACGTAGTGGCCCAGCTGGGTTTCGGGACCTGCCCCCAAGGTCGATCGCTACACGACCCGATCTATGATATGGCATCATGCCTATATGTTTATTATCATTATCATTCAAAACCTAATTACCGAGTGTTGTCAATTACATTCATTATGAAATTCATTTCAGATCACGGTATATTGAAATATAACCGAAAAATCCAATTTCAAACAACCGTTGAAAACATTTTAATAGAAATTCTTTTCAAAGCCAAATCATTTCGAAACTAGGCTACCAAAGAAATAGGATAGAAGTCCTACCTCAATACTCGTGTCGGTACCCCACACCATAATCTCGGTCCGCTATACGTTAGCTCCACGGAACCACGAACGATCCTAGATACAAACTAAGTCGATCAATATCTAATTCGAGACATTCTATGTTACTAAACCATTTCATGATGTCCTAGTGTGCCATTTGTACCTTTAAAATCATCCTATAAGGTTGGAATTTAAATCAGGGTTCAAAACAGTGAAAACGGGTGAAAATCATAAAATTTCCCATGCCTCGGTCGGCCTGCCGAACTCCCTGCTTCGGCCGGCCGAACTGCACAGTTCGGCCTGCTGGAAGCCAGGTCCGGTCGGCCGGTCATTCCCCCAGGTTCGGCCTGTCGGACGGAAGAACACCAGCCTGCCGATCCCTGTTCTGCCTGTCGAACACGCATTTCGGCCTGTCGAACTGGAAAAACCCAGAAATTTTAGCCACGGGTTTCGATTTCCCCAAAACCCAAATTTTGATTCTAACCTGTTTTTCTCAAATCTCAGGCATGGAAAACATTCATAGATGATAGAAAAACATATTTAGACACTTTAAAACTCGTTTAAACAAGATTCAAACACAAAAATCCCGAAAATCCAAAAATAGAAAAAATTGAGGAAAAATGAAAAATCTTGAATCCAATACGTTTTTCTTCAATCTAAGCATAGATTCTAGTTGTTCTAAGTTCATTTAACTCAAATCCACGGTTTTCTAAGCTTAAACAAACCTAGATTTCAAAAATGCACAAAATTGAAAATTTTGGAAAAAGTGTATAAATTTCAAAACTAACCTCGAATCGAAGCTTTAATCCGCGTTCTCGGTTGCTAAATCACGTCCCCGAGCTTCCTCCTTGCTAACCCGAAGCTTGGATTCGAATTTGAGTTCAAAAATTTTGAGAGAAATAGAGAGAGAAGAGAGGAGCCGAGAGACCAAGAGGAAGAGAGAGAGAGAGGGTGTCGTGAAGAGTGAGGAAGAGAGAGAAGAAGGAAATAAATAGAGAAAATCGGTGGGCAATTTTACTGTGCGAAAACCATGTGCCGCCCACGGTTTTGTAAAACGGAGTATTTTTAACATTTTACAAATTGTTGTGTATTAAAACTCAAAACATCATTTTAAAACAATAAGTAATCATTTGAATGCATCAATTTAACAAAACAACCAAAAATTCAAAATCGAACCAAATGATGTAATTAATGTTAAAACATTAATTATGGCACACTAATTCATCATTTATATTACATTAACATTAAATAAATTTCGGGGCGTTACATTAATTTAAGTCAAATTGAAATAGAAATTAGAAAGGTTTGGTTAATTTAAGTTGTACATGTGATGCGTATGAGTTTTGAAATTTTGTTTTATCAAGGGTTTCAGCCTCGACCGGCGTTTCTAGTCCGTATGAGTTTTGAAATCTAGTTTTATCAAGGGTTTTAGCCTCGATCGGCGTTTCTAGTCTAACCGTTAGGATAACTACCTTCTTTAGGATAATTGCCTTACAAGCAATAGACCCAGGCTCGACTCCTGGCAAACACAGTTTCTTTTTCTGTTTTTATACGGTATAATATCTAATCATTCGGCTTTGACTTTTATTACAATCGTCACAAATAAAATTAATTTTATTTATAGTTGCAAGCATATTTTTTGATTGAAAGAAATTTTTGAATTTATTCAACATAATTAAAGGCTTTGGTATAATCGAAAATGAATTTGCAATAAAGAAAAACATCAAAATACTTTATTAGAAAAAATGAGAAAAATAACAGATTTTGAAACTTTTTGAAGTTAATAGCAGGTTTTGAAATTCTTTGTAGTAAATATCATATTTATAATATAAATAACTTATTCATTTGTAAATACAAAATATTTATATCATAAATAAGAAAGTAAATAAATTATTATTATTATTAAAACTCGTTATTTATTACAATTAGTTTGAAAAAAGTGTTATTTATTACAATTTTCTCCTTAATTAATTTTATTAATTTAATACATAACCGTTAATAGGAATGTTCACGAATTAGATTACACGGATTAGGGTCAATCTATAATTTAATCTGTACATATTGGAATGAGAAAATCTCAATTCGAAACCAATTTGCAAACATACTGATCCAATCCAACCCAATCCAAAAATCATAGATTTTGCAAATGAATTCCGTAAATTCACGGATTGAACCTTTAAATTTAATTTAAAAAACTAGCAATTAAAATTAATATAATATAACACAACATATTTAAAAAAATCCAACATATTATAATATAATAGAATGCAAGTCTTTGATAATAAACTACAACGAATAAATTTAAATAAACTTTAGGCATTAGTAAATATCATTACTAAATAATGTTGGTCTTTGTAATTGGGCCTTTTTTTTTTAAGCATGTAAACGTTGGACACACTATGATAGGAATGTAGGTTTATATATTTATTTAAATATTTTGTATATATATGTATGTGTACATGATGTATATATAATTTATGCTATATATAGTTCAGACTCACGTATTATATGAATTAGGTGATATTCAGTCCGTAATTCAATCCGTATATATTGAATTAAGAAAATCTCAATCCAAAATTAATATGTGTTTTTCATAATATGAATTGAATTAGATTGAATGTATTGACGAATTCCATAAACACCCTTAACCGTTAGTGCTAATCTGGTTGAGATTTAGGTATTTTCCTACGGGGGGGGAAAGAAATTCAATAACTTAGCCATAAATGTCAATTAATGAATTTTTACACATTTCCCCAGCAAGCGTTTGTAGTCCAACGGTTAGGATAATTGCCTTCCAAGCAATAGACCCGGGTTCGACTCCCGGCAAACGCAAATAATTTTTCTTTATATTTTCTCGCTGCTAACTTTAATTTAGGCTACACAGCAAATCATAATCTGATTTTCTTCTTTGTTTTCTTGCTTCTAATAGTCTCCCGTAATGCATGTTTGAATGCTATAATTATGCACAAAATAAGACCCCGGATCATCAATTGACTATTTAGTATAGGAAGATAGCCTTTAATTTTAGCAAGTTGTCTCATGAATTTACAATTTTGTAACAAATTATCTCTATTGATAACAATTTAAGTTTTTGACTAAAATTAATGTTTGATTTTCATATGATTCATTAATGAAGAGTATAAAAGTTTTTTTTATATGAATGTTAATCTAAATTTATATTCAAACTAAAATTAATTTAAAATTTTCTATTTTAATGAAAACTTAATTAAACATATTAACCATGATAATTTTGAATCTAAATATATCAAAATGACTATTTATATCAATAATCAATTATTTATGTGTAAATTACTTGTCAATTTGGGTCAAAAAGTAAAATCACTAATAATGGAAGATGATTTGCTATAAATTTATAAGTCTAAAAGCAACTTATCAAAATTAAAAATTTATAAGGCAAATAATAAATATGCAATAAGTTGAAAAAGTAACAGTGACAAACAGCCTAAATGCTAAAGGAAATCGAATTTGAAGATTGTTGAACCACGGGCAATATGAAGAAAAGATTAAAGAAATGACATGATTATAAAAACAACAACGACATGGCAGAACGATAAAACATGAGAGGCGCATCATTTGGAAACCAGAAAAAAAAGAGGAGCAATTTCCCAGCAACGACACATGAAAGTTTTATTTCAACTGAAAAAACGACAATAGCTAGTAGCTACAAACACATAAAACAAAAATGACAATGACATTAAAACGAGACAATCAAAAATAGTATAACTAAATGGAAAAACAAGAAAATGAAAAACGACAACAAACCTGAAAAAGGTTTTTTCGTAAAGGATATCACTTGAAACGACTGAATCCTTTTCCATTACAAAAAAACGACAACGTTATGGAGAGCCTATCAACTTAAAAACAAACTCAGCTGTAAAAATGACAACGACGTGAAAATACAACACTTCTTGAAAGACATTAAGGGTGCGTTTGATACGAGTATTTGAATAAAGATTTAAATTTTTATGAGAGAAATTACTGTAGCAAAATGATTCAAACCGTGATTTAAAAACCCAAACAAACACACCCTAAAAAAACGGCTGTGATTATCCTTTAAAAAAAAATAGAATGTCATGAGGAAGTCATGTCATAGAAAAAACAAGGACATTATTTGCCTGTGTGTGAAAAAACAATAACTTTAGAAACAACAAGGGCATGAAAATGCAATAATCTGAGGTACAAAACGACATGTGGAAGGATATAATTAATTAATTAATTATTAAAGAGATAAAGGCGACATAATCTCCAAAACGACGACGAAGTGGGAAAAATGGCAATATCTCAACAAACGACAATGACATGAAAAGTGGTGTCGTTTGGAAAAACAAAAACGACATGGAGAAAGAAATGAGTCTTTAAAGCGCATGATCACAAAGACCTGAAAAAAGCAGCATCCTAAACGACACGAAAAAAAAACGATAACAACCTATAAAACGAATAACCTAGATGATGAGGAGGAGAACCACATTTGTGAATCGCTTTGCCGATTGTTTAGAAACAGCGATGATCACGATGTATACACAATTATATAATATATATATATATATAATATATATATAGATATATAAGGAAACAAATAATAAAAAGTATTCAAATCTCTTTAAAGTAAAATAAAGATAAATCAATTATATACAACTCCGTACATTACGAAAAACTAACTTCTTTAGCCCCGAAAAAAGGAGAGAGAGAGGAGTTTTTCTTTGTTAGATATAAAGCTCTCATATGTTACAATATTAATCAAAAATATGTTATAATGTAAAACTTTTACATGATATAATGTTTAAGTTTCAATATGATTCCTAACCCTCTTCAAATCATTTTAAAAATATATTCTAAATCATTAGAAAAAGCATATTCTAATTATTAATAATTAATAATTTCTGTTACTTATATAATAAACATAACCAATGACAAACCTCAAACAAGTCTTTAATAAGTGTAAAGAAAATTCTATAAAAAAAAAGTCAAAGAAAAAAAGAAGGGAAAAAAATAAAAGAAGAAAAAGGTGCAAGAGTCCTCATTCAATCCCAAGCCTATTATTGTCATTCCACAACACTTGTACACAGCGAAGCTTCTTATGTGACACACCAGTCCAATAAAAGATAAATATTTAGTTGGTTTATTTATGTCAGATTTTTGTAATTATTTTTTTTCCTAATATGTATAGTATTAATTGCTGAGACAAACTCATTATACTTATTTCTACCCAGATTTCTCGTATGAATTATTTAACTTTAAATAATATTTAAAATATTATTTAGCAGCAAAAGAAGAAGAAGAAGAAGCAAGTCCCAGCTTTTTTTTGCCGGCCATTAGCAGCAAAAGAAAAGCAAGGACAGCACGTGAAGTTCCCGTACAAAAAAAGAAAAAAAGAAAAAAAACATCATACAAAGTAAATAGTATTTTATATATACTGAAACAAGTAAAGCAAAATAAAAAGTAAATGTGATATATAAAATATTTTTTTAAAATAAAAATATTGATATAAAAAATTTAGGTGGTGATTTTGACTTAGCAATTAATATTATACACGTTAAAAAAGAGAAATTTAATTGTAAAAAATTATCATAAATTAATTAATTAAATATTTAATTTTTATTAAACAGGTGTATAATATGAATAAAATGAGATAGTTTATCGATCTACTGAATAATTTTTTCCTTTTTAGACAAGATCAGCGTATGTAAAGATGTTTTGTTTAAAAAATAAGTTAAAATTTAAAATTTTAATTTATTATAATTGTATGTTACAATGTCATCCACACTCCTAAAGACACCTAAAAACTGTATATAAACCTCACGGCAACCAAACATCTACTTTACCATCGACTCCCGTTGACCAAAAACACCTCCATAGAAACAACAATGGGCAACTGCAGCAGCCAACAATACTCTGGCGACTCCGGCGGAGATCACCACCATGGCCCGTCCAACGGCTCCGTCAACGTCCTCCCTCCCGATTCCCGTCCTTCCCCACCCCGTCCTCGACCACCGCCACACTTCCCGTCCACCACCGCAATTCCACCCGCCGCCACCACCGCCGCGGTGGGCCGAGTGCTTGGCCGGCCCATGGAGGACGTCCGGTCGACTTACATCTTCGGCCGTGAGCTCGGCCGCGGCCAATTCGGCGTAACCTACCTGGTGACCCACAAGGAGACGAAGCAGCAATTCGCCTGCAAGTCGATCGCGACGAGGAAGCTCATCAACCGAGACGACGTCGAGGACGTCCGTCGGGAGGTCCAGATCATGCACCACATGACCGGTCACCGGAACATCGTGGAGCTCAAGGGAGCGTACGAGGATCGCCACTCGGTCAATCTGGTGATGGAGCTCTGCGCCGGCGGAGAGCTCTTCGACCGGATCATAGCTAAAGGACACTACTCCGAGAGGGCTGCGGCAAATCTATGCCGTCAGATCGTCAGAGTCGTCTACGATTGTCACGCCATGGGAGTGATGCACAGGGACTTGAAGCCGGAGAACTTCTTGTTCTTGAGCACCGACGAGAATTCGCCTCTCAAGGCCACGGATTTTGGACTCTCCGTTTTCTTCAAGCCAGGTTAGTGATCAATTCTCCGACTTTTTAGTTTTTTTTTTTTTTTTGGCTGAGAATTCTGCGTGGTTTTCGGATGGGTATTTTTGTTTCAATTGCTAGAATTAGATCCTTGCATTAGTAACTGAGGCAATATAATGGATCCATGTTGTATTAAGCATAAAGTATAAACTATGGAACAAAACAATTGATGGATTTTCAGGATTTATTAGCTTATTGATTTTTCTATGGTTTTGGGCAGGAGAGAGAAAGCTGAGATCTTCGTATGTTTAAAGTTTTTTTTTTTGGATAAATCAAAAGAGTTTATTGGGATTCTGGGTAGCATATCTAGATAATCCTGGGGAGGCAATGCATCCTCACGTGGCATGCGGATCCGTTGTGAATCGGTTTTGAAGTAGATTCCATATATTCTGTCCACCATGGTGGGACTTTCTCAAATCCAAGACCTTGTCGATGAGAATAAGCAACCTTATCATTCTACCAAATAACTGGTGGTTTGAGCTTGCTTTGCTTGTTTCTAAACCACCATGGTATACATTTATAACTCATGTATGATTGTAGTTTTAACTTGAATTCTATAACTCGTATAAGCCTGAAGGTCTTGAACCATGAAAGTATCAAATGGGTTTTGCGATACATGAGTTTATTGTACTCGGTTAATTTTCCTGTACGTGGCTTTTAGATTGAATTGATTTTCTTTTAGAGATCCAACATTTTTATCTTTTTGTAAGGAGTTGTTATCTAAAATTTATATTTGATTTTAGGCGACATATTTAAAGATCTTGTTGGAAGTGCTTATTATGTTGCTCCTGAAGTGTTGCGCCGTAGTTATGGAGTGGAGGCTGACATTTGGAGTGCTGGGGTGATATTATACATTCTGCTTAGTGGTGTCCCGCCATTCTGGGGAGGTATGGTTTTTGTCTAATTGGAGTAAATTGGAAACGTTGATAAATGTTCTTTTTTTGCTATGTACCCTAGTTATAGAGAATATTTTTCTTTACTAAGGAGCATATATTTGAGAAATGAGATGTTTAATTCTTAAGTAGAATGCTCATACATTAAAGTTCCTCACTACTAAATTAACTGTCATATAGGTTTAGGATGTGTTGGATGAATGGAGTAGTCCGCTTATTAATTCCTTTACGAGTTTACATATGTTGAAGTTATCTTCCAATTTCTGGCTATTTGTAGAATATCTGTTCTTGTCTTTGTAGTTCTTTTGGCATAGCCCTTTTTACGTTCTTTCATTTGTATGCAGAGAATGAGCAAGGTATCTTTGATGCTGTTGTTCGAGGACATATTGATTTTTCGTCTGATCCATGGCCTTCGATTTCTGCTAGCGCCAAAGATCTTGTGAAGAAAATGCTCCGTGCTGATCCTAAAGAACGGCTTTCAGCTGTAGAAGTCCTAAGTAAGTTTAATAGTGTATAGACTTTCAAAATTTGGTTTACTTATGGGATAAGAATTTAGGCCTAGGGTCCGGGTCCTGGATTGAGAGGCAAGTTGGGATTTCCCTCTCTCTTTACAAGTTGCAAAGTTTCACAGAAGGTGACTTTGACTTTATGTGAAAAGGGATCACAAAGGGAGAAATAGCAAACTATTAATATAAAATTCTAGATTGAGAGGTATTTCAGTGACTCAGGACACAGAGACGGAAATCCCAACAATCGAAACCTTTTGACCGCTATTTTGAACTCAATTTGCAACTTGTTAACAATCTAGAAAATGAACTAATGGGGTTATTCAGGATATAATATAATCCGATTGAGATAGTAAGTCGGTATTTTAGGATGTTCTTTTTAGTATCAGAGAGTGCTATAAATAAGCTCAATGATGTATAAATACTCTCTCTCTTTTTTCCCTGTTCTGAATAGGTGATGGGCATTAATATGCCAGGTGTATGATTATGTCGCTGGTCTTTTAGGATTAAGGAAGTAAACATGTTTTGCTTTAGTCTTTTAGCAGGTTTCTATTTTTCTTTGTTCTCACATTCTCTGCGCATCTTTCATGTAAGTATGCTACAATGTTGTTGACTTCATATCAAGCCAACTACTAAAATTTGCAATCTAATGCAAATGCAGATCATCCATGGATGAGAGAAGATGGTGACGCATCTGATAAACCTCTTGACATTGCTGTTTTGACTAGAATGAAGCAGTTTAGAGCAATGAACAAACTGAAAAAAGTAGCTTTAAAGGTGAGACTACTAACTTTTATTAATTATGATGGTAGCTTTTGATTTGTGCAAGATTTAAAACAATTTTAGTATGAAATCCAAATACAAATGAATATATGAGGTATGCGACAGCTCATTGAAAAGCAAAAGAAAAGAAAAGGGAAATGGAAAGAGAAGGGAAAAATAATTTAAAAGTAAACAATTTCAAGGGGTATTATACAGAGAGCTGTCTTGTGACAGTTAATGTGCAAATTGTTTTTCAAGCTTTTAGGAATGTCTCTAAGAGCCCTGGCATATATGTGTTTTCGTCCTTTCTTTTCCAATGAGAGATTAGATTCAGAAAAAGGCATTTTTATGATCATCAGTCTCTTTTATAAAGGCTAAGTTGTGAATCATATTTCCGTTTCGTCCTCTCTTCAGGTAATTGCTGAAAATCTTTCTGAAGAGGAAATAATGGGGTTGAAGGAAATGTTTAAATCCATGGACACAGATAACAGTGGAACCATCACATATGAAGAGTTAAAAGCAGGTTTGCCAAAACTTGGTACCAAGATTTCTGAGTCTGAAGTGAAACAATTGATGGAAGCGGTAAGGTTTCTGGTCTTCTGATAGAATGCCCACCTCAGATTTATGTTTAATTACATAGCTTATGTTTGTAGAATAAAACAAGGACAGTTTTTCCAGTGTCTTGTTTTGGCTTTTCCAAGTAGACTTTGATATTGTCTGTTTTGGCTTTCATATCTGTTGCACAATAAAACGATCAGACGTGAACTCTCTTTTTCTCCTTTTTCATTATGCACAGATTCCTACAGAATCTTACGATTTTTGTTGCATCCGTGTTTATTCTGATTTCAAGCTGTTAGTCTTTTGTGATTACCTCTTATAAAATGTGGGCATACTTTCTCAATTTAATTATTTATGCCACAATTCCACTTATTCCTCTCATTATCAGGCTGACGTGGATGGCAATGGGACAATTGACTACATCGAGTTCATAACAGCTACAATGCACTTGAATAGAATGGAAAGAGAGGAACACTTGTACACTGCTTTTGAATATTTTGATAAGGACAAGAGCGGGTAATCTTCTAAATTTTACCATGCGCTATCCTTACTTCCCCGTTTTGGCTTGAAAATTTATGTGTAGATCCTCTAGTTTATCAGTTTTAACTTGTAATAATATCATTCTTCTCTTATGAATCAGTTACATTACAATGGAAGAGTTGGAACAAGCACTGAAAAAGTATAACATGGGGGATGAGAAAACAATAAAGGAAATTATCACGGAAGTTGACACGGACCGTGTATGTTCATCTCTTACCCTCTTAATGTTTTCCATTTCAAATATATGTAGATATGTATATATATATATATATATATGTATGTATGTATGGATGTCTGTATGTATGTATGCATTTATGTATTTATATTGTTGAATTGAGAATTCCCAAATTCTTCTTTGCAGGATGGGAGAATCAACTATGAAGAATTTGTAGCCATGATGAGGAAAGGCAATCCAGATTTGGTTGCAAACAGACGGCGCAAATAAAATTAAATGGAGTTTACATGTTTTGACTGAGTCAACAACTCAAGTAAATTGTGTAATCTTGTGTCATCCAATTTTGGTTTAGTCACTTGATCTTGCTTGATTCCTTGTCATGTGGGGTTTATCAATGGCTACCCTTGAAAGAGATGGAGTAGATTTTGGATCAGCTTGTAGTAGAAACAGTTTAGAGTTGAGCAGATCTCTTTTGGGGATATCAATGCCAAACACAAAATCTTCGATTTAAGGGGGAATATTAAAGTTCTATAATCATTCCTGTACTTAAGTAGGCCATTTTACATTTGGTAATTTTATGTCTTCTAAATTCGTTAACAAGGAAAAGAAGCCACAATTTCGTCATGGTGTCTTCTAAAGCCATTGAAAAGCCACACTTTTGTGTTTGCCTTTCTCTCTTTGTATTATTATTATTTTTTGTTCTTTGTTTTGTGGGCTTTAAGATTTCTGTATTTTTTAGTACTCTTGATATAAATAATCGTTACTCGGTGTTTATTGGAGTGGAAGTTGCCAATTGAAGTGCCTCATTCATGTTTTGCATGGTTAAGGGGCCGAGTCCATATTTGGAGTGAAGGCTTCTCAGTTTCATAAAAATCCTCCATTTGGCAAAGATGTAATGAATATGAAATACCTTGTTTTGATCATTTGATCGTATGCTTCGTTCGTTGTTTTATGCTTAGGAGTGCTGGAGGGTTTCCACCTTGAGTAGTCACCAACCATTAGTCAAATAGAGTGTTTGAAAATCAAGTTAGAACTCGAAGTTAACAATGTAACATGTGAGAGCTTTACACTGTAACATATTTTTGTTTTAAACTGTAACATGTGAGAGTTTGACATTGGAGAGTGTGTTTAGAAAATCAGTTAGTGCTTGAAGTTGAAATTTAAAAATTGTAGTATGTCAGAGCTTTACACTGTAGTAAACTTTTGTTTTTTACTGTAACATGTAAGAACTTTACACTGTAACAAATTAAATTTTGTTTTTTTAATGTGCTTTCCAAACGAAGCCGTTGTATTTAGAACTTTAAATTTTGTTTTTTTAATGTGCTTTCCAAACTTAAAAATTATAGTATGTCAGAGCTTTACATTGTAGTAAATTTTTGTTTTTTACTGTAACATGTGAGAATTTTACACTGTAACAAATTAAATTTTGTTTTTTAATGTGCTTTTCAAACAAAGTCGTCGTATTTAGAACTTTAAAATTAAAGCTTGATTCGAAGACACTGATAAATGTTAATGTTTAGGACCGTAGGACTTTCAACGTATGCGTAAATTGCGTATGGAGGAACTACAATGGAAACAAAACATTAGGAAACGACAACGGTCACATAAAGCATCTGCCTCTTTAAAATTGGCGTCAAGAAAAGAACAACGAGGAAAACTATAGGCCTATTTATTTCTAGGGTTTAAATTACGGTGATTTAGACTTTTTAGGTTTAAGATAAAAAGTTTAAAAAGTGAGGTTGGGAAGTAAAATTCAAAATTGAAATTTAAAAATCTTAAATTTTGTTTGAATGTGTAATTCATTTTGGATTTGAAAGAGGAAACAAATTTGAAATCCTGTTTGGATATTTGTTTCATTTTAATAATAAAAAAATTATTAAAAAAAGAAAATATATTTTTTGATTTTAAAAACAACATTAAATAATAAATTACTAAAAATATTAAAAATTTTGAAAAATACTAAAAGTAGGGGGCAGCGGGGGTTGTGTTTTCTAAAGGTCCGTTTAGTAAATTGATTCGAATTAATGATTTGATTTAAGTTAATATGATTTGAATTAGAATTTGAGTTATTGATTTGAATTGTTATCTGAATTGATGTTTGGATATAGATTTAAGTTTTAATCTGAGTATGGAATACAATTGAAATTTTTGTTTGGAGAGGTAGTGAAAATAGTTTTTGATTTATTAACAAATTTAATAAAATCTTAATGTTAATGATCTTAAAAAATATGCAATATGGATTTTGATTTATTTCTCTCTTCAGCAGGAACATTGTGAAAAAAAATCATCCTAATTAAATATCAAATGAAAAAGTTATGATTTTTTTCTCTCAAATATAGGAAAGAGAATTTTAGTTTTTACTCTAGCAAAGATATCAAAGTATTAAAAGTTTAAGAGTGATGAAAACTTTAAAAACTTAGAGTATGTTTGTTTCGGTTTTCAAATTACGGTTCGAATCATTTTGCTACAGTATTTTCTCTCATAAAAATTTAAATTTTTATTCAAATACTCTATTCAAATACTCGTATCAAACGCATTCTTAGATTCTTAATAATTAAATGATTCAAATTTTGAAAAAACAAATATGTATTCAAAAAATTCTTAATACATGAATCTAAATTTAAATTTATTGAGTTTAAAAATTACGTGAAACAATATATCTTAAATAATGCTTAATATGGGTCTGAAAACTCTGAAATTAGGGGATGAATTTGAAACTATCCCCACTTTTTACTTCAACTAGTCAAATCAAGTTCTCAAAAATTTAGGGGGGATGAATTTAAAACCATCCCCACTTTTTCCTTCAACCAGTCAAATCAAGTTCTCAGTTTGGATAAGAAGTTGCTTGCCAAACACTTTCTCAACAGCAAGTTTGGGTTTGAAACACCTAAAGCCCTGTAACAAACGGGCCCGTACAATAAGCTGACCGAAACCATATGGAAAACTAACAATCTAAAAAGCACAGATCTATAAATGAGACACTTGGAAGAGGAAAAACGTTACAATCCCAAAAGCGCATATGTGAAAAAAAAAAAAAAAAGGGACAAAAACCTGAGAAACGACATTGGCCTGAAAAAAATCATAAGAAAAACCAAAACACTCGGAATATGAGAGTTTGAGCTGTAAAGTAAAAGAACTGTAACATATAAAACTTTTAAAAGTTTTAAATTATAGGTAGTTTTAACTATACTAAGTTGAAAATAAAAGAGGCTCTTATTATTGATTATTGTGTATCATTGTTCGAGATTAGGCGCACTCTCTTTTTTTATTTTTATAATCATTGAGTTTTTGTGATTGTTCACTTTTTCTCTCTTGCTTATACGACTTTTAGAGTATTTGATAAAATAGTTTAAACTAATAATATAAATAGTATAAAGCTCTCATATGTTATAGTAAAAAGTTACAATTTAAAGCTCTCACATACTACATCTCTTAAACCTAAAATGATGGTTTAAACTATTCTCCGAAACACCTTATTTGAAAAAGAAAACAAAAAGCTTATGAAGAAAATCAATCATACTATTTGTTTGACTGGTTCAATCTAGTTCAGCTCAGTTTGAATAACCATCATAGTTTAAATTGATGTTTGGTAAAGCATTTAATTCGAACTAAACGAACAGTTCAAATTGAGCTAAACTGCCTAATTTAGAGTTCAAACCCTCTTCTATATCAACGTCTATTAAACAGTGATTTCACTCCTATATATTTGTATTTATAATTTAACACTATTATTTCATATTATTTTTTATTAGATTACTTTTTTTTTACATATTTTATATTTATTTTTTAATAAAGTAATTTTTTCATGCTTCAAACTAGAGTTTTTAATATACTTTCAAATACAAATTTAGATTAGATATTTTATTTAAACTAATACTTTAACTACATATCTATATTTTAATTTAAATTTTTTTATTAATATATATATATATACACTTTTCAAACGCTAAAAATATAAATAAGAATGTTTAGTAAACTGCTCTTACTCGTGCTTCAAAGAAAAACAAAAAAGTAGTTTGAAGCTATTGTACGGTTCTATATTTTGAATTTGATCAAGTATATGACCTTCAAAATAAGTTGAATAAACAAAACAGTAATAATAATTCATTACTTGCTCCCCTTAATTACCAAAAAATAATAATAATTTATTGCTCGTGTTTTTCTGGCAATATACAAAATCTTCTCTTTTAATTGATTAAAAAGCGTTAGTAGCGCAAAGAAATTTGGAAGAGAAACTCCAAAAAGTAGTAACTATGATATTTTATTTTTCAACATTTTTAGAATAAGCCACTCTGATTTGTTGGAAAATTTGATTTTTGTTGAATACTCGACAAAATAATTCTCCTTAATACCAAACACACAGTTTCTTTTATGCAGGACAACAACTTTTTATTTTAAAAAACAAGTCTTTTCATGAAATTTTTTTTGTTTGATTAGAAAAACATAAGTATATTCTCCGTATTTTTTAAATCCGTAGGACCGATCCTTGAATTTTGACAAATAGAGTGGAAGCATTTATTTATTTATTAGGGTAAGGAAGCGTTTATTTCGGCTAAGGGAGGATTATCAAAAAACCAAAAAAAAAAAAAAAAAAGAAAAGAAAAGAGAGGAGAGAGGCTAGAAAATACTTGTTTAGTCCTCATGGGGAGGTATATGAAAATGGTTATACCACACGTACCGTTATTAAATACATTTTCTAATTTTCCCTAAGTTTTTTAAGTTTTCAATTTCCAATTACTAAATATTCCTATTTTATTTATTTTCTATTTGGGAATTTTCAACAATGGATTATAAAAAAAAAATAGCCAACCGTTAGGTATATATCGTTTTAATAATCAGATTTATAAAAAGTTTATGTGATCAAATTTATTATTAAAAACAGAACACTATTAGTAAAGGGTTTAGTCTCCTAAAAAAAAAAAAAAAAAACAAAAATTCTATATGGCGAAATGCGAATAAATGGTCTAGCTTAAGAATCTAGTTTTGTCCTACCAAAAGGGGAAAGTGTGAAATCAACAAAAAGAAAAAAAAAATTATTTCTTTCTTTTCTTTTCTGTCTATACGTATATATGTATATTGTTCTAATAGTAGTTAAAAAAATTATTTTCTTTACTATATCTATTAAAATAGGCAAATTCCCTTTAAAAAATTGTTTTTGTTGACACGTGGGAGGAGGGAAGGAGGGGACGTTCCCCTCCCATTTCTCTTTTTCTTTTTCTTTTTTTTTTTTCCGTTTTTGTCTTTCTTTCATTTATTTTGGCTTTTTTTCATACTTTTTTGTTTTTTCATCTTTTTTTTTGCTTTTTTTTTTTATCCTCCCTCTTTTTCTTTGTTTGTATCTTGAATGATGTATTTTTGTTCATTCTTATATTTGTGTTGTTTTGTTGCTTTTTTCCTTAATATCTTATATATTTTTAGAGTCATTTAGTTAAATAATTGTTTTTAACATGTATAATCAAAATAATTCTTTTAATTTATTTTTATTGCATATTCTTATATATCCTCTAAAATATTATTTTATCAAGTTTGGCCTACAGGCTACACATGTTCTTTTTTATTAAGTAATTTTTCCACCCTAATTCTCTTATTAAATTTATTATTTTAAAATGTGGGATTACCTAAAAAAAATTTGTAGTCAATTTTGCCCCCAACTATATTCCTCATAAATGTTTTTCTCTGACAGTTCTCTTCAAATAATTTCTTTTCACATATATTCCTTCATGGTTGTCTCATGAAAAACATTTTCTTCTTTAAAATGTGTTATATTATTTATAATAAATGAGTATCTTTCTAGATCTATCTATTAAAAAATATAAGCAAATACACCTTCAATATATACATATATATATATATATACACACGCGCCATTATAACAAGACTTTTTTGAAATGAAGAAAACAAATCTTTATTTATAGGGTCCGTTTGTTTCGTGGTTTGAATCACGGTTTGAATCGTTTTACTATAGTATTTTTTCTTACAAAAATTTAAATATTTATTTAAATACTTTATTCAAATACTCAGACTTATATTGTCAACCTATACTCCATACCCATTATGTTAAAATATTTTCCTTTTCTCATAGCAAAACAAATGTTTTTTTTTTTCGGTTATTTGTTGTTGTTTCTTTTTTTTTTTTATTTTTTATTCGACAGCTTGAGTAACAGAAAAGGACCCAGACATAGCTGGAGAAGTTGAATCCCAAACCAGCCATGGTAATCCTAATCCCTCCACTTTCTGTTTGTTTCTCGCGAAACAAACGATGAGAAAAATATTTTCTCTCAGCAATAGCCATCCGTCGTCGTAGCGTCTCTCGTTCTTTTCATTTCGTTCTTACCTTTGTTTTTCCTTCATGTTTACCTCTGATCGCGCTTGAAAGTTGCAATTTTTGTACGAATGACTCCATAGTTGCTTCGCTTCTTGTTAAATATCAAGGCTTCTTTTGTTGAATCAAGTCATAGGAGAAGAAATTTTGATTTTGAGGATGGTAATTTAGTTTTACGATTGGTCAACGGCGATTTGGTGTTGATTTGAGAAGAATATTTCGGCTTTGGTTGCTTCTTTCACGTTGAAAATGGCTGATTTAGGGTTGTTTAATACAGCTTTAGCTTATTTTGTTCAGGAACACTAGTTAATTTATTTTCGTTAATTGGTGGTTAATCTGGCATATTATTGTGTAATCATGAAACAAGCACATTTTTATGTGTGATTCCCAATTATTTTTCAGTGTAAAATAGAGGAGAGAATCTTTCTTGCATGGTTAACTTAGAAACTTGGTAAAAGAACATCATATGATATAAATTGGATCTCATATAAATTGAATTCCGTGGCAAAATATCATTTGACAGATGTCAAATTTCACATGTATTTTAGTTACATAGATATCATGCTTATGTATATTGTGCAAAACTGATAACCTTAATCTCGCCAAAAAAGGGAAAATTTTCAAAGAATATGTTAGTCACAACCTGATTTTTAACCTTTGTGATTGATGTAACTGTTTAACTGTTTCTTTCTTCTTCTAACAGGTTGAAGTAAGTGGTCAATGTAAAGCTCTTTTATTGGTATATCAGAGTTTGGGCATGGTTTTTGGTGACTTGAGCCTTTCCCCACTTTATGTTTATAGAAGTACATTTTCCGGAAGATTGCGCCATTACCAAACTGAAGATGCAATATTTGGAGCATTTTCTGTGATTTTTTGGAGTCTCACTCTCACGTCATTGTTCAAGTATGTTCTTATCATGTTGAGTGCAGATGATAACGGTGAAGGTAAGATCTGATAATTTTCTCCCCAGTGCTATAATACCATTTTCGTTTTTCAAATTTTAAGCTTTTAATTATGTAGTTGTATTGCAGGAGGGATTATGGCATTATACTCGCTTCTCTGCAGAAATGCGAAAGTCTGCTTACTACCTAACAATCAAGCATCTGATGAGGATATTTCTACATATAATTACCCAGGTAACTCAAGCAGAAATCTACCAGCATCATTTTTGAGAAGACTTATTGAGAAGCATAAAGAATCAAAGACCATTCTGCTTATTCTGGTTTTATTGGGAGCTTGTATGGTAATTGGTATTGGCATTCTTGCACCTGCAATTTCAGGTAAAGACACCTTTTTTATTTTTTATTTTTTATTTTTTATTTTATTTTTATTTTTTCATCTTTTAAGCTGTTAGAAATACTTATACAAATATATTGATTGATTTTGTGCATTTGGTTTGTTTCAGTTTTTTCTTCCATCGAAGGGCTAAAATTTCATTCAAAGGATGTACATAGCAGTAAGACTCTGAATGAGTGTTGTCTTCCTCCCCGTCCCCAAATCATAGAACCATTGTTTTGTGCTTGAGTGCCTTTCAACTTACTGATCCCTTTTATAACAATGCAGATACAGTGGTTATTATTGCCTGCCTTCTGTTGGTTCTCATTTTTGTATTGCAACACCGTGGATTCCACAAGTTGGCATTCATGTTTAGTCCCATTGTGATCTTATGGTTGCTGTCGATTGCTGCTGTTGGAATCTATAATATTTGTAGGTGGAATCCAGTTGTATATCGGGCTCTTTCTCCATATTATAGTTACATTTTTTTTAAGGTTACAGGAAAAGATGGTTTTATTTCTCTTGGAGGAATACTTTTATGTCTTACAGGTAAATATTAAGTTTGAATCTATGCTTTTCTTTTCTTTCCCCCCCTCAGGTATCTTTGTTCAAGACCTATTTATGTTCAATTTATGTCATGTTTTCTTGTCATCTGCAGGAAGTGAAGCTATGTTTGCAAATCTTGGCCACTTCACTGCAGCATCAATCAGGGTATGCATATAACTAATGGTTGCAAAAGAGAACTTTTATTTTTATTTTATTTTTGCTAGTTATGTGGACAAAATTTGATAAAATCACGAGGAAAGAACCTACCTTCTCTTTTTATTATAGTTATATATTTTATCACTGTTTTAGATTTTTAGACGAGGCTTCCAATCACAGAATAAAGCTGTTGTTAATTTACAAAGTCATCCTGAATTACTTGGTGCTTAAGGAAAATTTGAGTTGTTGACTCTAGGTGCTGTCTTTCTAGGAAACTCTGCTGATCTAAAACGTGGCAACCTATTGAGGTTGAAATTAAAGCGCACAGAAACTAACTTTATTTTGTCGTCATATCTATTTACATTCCGTACTGGGTCCTGTATTTGTGAGGCCTGGAAGGTTATATCTGAATATGGTTCTCCCTTAAAACAAATTTTATAGGTGGCAGCTGCTCTAAGAAATTGAAACCTTTCATGTCCTTGTTGTCCTTAATACCCGAGACTTTAACTGTATAATTAAAACAACAACCCGTATCCTCGTTCTCACTGTGTTCATTTACATCCCGATGTTTCACCATCTAGATTGCTCTTATGAAAAACCAACATAACGGGCTTACAAATTATTATATGGTTCCATCACGTTCTTTAAGACAAGAGGGTGGTCGAGTGTCTGGTCATGGTTGGCTTGAATATCACTTAATCAGTTCCTAGTTCCTACTTTTAGATGATTCCTCTTGAAAAGTGAAATCTATGCTTAAATTCTTTACTTTGCAGCTTTATTTTGCCTCAGTACTTTTCTCGACCATTTGCTTCAATTTGCATCTCCTGCTTTTGCATTTCTATGACTGAATGTTTTATTGCAGGTTGCATTTACTTTTGTTATTTATCCATGTCTTGTACTTCAATACATGGGGCAAGCTGCTTTTCAATCAAAGAATTTATACACCGCACCTATTAGCTTCTATGCTTCTGTTCCTGGTAAGCAGGTCTACATGTGCAGATGTTTAAAGCAATAGATCTGACTATACAATTTATAAAATGTGTAGAAGCTACCAGGAAGACTTGTGCAATTATGAGGCATTGAAAATGCTTCATAAATGCGGCACACTGCATCTTTTATGTCATGAAATCTATGGTTTGTGCTTCCTGGTTAATTATTCTCTCCCTTTTGTTCCGACTTAAGTATTATTAGGCAAGGGGCATACAAAGATTGACTCGTACCTGTTGGTTTTTTTGTCCTTGTGATCATGGAACAAGAAAGTATTCTACAGTTTGGTGTTTTTATCATTTGTTTAGGATGTGTTCCCTAAAGATCTATTAATTATTTTGTTTACAGAATATTCTTGCCGTGTTTGTAGATCCCTTCTTTTGGCCCCTTTTTTTTGTGGCAACTTTGGCTGCAATTGTTGCTAGTCAAACGGTTATCTCTACCACATTCTCAATGGTCAAAGAGTGCCATTCATTTGGATGTTTCCCACGTGTCAAGGTTGTGCATACCAGGAGATGGCTTCCTGGTCAGATATACATTCCAGAGATAAACTGGATCCTGATGGTTCTCAGTCTAGCTGTCACAATGGGATTCCGAAGCACAAAGCTTATAGGAAATGCTTATGGTAGGTCATCTTTGGTATGAATAAGCTGAAATCAATTATTATATGCTGTTCATGGGTTGTGCGCCTTTTCTACTGCTCTTGTTAATTTCACCAACGACCACGTTTTATATACCTTTTGTGTCTGAACTCAGCCCCAAAATCCAGATTTATATTCATAGGATTTGGTAAGTTGAACTGCGTAAATGTTATGCATAATGTGGCTGTGATTAAGTAATGAATAGCATGTATACATAAACAAACTGAGCTCATAACTTACATCATTTGATACATTCTGAACTCTCCATCCATCCAAGATGCTTTGAAATAGACGTATAGCCATTTTGGTGATTGGGACAACATTATCAATTAAATTTTTTTATTCCTTTTTTTCTTATATTCATATGTAATCTTTCTATCTTAATTCAGGTATTGCATACATGACTTTAACAATAGTGACAACATTGTTGACATTGCTGGTCATCAACCTTGTGTGGCAGAAGTCTCTCGTGCTCGCCCTTTTATTCACTGTATTCTTTGGATCGCTTGAGATCATCTTCTTCTCTTCTTCTTGTACGAGAATTCTGAAAGGTGGATGGTTTCCTCTTGTGTTCACTGTGATCTTCTTGCTCACTATGTATGCGTGGCATTATGGTTTGAGGAACAAATATTTGCACGATCAGCATACCAAACTCTCGATGAGGTGGATCCTCTCTCTGGGTCCTAGTCTTGGAATCATTAGAGTTCCTGGGATTGGTCTCATCTATACTGAATTAGCTACTGGCGTCCCAGCTTCTTTTACTCACTTCTTAACGACCTTACCAGCCTTTTACCAAGTGGTTGTCTTTGTCTGCATCAAAACTGTTCCTGTTTCTCATGTTCCTGATAAAGAAAGATATCTCATTGGTCGGATTGGTCCTAAGTCCTACAGGCTGTACCGCTGTATTATCCGGAATGGTTATAAAGATACATTTAGAGATGCAGATGACTTTGAAAATAATCTAGTGATGAGCATAGCAGAGTTCATCCAGATGGAAGCGGAAGGTTATGGGGCTGTTGATGGCTCTGTGGATGGCCGGATGGCAGTTGTGAGGACATCTGAAAAGTTTGGTACAAGATTGGTGATATCAGAGTTGTTTGGCCCTGGAGGAAGCAGCAGTTCACGCCCGACGGTGGTTTTGAGTGGCTACAAGTCACCCACGCTTCAGAATTTGCAGGCTAGTTATGAACAAGAATCAACCAAACTCAACCATAGGAAGCGGGTTCAGTTCGAGTTGCTGGATACAAGATACAGGGATTCTCGTGTCAAGGAAGAGCTTTTGGAGCTTGTTGCAGCCAAGTGTGCTGGGGTGACTTATATTATAGGCCACTCGCACATAAAGGCAAGGTTGAATGCACCATTTTTGCACAAGTTTTTGGTCAACATGGCATACTCTTTCCTGCGTAAAAACTGCCGGTCCCCTTCTGTGGCCTTGAATATTCCTCGTATTTGTTTGATTAAGGTGGGAATGAACTACAATGTGTAATGCAACGCTCTCTAAAGGGTGTCATATTCTGAGGAATTGTACTGAAGAGAGCAAAACTTGCTTGGACAGTTTAGTTCAACTGATTCATTGCTCTCGCTTTGCCTCCAACGTGCCATCGAGCTTTTCAGTGTAGTGCTCCTGCCAGAAATCGTATTGGTGGAGCTCACCAATCATATCCAGTGAATCACTTGAAAAGGTTTTTTTTTTGTTTTTTGTTTTTTTCCTGTCAACTCATTCCCAGACTTTAAGGCCACGTCTGTAATTTTTCTGGGAATCTTTGGTTTTTGTGATACATCTCAAATTCAGGTGTGTTTGCCAGTTGGAAATGCAGTTTTGTCTCTTTTTTGTATTGAGTTTCAGTGAAGCAACTTATTTATTTGTAGAGTGGAATAATGGTGGAAGTTCTTGATGTAACAAAAGGAAAATTCAAATCAGTCTTTGCCATTTGGATTTCATTTTCAAGAGAATTTCTTAAACGGGTCCTTCTGGGTCAAAATATCAAAATGCTGCAATCCCAAAATGTCACTATCTTATGCATGGGAAGTCTTGTATGTAATGGCATCAAAGTTGCGTCTAATATTTTCACACAGTAGCATTCCGTTCCTCTTCATGTAAAACGCCAAAAGAGTGTTTACAGTGTAAAGCTTTCACATGCTATTATTTAAAATAAAAATATGTTACAGTGTAAAGTTTTTAAATATTACAATGTTTTTATTGTAACTTACAGTTTCAATTATATTTTCAAATACTCTTTGTTATCAGACTAGTCTGGTTTTTGAACTGTGGATAATGCTATAAAACATACCAAGACTGGGATAATAGATTTAATCAGGAATCTCTTTAACATGACAAACCTAAACAAAATTCAGAAATTTAGAGAAAAAAGCATTCCTACGCTAGTATTACTATTTTCCCTTCCATCATCCTTAGTGTTAATTTTTCATTTTTAACTTGTTAGATTATTTTTAAGTATTTTTCCTTCAAACTATGCTGATTATTTCACTATGCCCCCCATTTGTAAAATGCTCTACTTCATTTTCTCACTTTATTCTGTTAATAAGTCTCCTTTTATCTATTTTGGTCGGCTTAACAAATAAATGTCGTTTTTGTTTCACGTTTAGACCATCATGACAACTCACCCCATACACACACAAAGAGTATAAATAATTTTTACAAGTCATTTCAATAATAATAATAATAAAAAGAAGAAGGAGAAATTATGAGTCCATCCAGTTAATCTGCCCTAAATCATGATCTAGAATGCTAGATTCCTGGCCAGACATGGAAAATTTAATCCTTGAAAAAAAAAAAAAAAGGGTTCCCCAAGCGCAGAAAAACGCAATTTTCAAGTTGCAACCGCAATTTACTCAATAATACAAGTACACGTGTATACACCTCAACTATATATATATATATATATACTCGGAAGATATATCCATGTCAAATTATTATTACATTACCAGATTTAGATATTTCCAAACACCCCAATTCCACCACCTAATTTCTCAGCCACAATAATATAATTCCATTTTACCCACCAACATCTCAATAATAAATTTTTATTTAAAAAAATAAAAAGGATAGAAAAATCTATTTTTTTGCTATGGGGAAATTAGGTTGACTAAAAACTCGAGGCCTCGAGGCGTCAAAAACGAAAGCGTACGGTACGGCCTCCCTCCGATGCGAACAGTTCTTCTGGGAGCCTTCCAGAATCGGATTCCGAGTCTCTGAATCGCTCGCTTTTGCTTCTTGCAATCGAGATTGAAGATTGAAGATTTCGGTTTCGATTTTGAAATTCGAATTCGAAGCGGAGAACGAAGAATGTTGAGCTCGTCTTGCTCTCAGGCTCTCCTCCGACGCCCCTTTCTCCCTCCGTCGACTCCGATTCCGAGGGTTTCGAGCCGCCCCAGAGAGCGGTTTCCGATTACTCGCAGCTTTCGGATCTTTGAATCTCGTTCCAGGCCTTCAAATAAGGTTTGGCTTTTGATATCGAATTTAAGCAATTATTCGTATCTTTCGATTCCGTTTCTTCTTCTTTTTGTTTTTGTTTTTTTCCGTTTCTGATTTGTATCTTTTAATTAATTCTGTTCTGTTGAATAATTTGAAGTATTGTTGGTGTATATTACTTCTGTATTAAGTTTAGGATTTGGTTCTCATACTAAAAAAAATCTATGGCGTGTAAATGGGGTCAACTCTTGCGTTAATTTAATAGTTATTTGATTAGTATTCTTGAGTTATTCATAAAAATAGGAGGAAAGAAGAATGATGAGAAATTTTGTTGTTTTTTAAGTAGTGTTTCTGGAAATTGTTTCTTGTTTATGCTTCTTATAGATTGTTTTCGAGAAAATTAAATATAAAGAAAGTGAGGAGTTTAGTTTATGTACATTTGTCGGCTTCCTCTACAGGAATGGACAAAGATTTCATGTTTTAGACATCAGGATTCTTCATCGGAAACCAAAAAGCCTGAGTATGTTGAACATACTGCGCCTGATGAAGTTGTTGAATCCGAAATACAGAAGTCAGAGTACGTCGAACTCACTGCGCCTGCAGAAGTTGTTAAATCAGAATGCAATGATTCAAAAGCAGTGAAAAAGAATTTGCCGTCTAGGATTGGGGAGGTAACATTTGGCTTGGTTTTATGTGACAAGTTTAAATGTTTGATTTCTTTTGCTGATGTTCTTGACGCTATTTTTAGTTGTATGCCAAATTCTTTGTGAGATATGTGAAAAACCCAAGGTCCAACGATCTCATCGAGCAAAGATATTCTTTATTATAACAATGCCAATCTTCTATACATTGTTAGTCGGATTCATTTTGCACGTGTGGTAGTTGTACGCTATAAGATTAAATAATTTAAAGCCTTCTTATGATTAGAATGTTTCAAGACCACACTGATCAATTGGTGCGACATCTGATAGGCTTTCTAAATTGCTAAGAATTTTACGTAAATAGGACTTCAAAAAAAATATTGATTTTAACCCATAATTATGAAGATGATTTGAGTATTTATTGAGCTTCATGTAGTAATTTTAAAGATTGTGGACGAGTGTTAAGGGGGTTGGTAGTTCTCAGTGGCGGCCATTATCTTGTGCTAAATTTATTTATGAATAACGTGCTGTATAACTTTTAGTGAATGTATTAGTTCTACCTGCGCCCAATTTAGTCATGAATAACAAGTTTTATGACTTTTTTCACATTAGTCCCACCCCACACCATGAGCAAGTTTTTCCAAATTATATTAAATTTCATCACTTATTTCCCTATCTGGTTTTTGTATTGAATACTGGATATGTATAGTATTCTTTTTAATGTTTCAAAATGGTAGCTCAGTTACTTGTTTAGACAATGACAACGGATCACATTGTTAAATTGTAAACATTGTTCATGAACAGATAAAAGGATTAGTCATGCAAAAGATATTCACTGACTGGCTTCATTCAACTTCAGCTTGCAGTTGCAGTTTTTAGGTCAATTGAGAGCCGGTGGACTGTGCCATGGACAATGGAGACCATATTGCAGGTGAGTGTTACCACCTAAATGATACGTGATGAATCTTTGGAGTCAAAGGAAGCTAGTAAGTAGGCTATTTGTTACCATTAAAGGCTTTTAGAGTAAATTAAAAACCCGAGGAATATGATAGATCTTAACTTTATGGTTAAGATTAAGGAACAACTTCGAAAGCATTCTCAAGATCTTGGATATCAAGTTGTTTCAGTGGCTTCTACTTGTTTCAATATAATGAATGTCCTACTTCTAAACCACTAAAATCTACGTTGACGTCAATATTAGCATATAAAAGTTTATTGTTATTTGAAGATAGTGCAGGTTCTAATTACACTGACTGGTGATGCAGGTTATGCTTCTTTGGGTTGCTGCGTTCTGTTTCATAGGTTCTTACATGGTTCCATTTGCAGCGCATTTGACGGGCCTCAATAGGGAATCACTTACGCTTCGAGGACAAGCCTTATTCAGCCTGTTGACTGATATTACAGAAGGTCTTGCTGGAATAATGATTCTTCATCGCTGCTTGTCTCGTTTCCGTCCTCTTCCTCCAGATTGGTTCAGATTTAGCTTGAAAGGAAACTGGTACATTGATGTTGTTCTCGGATGCCTTATGTTTCCCCTTGTTAACGGGCTCTCACACTTTAATCTTAAACTCTTGCCTATCTTACCTTCCACACCTGTTACTCTGTCAAGCGTTGAGCAGTCAGTATTGGCATGTGACCGAGTAGCAATGGCACTGTATGTAATAGTAGTATCAGTTTGTGCTCCTGTATGGGAGGAGATAGTCTTTAGGGGCTTTCTTCTTCCCTCGTTGACCAAGTACATGCCTGTATGGTGTGCAATACTAGTGAGCTCAGTTGTATTCGCTTTAGCGCATTTCAACATACAGAGGATGCTTCCACTTATTTTTCTTGGGGTGGTGATGGGTGCCGTTTTTGCACGGTCAAGGAATCTATTACCGTCGATGCTTTTGCATAGCCTTTGGAATAGCTTTGTTTTTCTAGACTTGATGAAGTAGCTGCTGCCTGCTGCATATATACTTTGCTTATAGTTTGGTATTTGACAAACCCATTTCACATATCGTCTATTCAGGACTTCAGGTCAAATTTGTGGCGCAAACGCATCCTGTCCAAGAGTTATGAGCCCCTCCAAGGCTGGTCTGCGCGCTCAATTTCAATAATGTCGACCCATTACGTCTAAAGAATGCACTATAGCTCCCACTAACTGATTGTAAGTTATCAATGGGTTTAGGAAGAGACTCGGTATATCCGGAGAATCGGTTGGCAATTCCATCTTGATGATAAGTGGCATGTGGTCAATGGAAAAGAAAACTTTTTGTACATTATATTTTTCTGTAGGAGATCTTTAAAGCATAGCATTTGCAAAGTTCTTGTAGATTGATGAGTCCTTGTTTATTTCCTCTCTCTCTCCCTTAATTCTTTCTTGGAATATGAAAATGCAAGTCTCAATGAGAAGGAAAAAGAAAAAAAATAGACTAATTAATATATTTACAACAGTACGGAATTTTATTGTAAAAGGGTATGATTTTGTGTCTAATAATAATATTGTTGTACCTTAGAAGGGGCACAAACTATTTTGCTCGAATTTCTAAGAGGTATGTTTATCCCCAATATCTGTAACCACTGCAGTATAGCCCTTTTAGCTACTAACTTTTCCTGTAGAAAAGCGAATAAAAGTTCTTCCTTTGTGGTCAGAATATATTTCCCCTTCACTAGCACTTTTTAGACATTAATCGTCACCATTAATATTGTTGATCTTGCTTTTATGCGTGTCTTTTTATCAAAGCAAAAGCCCCTCTTTTCCTTTTTTTAGGGGCCATAATTAATATATCTCCAAAGTCGTGTAGCGCCATAGCCATAGACAAAACAAGTGGTGTTTGATCATGGTGAAACTAGACACAACATTAGTGGTTCAGAATTTTGCTCCCTTATGTATCATGCCTTAAAAAATGCTTTTACTGAATCGTTACTTCTCCTCGTGATGCTCCCTTGAAATTTTTTCTTTTATTTTATATGAAATTTTATTAACTTAGTCTTTTTCCCTCTAACTTATATTTCGTCTCCTCTTAAATTTGAAATTCTTTATTTTGCCCTCATCTTATTAGTTCAGTCACATTCCTGTCCTTTTTGGCTTTTCTCCTGCATACTATGGCAAGCCAGATATTAAAGATTCCACTCACATGGTCTCTAACTTTGTCCCTTAACTGATGCAAATATAGGAGATTATATTATTCTTATTAGCACTCATTGGATTTTATGCACTGCTTGGCCCGCCTGTTTCCCACCCCAGGTGGCATAAAATAAACATGTACATAGCAAATAGGAGAATGCAACAAACAAAGAACTTAGGTTATGCCGACCCCAAAATGGTTGGTTTCATTATTTGCATTAATTTGGAAAACCCTACAACCTGGCAATATTGCCTCTGTTTTGCTTTAATAAGGAATTTTTTAAACAACAACAACAATAATAATAGTAAAAGGCATCAAATTAAGACGGTGAATTATCTTGGGGAAGTTAAAAGACATGTATAAACTTATAATTTTAACCTATATATTTACACTTCAGTTTTTTATATATCAGATCGTCATGCAGTGTTTGTATTTAATTTAGTTCATGAATAGTGAATTCTTTATTTCTTTTAAAAAAAGTGAATTTTAAAGCATATGCTTCATGTGGTTAATTTAACGGTAAAATAACACCCAACTCCATATAAAAATAATAAGTTTGAATCTAATTTTTTTTTTTTAAAAAAGAGCATGTTTCAAGACTACTATATATGCATATACATATAAATTTGAAGATAGTATTGTTAGACATGTATGCCCTAAGGAGTAAAAATGTAATAAGTTTTGGAGACATTTTTATCAATAAAGAATTTATTCATTATTTATATACCAAATCTTGTCCTCTTTACGTTCATATTTGTTGAATGTATGTTAAACAAACAATAGTCTGAGACTATCAGTCTAAACCTTAAGAATTGGGCATATGATGGACAGATTATGCAGAAGACACGATTCTTAAGATGATGGTCTAAAACATAAGATCCGCAATCAAGGTAATAAAGTTGGGCGCTTTATACATGCAAAGATTGTTATGTTGTCTATATCCCTTTTGGGAGCTGGTTTATCTTGACCATTGGAGGTGGACTCCGTGAATAGAAACATTGGCATGTTGTCATAGGTGACAATGTGTTGGATCGGGACATAAAGTAAATTGATTTGGATTAATAATTCTGTCTCAACAAATCGATTCACTTTAGACAATCATTTGTGTTGTATCTTAATCTTGAGATGAATAGTGGGCCCGTTGTCTTGAATTATGTCTTTTAATGTACCAAAGGGTAACACCCACATCTTAATAGTGGTATGCATGCTGGTACATTAGAGGCATGACTCTTGATGGTGTAGACTTGTTATTCATAGATATGGAATCCATAGCTCATCTTTAGGAGTAATGATATCCTCTTATATATGTTGTCCTGTAATTGAAAAACTAAAGCGCTCAACCATTTAGATACATAGGTGTAACCGAATAGTATACTATCTTTGGATAGTAAGTTTTCTGATGGTGAGATGATGGAACGTAAGATAAAAATAATCGGAAAGGTAAGACAGAACTTGTCCTTAAGCCGATTATGGATTATCATATGGGGATACGATATACTGTGATATGTCATGGAGACTTAGCTATACGAGCTTCGTAATTCTATATAGTTCGAGAGTGCAGCTCCAAGCTTTTAGTGGAGTAGCGTTGGAGTTGATAATTATGAAATGTATGTCTGGGATATTGGGTTTCATAATTATCGAGAGCTTGAACTATATAGGTCCATTTTGGTCCCCTTTGCTAGCCCACAACATCCTGTAACGATACAACGTGTTTTTTTAATAATTGGTGACTTATGTCGGATTTGTCAGATTGGTTTAAAATTTAAAAGAATCAAATAATTCATGTTGTTTATTGGTTGAATTAATTTTGTGATAAAATTAATTCTAGATAAACTTGTTGAATTATTAAGATCGGATAATTATTGTATGTTTATCAGTTGATTTAATTTTTGGATAAATTAGATCAAGATAAACTTGTAGAATTATTGGGAATTAATTTATTTTCTTAGAGATTATCTAGATAAAGTTGTTTTGATCAGATAACTTCTCTATTGGGTTATTTGAATTAAAACTGAGACTTTATCTTATAGAATCTCGGGTGAAAAATAAAAGATTCGCGAGATTTTTTATTCGACAGTTCAGCCTGCCGATGGACGTGTTCGGCCGGCCGATGGGACCTGTTCGGCTTGCCGATCAGGTGGTTCGACCTGCCGAACCATCGAAGGATAAGATTACGCGTTTCCACACGGATCTTATCAGATATTGATCCGAACTTGATTCTGTTTCGAGTTTTTGAGATCTAATCTGATAAGGACTGACCTTAGGATCAATCTCTATATAAATGGAGTAAGTCTTATGAGTTACTCAGATCAATTGAGAGATTAAGAGTGATACTCTGCTACTGAGAATCTAAAAACTCCTTGAGAGCTTTTGTTTACAAATCACGAACACTTGTTTTGGGTTCTCTCGATTGGTTGGAAGGAGAATCACCGGTGGAAGAGCTGTACGTGTGAGCCCACACTCACTCCGGTCGTGGATAGAGAATAGCAAAGAAGACCAGTTGGTTGAAACGTTATTTCTCTTCACAGATTGTGGAGGTTCTTAGGCACACAAAAGTTAATAAGATCTGGTTAATTTATACATATAGCATGTTAAACTTGTATTTTAAAAATTACTTTTATATAAATTTTTAAAATTTTACTGTATACTGTTTTTTCAACAAGTACTTGCGCGTTCCTTCCATGCCACTTGCCAGCCGCAACAGGCTGGCCAATGTATCAGGATTTCCATACTTAACGAGTCAACTAATTCCAACCAAATAAGGAAATGGACGGAAAGAAAGAGAGAAAAAAAAAAGAAAAGAAAAGCTGTATTTATTATTCCCACAAATGACAAGCGGCTATTTGTTGGAAAAAGTGCGTTATGACTCGACAGCTAGTGCAAGTTGCGTCTTGTGCACAGAGAATTGAATCCTTTCATAGGCTTTACCCTGCACTTACAAAGAGGACAACACTAACAAAGAGATCGGGAGATCGTAACTGATTTCCAGGCACAACTTTAGCTACTTGCACTGAAAATATTGTCAAGGCTCTCTCCAGGTCACGTGCAATAGGTCCAGCTGTAGTGGATGCATTACGCAGGCGCTAGCCAAAAAAAAAAACTTCGCAGGCCACTTTCGGCAGTGGTTTTGTTGTTGTTGTTGTTGTGTTCAAAAACCATTTTTTCTCCCACAACAATTTAAATTTCTATTTAAATTTTTTATTTAAACTTATAAACTAAATGGGTCATTAGCTATTAGGGTGTTTCATAAATAATTTAAATACTGACACTATAACATGTGAGAATTTTATACTGTAATATATTTATTGTTTTACATTATAAACTTATGAGTTTGATTTTTTTTTTTTTGAGAGACACTATAGAGAGACGCTATAAATACATCGGTGAACTGGAAGTTTTTCCTCAAGGCGTGAAAGCAGTTTCCGTATACAAGTACCACCATGGTGATAGTAGTGCACCAAAGTAAAATTTAACTATTTTTAGATTACTTTGCTTGGCTTTGTGCTTAATGGACGTTTTTATGATCTTTCAATGCAAATAGTTATGATTATGATTCAATGTAGATTTTCTTCAATCTGTGAGGCTTGTTTAGTTATGTCCAAAAACCTAACTGTGATTGATTGCACCCTCTTTGACGTATAGTTTTTAAAGATTAAAAGAAAAAAAAAACAATTTACCGTTTGTTATATGTTATGTTATCCGAGTAGGGACATGTTCCCTACCCAATTTTTTTTTTCAAAAAAAAAATCTGACTTTTACCCCGTAAAATTCTTAGAAATTATAGTTATGCCCTTATAATTTGCGTAAAAATTATAAATATGGTCCCATTGAAACATATTGTTATGTTTTACTTTACAGAGTAAAATAATAATAAATGTGTCTACACTAAGTAATTGAAATATATAACTCTTTCTTCATAACATGAAATACTATCTCTAATATTTTATAACGCACCTGGAGTGAAGAATAACCATCCGTGGACTATAATTGCGTCGCACTCTTACAAAACTTGTCGTTTTCGTATTTCCATGGAGCTTGCTTCCAAATTTTTTTCACGTACCATTTTTTTCCCATCCCTACATGAAATTAAACATTCTTATAATTCTATTTTATATAAAAGAAATTATAAGTCTTTCTGGCCGTATGTGGTGTATTATACATCTTTAAGTACAGACAGTAATCATAAGTTTTTAAAAAAAGACAAGACTATGATTTGGGGACATGACTGCTGCATAATCAAGATTCAAATATCATAAAGTACTCCCTTTTCAGGGTGCTCTTCTATATGAATTTTCCAAATATTTTATTCATATTATAATATACATCAAGTAGACTGGTATATACATATATATATATATATATATATATATGTGTGTGTGTGTTTGTATGTATGTACATGATATATGCTAGTTGCAAACTTTTTTCCAAAACTCTTCTTAGTATAAAGAAAATAATGGTATGCCCATGGCGCTAATTTCTTAAGAGGGCACCACTTCTGGAGGTCGTATATGCATAATTATGACGTACGTATTAATATATATATATATATTCTCTCTCCCATGCACAAGATACAGGGCGCTTCTGAGCCGTCAAAGAAAGCACAGTATGGCGGGTACCTTCTACATTTAGCGGCCAAGATACCACATAGGACTCAACAGGTGCAGTCACCTGAGAGGATGGCATTCAAGCTTATCCCATTTGCTATGTTGGCGCAAGTGCAACAAGCCACATTTCACGTCAATTTCATTTCCATTTGAATTTTTTTACGGTTTTTTTAAATCAAAAGAAAGTACAGTACTACTGTCAAGAAAATTCAAAAAAAAAAAGGAGAGAGAAGGGAAAAAAAAAGAGTACACTATTTTGCACACACCCTCTTGCGCCATACGGCCCATGCCTATCGAGATTTACGTACTTGTTTTTATCTCATATTATTATTCTCCTAAAAACAAAATCATTTTTTCTCAATTATCTCTAAGGAGAAAAAAATTATTAGACCATTATTGATTGATAATAAAGATAAATAAATTAAAATATAATAATTTTTAGTAAATAATTTTTTTAAATTAAAATAAAATTTATTTTTGTATAAAATGATGTTGAAAAAAACACGAAGCAACAATGAGAAAATGTAAATAAAAAAAAAGAAATAAAAAAAGAAAAAGAAGAAAAAAACAAAGTTAAAATTGAAAATTCTATTGTTTGAAAAGAACTCGTAATTATAAAAATATTATGTATTTAAATATTTTAAAAAATATGCTATTTACTTATAATACATTAAAATTGTGCTATTTGATACAATTTTTCTTGTTTTTATGACCAGGTTAGATAAGACACCTCAATTTTAAAATGTTAGAATTCTCACTTTTTACGGAGGAATTTCAAAAAACATTGTTTTTTTAAGGGCAAAAAAATTGTGTTCAATAATACTCGTATCTTTTACAATATTAAAATGGTATATTGATGCATACAAGAAAAGTCATACTAATATTTTGAAATTGTTTTTTACGGAATAAAATGTCTTTTCTATTTCTTTTCTTTTTTATTTTGGTTAGTAATTAAACAAAACTGAAAATATTAGTTCTATATCACAATTTGTTCATATAAAAAATATATTATTTTTCAATCTACTTATTAGTAAAAGGTATTTTTAATTTTTTTCTTGTTTTATACTCCTTTGACAAAAATGAGAAAAGAAAAGAAAATACATTTATATTTAAAAATCGATTATACTTCTGTTCAAAAAAATCGATTATACTAAAATAAATTCCTTTTTACGTCTAAAATCTGTCCTACTTTTTCTTCTTAAATTGTTGGAATTCCCTATTTTAGTAAAATAAAAATAGAAAAAAATTAAAGAAAGAAGGTCAACCAGACGTCAAACTGTCAAACCTAATCACAAAACGTCAGAACCATGACACGTAACAGACTTGTCGTGAAAATAAAATAAGAAAAACTAGTACATTTTTTCTCTGTCTCTTCCTTACTTTTTGTCTTAAAAAAACTCAAACCCGTATCAGCAAGGCCCTGAAAAAGCGGGAATTCAAGGAAAGTAAACCATCTCACAGACTCGCGCTTCCCACCACCAACCAACCACCGCTCTCCTCTCTCTCCGCCGCCACGAGAAACCTTTCTCCGGCGGCTTCCTTAAGATCCGCTTCTTTCCCTATAAATAGCCCCTAAGAAACTCAACACCAAACACAAATTTTCACTCTCTTTGTGCAAATAATGAGAGAGAAACCGCACAGATCGGGGATTTTTCTTCGCTTCCTTTTTCTCACTCACTCAATCAGGCACAAGAATTTTGTCTCTCTCTCTTTCTGTTTTCCCTTTTTTCTTGTCTTTTAACGTAGAGAAAGCTCATACTTATTCTCAAAAAGAGCAAGGAAAAGGTTTTTTTGGGTTTGGTTTTTGAATCTTTTTTTCTGGTTTGAGAGAGAAAGATCGAGAAGATGGAGCAGAAAGGATTTCTGTTATCGGCGTTGGGGGTAGGGGTGGGAGTGGGAGTTGGGCTTGGGCTGGCTTCGGGCCAGACCGTCAGCAAATGGGCCGGGAACGCCCCGTCCAACGCCGTCACCCTCGACGTGATGGAGCAAGAGATGTTACGGCTTGTCGTTGACGGCCGAGAAAGCAAAGTCACCTTCGACGATTTCCCCTACTTTCTCAGGTCTCTTTTATTTTTCATCGTTTCCTCTGTCTTTCTTTTTCTTTTTTCTTTTTTTTGGAGAAAAGATTTTTTTTTAAGAAATGAATATAATATAACAGATATTTTTACATGTTCAATTCAGTGCTCTTCCTTTTCCGAGACGTCAGGATCAAGTTGTGGTTTTCCGTGAATTACAGGGATTAAAATCTCCTAGTCTGATATAATGTAGTTTTATAAGTAGTCATTAATTTTTTTTTTCTGCGTGAAATTATTTATTAATCAATATTTACCTCGTTTAAATTAGACTATATATATGTTTTCCTTTAAAAAAAAAAAAAGTCCAAAATTGAGATTCCTTCGCGTCACGTGGGTGTTTTATCGGGCTTTTAGGATAAGAATTGTTCTTTTTCTGCATGTCCTTTGCGTACTCCGATGCATTTTCTTCACGTTGTAGTATATTTTATTTGGATTATTTTCTTTGCTTCCCACATGTAGCAAGTTTTAAACTTAAATGGAATGAGACTATTCTTCTTCTTCTTCTTCTTCTTCTTCTTCTTTTTTTTTTTTTTTTCTTTTTGGAATTCCTCATTTTAACGTGATGATTCAGTTTTCATAAACCATCGTTAAAAATAAAATGTTTAAAGAGTGTAGTTAGAATCAAAATTTTTGAACTAAAAGCTCGTAATATACAAGAGTTTTATACCGTAACTTATTTTTTTTATTACTATAATATGTGAGAGTTTTATCCTATTACAATTAAATATTTTAGTTAAAACTTACTTTGCTATACACCCATTGACCTAAAATGATTTATATCACGACCACAAGTGATGACATGTTGACAGTATAAACTTGCATCCCAACTCACATTATTAGTGTTTCTAAACATTAAGTTTAAATGCTATATTGTGTTACGGCAATGGAGTATCATGTGGGCTTGTGGTGATGATGCGCTTGTGGACATAGTTTTTAAGTATTGGGTTATTTTTTTAAGATGTTAAATGTGAAAGTTTGTTTATTGCTAGCCTAGAATCTCTAAGACCGTACCCCTATGTACCCTTTCTTTGATAAGATGAGGGTGACGCCCTCTCATCCTAGGTGTAGGGCCCACCTATAGAGCCTTTAACAGATATTTTCGTCAACCTCTGGTAATTAAGAAGGTATAATGCTAATGATGGTTGTTCCTTTCCGGACTTTTCTTTAGTTAAAAAAAGAAAAGTTCCCTCGTATTAGCACTATTATGCAATTTAATGAACTAATAAAAAATCTTCAAAACAAGGCATTTTTCAGTAGTGAAAAAAAAATGCGTTGGAGAGAGAAAATTTGACAATAGATTGTATAAGTGAACCGTTATAAATCCAGCATATATGCTCTGTTTATTTTAGTTCATTTTCTTAGTGGTATTACAATCTAGGCGTGCAACATTTCATCACCCTCAAATTTCACTAAACCAAAGATGGCTAGGCTAACTATTTTCTAATAAACATATAATCTAATCGCTATTATCATCAGTTTGTGCAGTCATAAGTTGGCTAATGTGATTTTGAATTTCAGTGAACAAACGCGAGTGTTGTTGACAAGTGCAGCCTATGTGCATCTCAAACACGCCGAGGTTTCCAAGCACACACGAAACCTTTCTCCTGCAAGTCGAGCAATTTTGCTCTCAGGGCCTACAGGTTTGTAAGATTAATGTGTACGGATTGTTATCATTATTTTTTTTTTTTTATGTAACGTGTTGTTACAAACTTCTTTTTTTTTTTTTTTTTTCATTTTTTCCTTGAAGAACTTTACCAACAAATGCTTGCCAAGGCTTTAGCACATGACTTTGAAGCCAAGTTATTGCTGTTGGATATAACAGATTTTTCACTGAAGGTACATGTCCTGAATTTTTTTTCCCCCTTTTAAGCATTTGTTTTCTTGTTCTAATTTTTAAGTTGATTTTTTTTTTCTTTTACAGATTCAGAGCAAATATGGCAGTGCAAACAAAGTATCTGTAAGCTCTATAATTCATTTTTTACTATTTCTTTTGCTGAGTGGATAGGATATCTTATTCGAGCTTTTAGATGACTTTATTAGAATGTGCTCCCTAGTTAGATATTGAAACATTAAGTTTTTGTTGAAATTGTTGTCCAAACATTATATTCTGCTTTGAATTCCTTAACTCAACTTTCCGGAAAATGAATAGCTTTTGAGAATCAAACTTGTTTTGAAGTCTTTTACAAGGTCTACTTCGGAGTCAACGCTAGAGCGAATGTCGGGCTTGTTTGGGTCTTTCTCTCTCCTTCAACAAAAGGAGGAACCCAAAGGTATAATTTTTTTTAAGCATAATTATCACCTTTTACATGATGCTGGTCTTTGGGGTTTTTGTTCTAGTTGATTTGTCATGTCGATTAAGTACATCAGAACATCGAATTAGTTTTGTTTGCAGGCCTTAGGAACCTTTCAATTGAAGAACCTTTCGTTTAGTTAGTAGTGTTTCAATTGCAGACAAACATATACATGAAAGAAAAATATAATTCTTTTTACCTCAATAGGATTACAATTGTATACGTTGTTCTGCCTTTGTCAAGGCCCTGACTCAGAAAATTATGTTGCAGCAGGCACATTAAGGCGTCAGAGTAGCGGAGTTGATATCAAACCGAGGTACCGAAAGAGACATGTTCTTCGTTAATCACAAGAAAAAAAATATATACTCCCCTTTTCATTTGTTTCATATTATTATACTTTGGCTATAATCATGGTCCTCTCATTGCAGGGGAGAAGGTAGTAGTGCTCCTCCGAAGCTCAGGAGAAATGCCTCAGCCGCGGCTAATATCAGTATCCTTGCCTCTCAGCCCACTGCAAGTACAGGTTCTTTCAACCACTCTTCTCTCTACCTCAAGAAGATGCAGTCTGTGATGAGAATATCTTTTTCCTTTAGCAATGAAATTTTCTTATTGATTAAATTGGGGAATGCCATTTGCAATACCTTAAAAAATGATTTTTTTTACGTCAATTTTTTAATTCTTTTTTTTGTGTTTAGGCTCTCTCAAGCGCACAAGCAGCTGGTCTTTTGATGAAAAACTCCTTATACAATCTCTCTACAGGGTAATTTGATGTTATTTATGGTATTTAGAATCTCATCAGTTGAAACATCTTATAATTCCTTTTTTTCCCCACGTCTTGATCACTGGTACAAAAATTGTATTCCCTTGCAGGTTTTGGTTTCGGTTTCAAAATTCAGTCCCATTGTGCTGTACCTCAGGGATGTTGACAGGTTCTTATCAAGGTCGCAGAGAATATACAAGTTATTTCAGAAGATGTTGAATAAACTATCTGGATCGGTGCTTATCCTGGGCTCGGAGATTGTTGATCCAAACGACGGTTACAGAGAGGTGGACGAGAAGGTCGCTGCTCTTTTCACCTACACAATCGAGATCAGGCCACCCGAAGATGAATCTCATCATATCAGCTGGAAATCCCAATTGGAGGAAGACATGAGAATGATCCAAGTCAAGGATAATAGAAACCATATCATGGAAGTACTATCAGCGAACGATCTTGATTGCGATGACCTGTACTCGATCTGTATTGCGGATACAATGGTTCTCAGTAACTACATAGAAGAGATTGTGGTTTCAGCAATTTCTTATCACCTCATGCATAACAAGAATCCCGAATACAGAAACGGAAAGCTCATTATTTCTTCGAAGAGGTAAGGTTAGAACTTGGAAGATCTTGTTTTTCCCCCCCTCAGAAACGTATTCCGGGATTTAATATTCCACATGTTCTTGATGTGTCTTTCTCTGTGGAACAGTTTGTCCCATGGATTGAGTATATTCCAAGAACGCAAATCTGACGGTAAAGATTCATTAAAACCGGAGGCTCAGGCCAAAACATCTAAGGTTTGTTTTTTCGTTTTGCATTTCTATGTCCTCTCTTTGATATGGAAGTGTCAAAAAGTACAATTCTGATCTATCTATCTAGCCCTTTTGCCAATCACAGGAAGCAGAAAGCAAAGCGAAACCAGAAACGAAAGCTGAAAGCAGTACTCCTGAAAATAAGCCTGCAGAAGCTGAGTCACCAGGTTCAGTTACAAAGACTGATGCTGATAATTCGGTTCCAGCAGCAAAAGCTCCGGTAAATTTCCAGTTCAAACTTTTTATTCTGCTTAAGAAACTTGAAGAAAAATTTAAAGAACAAAATTAAGCTCAACTTTTCTGGACAAAATTATGATCTCAACTCATCAAGTTCACGTAAATCATAATGGCATTTCATGTTTATACTATGCATGAGGCAAATTTCTTTTCTGTAGTTTTATATTTTTTGCATTTACAGTGAGAGGGGTTTTATCACTGCTTAACAGGAAGTACCGCCTGATGACGAATTTGAGAAGCGCATTAGGCCAGAGGTGATACCGGCGAGTGAGATTAATGTGACATTCGCTGATGTTGGCGCCTTGGATGAGATCAAAGAATCCCTTCAGGAATTAGTAATGCTTCCTCTTCGAAGACCAGACCTCTTCAATGGAGGCCTTTTGAAGCCTTGTAGAGGAATACTGCTATTTGGGCCTCCTGGAACTGGGAAGACAATGATGGCAAAGGCCATCGCTAAGGAGGCAGGAGCAAGCTTCATCAACGTATCCATGTCCACCATCACGTCGAAATGGTTCGGAGAGGATGAGAAGAACGTTCGAGCGCTCTTCACACTCGCAGCCAAAGTTTCCCCAACAATTATCTTTGTAGATGAGGTCGATAGCATGCTAGGGCAGCGCTCAAGAGCTGGGGAACATGAGGCCATGCGAAAGATTAAGAATGAGTTCATGACTCATTGGGACGGGCTCTTGACAAAACCAGGCGAAAGGATTCTCGTCCTTGCCGCAACAAACAGGCCATTTGACCTTGATGAGGCAATTATAAGGCGCTTTGAGAGAAGGTATGACTGCATATTTTGTTATTTTTTCACTCTCCCAAATTTGCTTTGAAGTTTTATGGAATTATATAATCTATGGACCATGTTATTATTGTAAATTAAAAGAAAGTCACATTTGTAAACATAAAAGTAATAATAAACTTGTAAGGACATTGAATCTTTCTTGCTCTAATAATGGAGAAAGATTTGTCCGAAATCTCCAGTTAGGCTAACCAAAAAAGGGTTGGGACTTTACCTAATAGGTTGATCTTTTAAAATGGAATCACGAGCCTTTTAAAAGTTCAATTTCTTTTGCGAAACTGATGACTCTAAAGAGAAACACCATTTTGTGGGGGTCATTATTTAGAATGAAATAAATGAACTAATAAATACCCCCCTTACTTATAACTTACTTGTAACATATATACGTGTTATGTGTGTTGAACAGGATTTTGGTGGGGCTTCCATCAGTGGAGAACAGGGAAATGATCTTGAGAACTATACTTGCAAAAGAAAAGGTTGAAGAAGCACTAGACTACAAGGAGCTTGCAACTATGACAGAAGGATATAGTGGAAGCGATATTAAGGTCAGCAAAGTGTTTGAATTTTTTTTTTTTAAATGAAAAATTTGGTGTTGCTGACCATTACATTTCTGTGATACAGAACTTGTGCACAACAGCTGCTTATAGGCCCGTTAGGGAGTTAATACAGCAAGAAAGATTAAAGGATTTGGTGGGTGAAGCCATTCTAGATTATACATGTTTTTCATGTTTCTTTTCTTACTTTGCTTTGACCGTCGTTTTTTAGATTGTTCTGGAGGTTGAAATAAAAGATTTGGATTATATACCATGCTGACGAGAGTCTCTTTTATCTTTCTAGGGGAAAAAGCGGAAAGCTGCAGAGGCCCCTAAGACAAGGGAAGCAGAAAACACTACAGAAACGGAAACTCATAAAGAGGAAAGAGTAATTAACCTCAGGCCCTTAAACATGGAAGACTTCAGACAGGCAAAGAATCAGGTCAACACAACTGTCTCTTTCTCTCTCTCATTGGTACACGTTCTGTTAGATATCCACTTCTATCAAAAACTTGACCTACACGTGAAAAAAATGAGTCCGCAAATAGAGCCAACACATGAAAATAATTTTTGGGAGTGCAATTGGAGGGCTTTGAATTCGGAACCTATTGATCTAATAGCATGGCGTAGGGGTTTGAACTTGAAACCTACTGCTTTGATACCTTGTTAGAATTCGAAACCTACTGTTGAATGACGGAGCCAGTATTTATTGGTAGGGGGTCATTTTTTTTATCAAGATTATACCAACACGTAAAGATATTAATTTAAGAAAGATCAAGCTTAATTTATATACATACATACTGTATTAAAATTAAAACCACTATATATGTATATAGATTAAAAATAAAGAAGCTAGGCACCCCAAAAAAAAAAAAATTGTCTCCGTCATTGCTACCGTTAGAGCATTATTCTTTCAAAAGCTTTAGCTGATAGGGGTGGACCAACACTAATTTTATAGCTGAACACATACAATTTGCCTCCCTATCTGGGATTACATTCCTTAACAAGTGTTTAGAAACCATGACTTCAATCATGTTCCCTTAACCAAGGCATAAAAGATGCAATGTTTTAACTTACTATGACATCAAAGGCATAGATTGCAGATTGGTGTTTCAGACAGGCCTTTCGTATTCAATCCGTGCAACTTTCTGACAAATTCTTGTCAGTGTTTATATTTCATTTTTGAATTGCTCACAGGTCGCTGCGAGCTTTGCAGCGGAGGGATCTGTAATGAACGAGTTGAAGCAGTGGAATGACTTGTATGGAGAAGGCGGGTCAAGAAAGAAGCAACAGTTGACTTATTTCCTATAAGACTGGTCATAAAACCACAACACTTCGCATAAAAAGAGAATATGAATGGTTAAACCTTGGTCCTTGGACCTAAGCTTTTAAAGGCAATTCTGTGATTAGAAGTTTAAGACAAACATCAACAATTCAAGCTTAAAAAACGAATTCCACTGTTTGCCTCAGTAATTGCTTTGTAAACTGTATTGTCATTATATTTAGTTTGTAGTTTAGTTTTCGAAGGATGCTAACATGTAAAATATCTTCATGAATAAGTGCAAGTAGTTGCTTTTATCTGGATTGTTGTAGGAAAAATGACCAATGAAAGAAAGGAAAAGCCTTCCGTTATTGCAGTGTGTTAAATTTTTAAAGTTTGGTGGAACAAAAGAAAAAAATTAAGGAAAATGGTAGGAATTTCAAATTATTTTCTTTTTTTATTATTTTTTTAATAAATGATGTGGGCGAATTGTGATTTTTCAATTGTTGAATTTATCTAGAGTTAAAAAAATAAATACTGAACAACTGAGATTTATAGTTTTGTCCATAAATTAAAATCTTGTGGGAGTTTTGATGGGAATGTTCGACTATATGCATTTATTGTCTTTAACTTGTGTTTGGTGAAAGTGGTTTACACTTTTTTTCAGTTATAAACAGTGTAAAATTCTCATATGTTACCGTAACACTAAAAAAAATCGCTACAGTATAAAACTCTCATATACTACATGTTCGGTAAAATTCACTAACGCAAGTGCACGTTATCGATCAAGTAATACAATAGTGAGTAAGAGTATCATCTCACAGGGACTGTTGTATAATAATCTAACTAAGTACTAAAATTGGATTAACTCTAAGGTTTATCTAGTTGATCATATGAGGTTGTGATTGAATAAATTACTGAACTAAAGTACTAAATTAAGAATAAAAATTACAATCAATTTCAAAAGATACTTCAATAAGACAAGGCGTTAAGGCATTTGATTTCACCATAATCACTAGATATGAATTTCATAAAATTATGCAACTCAATCAATAATACACATGTGATGACGGAAATTCCTAAATTATTTACTATCCTATCTCTAGGTATAGCAAACCTATTCAGTTTATTAACTCACTATATCTCTATGTGAATTTAAATAAATCAAAATGCATTAGGATTCATGAACTTTCCAAATGAAGCCACACAAATAATATGGTATATCTCTATCCATATTTAATTCATGGTTATATGTTAGATGAAGCATTTGCATAATTCTCCCTTCTCAGTTTTGAACATGCACATCAGATCATTTAAATGGTAGCTAATCATTTAAAAGCATTAAACATAATAACACATAACTCACATGAATAAAATCAATTATGGTGCATAAATATGAAATTCACATCGTCATGATTAGGTTACATCATAGCCCTAACTAAGAAAATTAGAACATAATTGAAAAAGAAATAAAATCTGAAAATTTAATTGAATCAAACATCAAGAGTTAAGAGAGCAAGAAATTCTGTCACCAATTCTTCACTTCTTACTCCGGAATGCTTGACGGCTCCTAAGAAAAATAACAACGCTCTCCAAAATTAACTGATCACCTAGCTACCCAATACTATTCTATTTATACTACTCTTAAGTTAACAAATCCCTTGTTTTGCGTCCAAAAATCGTGGTTCAGTATCACTCTGGCGCCGCGGCCCTTCTTTTCCAGCGCTGCGGCGCTTCTTCTCTGTTTTTTTTCTTCTTTTCCGCCGTAGCGCCGCGGAGCTCCCTTCCCAGCGCTGCGGCGCTGAGTTCCTGTCTTCTCGCTGCTCATGCTTTCCTTTGGGCGCCGCGGCGCTGCTCTGCCAACAAAGTTGGTCTCAGATTTCTTGTGCTTTTGCTCCCTTTTGTTTTGTTTTGTTTTCTTTCTTCAACCTACATCAATAAAATCATGCTTTTATGAAAAAGTTGGATGTTTCATGTAATTTTTCTTAAGAACATAGCAATATTCATTAATTAAAAGTGGCCAAATAACTCTCTAAACTAGAGTTATCACTACAGTAAAAACAGTTCTTACCACTCTTCCAAACATCTTATTAATCGTTTAATTGAATGCTGGAGTAACGTTTAGTGTGGACATATTGCCACATTGTTGGGGTTCTAATTGTAACTGTTACATTGGCATTCAACGGTTTCATTTTGAAACCAATTTAATTTTTATAATAGCTTTACATTAATGGTCTCATATTTTGTTTTCGTTAAACTATATTAAACTGGTAACTGAATATTCTTGCTATATATTACCTTGATGGGAGGAAATGTAAGGCTGGAAATACATAAAATTTTCACGTTCAGATTTTTATGAAACGAAAACTTGGGTCCCCAAGTCCAAAAATTCTCTTAAGAAACCAACACTATCAATTGAGATTTTGAGAGGATTTGGAAGCTCTCAAGTACAGGCAGTCACTGTACACCGTCGGACTTCTTAGAAGCAATGGCCGGAGGTAACGAAATTCACACGCTTCCGTTTACGTTTTACGATTTTGATATTTATATAGTTTTGCATGTTAGAATCGTTTTATGTTTTACATTTAGCATCAGAGCCGTAAATCACTCTGCCTTGCATGTGAACTGTGGAGTTTGTTTAAAAAAAAAAATTGTGTTCCACAGTCACGGTTGAATTTTTTTTTTTAATTCTGGGTTTTGTTTTTTAGCGTTTCTTAATTGAAACTAAGATTAGAAATCATTTAGACATTAGATTTCTATGAATTCTGCAATTTGAAACGTCAAAATTGGTGTCCGGAGGGTGAAAAACGAGCCGGGTCTGAAACCGGGTCATAATTCGGGTCAGCCGAGTCAAAACGACTTGGTTCAAGGTTGAAGACGACACAAAATGACATGTCGTTTGGTCTTAGGTTAGCCAAAATGACACGTCGTTTTTGGTAGTGAGGGGGCATTTTTCACAGCAAAGAAAACGACGTGTCGTTTTAGTCCATGAGGACCAAAACAAAATGTCGTTTGGACAGTGAACGGCTGAGTTTCAAGTAATGAAATGACACGTCGTTTTTGGTCTTAATGACCAAAACGAGATGTCGTTTTTCAATATGCAGAAATTAAAAAAAAAAACCCAAAAATTAAAAAAAAAATTGATTTTTTTCCAGATTTCTTAAAATGATATTTTTGGGGAAAATTTCATAAAATTTTTAGATTTTATATTTTTATGAGATTTTCATAATATCCACAATTTTGGTATATTTTTATGAAATTTTTCATATTATGGAATAATTTATGAAAATTTATAATTTGAATATTCATAATTTTGGTATTTGTTATGAATATTATACAGTATTTGTATGGATATAATTTTGTAAATTTATGTGCATATAGTGTTCATTGTGTATAATTTATGATTTAAAATTATGCATGCAATATTAAGTTAAATAATTTAGTACATTTAATTTTGTGCAATAATGTGCTAAATTATATTTTTGAATGTATAATTTTAATACATGCATAATGAAAATTAGTACATAAATTATGGTTCTTTGTTCATATTTATTTATTGCTTAAGGTAAATGCAATTTATTTTATGAGCAAATATTTAAGAATAAATGTCTTGTGATATATGTATTTAATTTTTGAATAATTAAAGAGTAGCCACAGCATCTTTAATTATGCAAAAAATTATGTAAGATGTTTAAATCACATATGGTAAAAAGACATTAAATTGTGATTAATCATATGTAATATGATAAATTTTATCCCACAGGAATTTTTATTGTATTTAATATGATTAGTTAGGATGATGTATCAAATTATCTTTGTTAATTTACCCACATGAATTAAGGAAAGGGAATATAATTTGATAGTGTCATTATAAAGATATATGAATCTGTTTGAGTTAAAAATTTAGCCCACGGGCAATTTTTATGTCATTTGATTCATATTTTAATGCATGATTTACATTGGTAAACATGTCATAAAGTATTGTAGCCTCAATTTAGTAACATAAGCATGTATGTTTTATTATGCAGCTATGCAAACTGTGAGTTACTCTGATTTCCAGTGTGACATTCTCGAACTTAAGGGAGACAACTATAAGGTGTGGAAGGAGAGAATTCTTCTTCATTTAGGTGTCATGGACATTGACTTGGCTATCTGTAAGGATGAACCACCTGTCATTACGGAGACCAACCAGCCAGATGACGTTAATCGTTATGAAAAGTGGGAGCGATCTAATCGCCTCTCCGTAATGTTCATAAAGACGAAGATCTCGGCAGGCATACGTGGTTCATTGGAGCAATATGACAATGTGCGAGCTCTGATGAAGACAATTGATGAGCAATTTGCTACATCAGACAAAGCCTTGGCTAGCACCTTGATAATGAAATTTTCATCCATGAAGCTTACTGGAATTCATGGTGTGCGTGAGCACATCATGCTAATGAGGGATATAGCGGCTCAGCTAAAGACACTTGAGGTTGAGATGTCTGAAACCTTCCTTGTGCACTACATCCTCAACACTCTCCCACATCAATATGGACCTTTCAAGATATCCTACAACACACATAAGGATAAGTAGTCCATTAATGAATTGATGACCATGTGTGTCCAGGAAGAAGGAAGGCTTGTTATGGAAGCGGGAGAGAGTGTGCATCTGGCAACTCAAAGGAAAAACAAGGGCCAAGCCAAGAATAAGGGAAAAGGCAAACTGCCTGCTCAAGCTGATATCAAGAAGGAATCCAAGTGCTTCTTTTGGGGCACATAAAGAATGATTGTCCTAAATATCAGAGATAGCTTGACCAAAAAGGTACTCAATTCTCACTTGTTTGTTATGAATATAATATGGTTGATGTTGAACATAACACATGGTGGATTGATTCTGGTTCTTCAATCCATGTCACTAATTCCTTGTAGGGATTGCAAGGCCTAAGGACGCCAGTGGGAAGTGAGCAGTGCATCTAGTCAGGTAACAAGATGCGCTCACATGTAGAGGCTATCGGAACATGCAATTTAGTTTTATCTAGTGGTTTTATTTTAAAATTAGAAAAGACATTTTATATTCCTAGTTTTTTTAGGAATTTAATTTCAGTTTCAAGGCTTGTACCATTGGGATTTTCCTTTAATTTTTCAGACACTATATTTAGTTTGTTTTATAGATCTGAACTTGTTAGAAATGGTATATTGTCAAATGGTCTTTTCAAAATTAATTTACAAGATAAAACTTCTTATACTTCTATGCATGTTCAAGATAATGCTGGCATTAAGAGATGTGTTATGAATGAAGATTCCTCTATGTTGTGGCACCGTAGATTAGGTCATATCTCTATTGAAAGAATAAAGAGACTAGTGAATGATGGAGTACTTAGTACTCTAGATTTTGCTGACTTTGACACTTGTGTGGACTGCATAAAGGGAAAGTAGACCAATATGTCAAAGAAAGGTGCCAAGAGGAGTTCAGACATATTATAGATCATACATACAGATATTTGTAGTCCAGACATAGACGCGTATGGTCAAAAGTATTTCATTACTTTCATTGATGATTACTCACGATATATGTATCTCTACTTGCTTCATAACAAAAATGAAGTAATAGATGCCTTTCAGGTGTTTAAGGCAGAAGTAGAGAAACAATGTGGTAAGAAATAAAGATAGTGAGATCTGATAGAGGTGGTGAATACTATGATAGATACACCGAAGATGGACAAGCGCCTGGTCCATTTGCGAAGTTTCTTCAAGAACATGGGATAGTTGCCCAATATACTGTGCCCGGTTCTCCAGATCAAAATGGTGTGACAGAAAGAAGAAACCGAACATTGTTGGATATGGTGCGGAGCATGCTTAGCAGCTCCAAGCTTCCTAGGTCTTTGTGGACTGAAGCTCTGAAGACGGCTGTGTATATATTAAACCGAGTTCCAACTAAGGCTGTCTCAAAGACACCGTTCAAGTTATGGAAAGGTTGGAAACCAAGTTTGCGACATATACGCGTTTGAGGATGCCCGTCTGAAGTGAGAGTCTATAATCCACACGAAAAGAAACTAGACCCAAGGACCATAAGTGGGTATTTCGTTGGATATGCTGAACGGTCTAAGGGATACAGATTTTATTGTCCATCACATACCACTAAGTTTGTGGAATCAAGAAATGACAAATTTCTTGAGAATGACTTGATCAGTGCGAATGATCGATCCTGGAACACCGTTCCAGAGAAAGATCATACAGATGCTCAAGCTTCCACTTCATATGATAGAGTGATTGTTATACGCGACACGCCTACAGTTCAAACGCATGTTGAACAACAGCCAGTCATTCAAGTTCCACAAATTGCTGATCAAGAAGTAGTAGATCCAGTTGAACAGCCAGCTGATCAACATGCTCCTCAAGAGAATGTTGAATCAGCATTAAGGAGATCTACTAGAGTAAGGCGATCAGCCATTCCTAGTGACTATATTGTATATCTACAAGAGTCTGACTACAACATAGGAGCCGAAAATGATCCAGAAATGTTTTCACAAGTCATGAGTTGTAAGGAATCTAACTTGTGGTATGATGCCATGAAAGATGAGATGAACTCTATGTCATCTAATGGAGTCTGGGATCTTGTCAAGTTGCCTGATTGTGTAAAAGCCATTGGATGCAAATGGGTCTTCAAGACAAAGAAAGACTCATTAGGCAACATTGAGAGACATAAGGCAAGACTCATTGCTAAATGATTCACTCAAAGGGAAGGTATAGATTACACTGAGACTTTTTCTATTGTATCTAAAAAGGACTCCCTTCATGTGATCATGGCATTAGTAGCTCATTTTGATTTTGAGTTACATCAGATGGATGTGAAAACAACATTCCCCAATGGTGATCTAAAGGAAGAGGTTTATATGAAACAACCTGAAGGATTCTCCTCTAGTGATGGTGAGCAATTGGTGTGCAAACTCAAGAAATCCATATATGGTTTGAAACAGGCTTCCCATCAATGGTATTTGAAATTCCACGATGTCATCACTTCATTTGGTTTTGAAGAGAACATCATGGATCAATGTATATACCAGAAGGTTAGTGGGAGCAAGATTTATTTTCTTGTTTTATATGTGGATGATATCCTTCTTGCAACTAATGACAAAGGGTTTCTATATGAGGTGAAACAATTTCTTTCTAAGAACTTTGATATGAAGGATATGGGTGAGGCATCTTATGTCATTGGCATAAAGATCCATAGGGATAGATCTCGATGTATTTTGGGACTATCGCAGGAAACCTACATCAATAAAGTCTTAGACAGATTTCGGATGAAAGATTGTTCACCAAATGTAGCACCCATTGTGAAGGGTGATAAGTTCAATTTGAACCAATGTCCAAGGAATGATTTCGAGAAAGTTCAAATGAGCAACATACCTTATGCTTCAGCTGTCAGAAGCCTTATGTATGCTCAGGTCTACACAAGACCTGACATTGCATTTGCTGTGAGAATGTTGGGAAGATATCAGAGTAACCCAGGCATTGACCACTAGAGGGCTGCAAAGAAAGTGATGAGGTACCTTCAAGGTACAAAGGATTACATGCTTATGTATAGGTGAACTGTCATTCTAGAGGTGATTGGCTACTCCGATTCAGACTTTACTGGCTGTGTTGATTCGAGAAAATCAACTTCAAGTTATATTTTCATGCTAGCCGGAGGAGCTGTATCTTGGAGGAGTGGAAAGCAAACGTTGGTTGCTACTTCCACGATGGAGGTAGAGTTCGTTTCTTGTTTTGAGGCTACTTCGCATGGTGTATGGTTGAAGAGTTTCATGTCAGGCCTTAGAATTGTAGATTCTGTGTCTAGGCCATTAAGGATATATTGTGACAATTCAGCTGCTGTCTTGTGGCTAAGAATAATAAGAGTGGCAGTCGAAGTAAACATATCGACATTAAGTACTTAGCCATAAGGGAACAGATTAAGGAAAATAAAGTGGTCATTGAGCATATAAGCACTGAATTGATGATTGCAGATCCTTTGATAAAAGGAATGCCACCGAAGTCATTTAAGGATCATGTTGTTCAGATGAGACTTGGTTCCATAATGTAAATTTTGTTTGTACATACAATTTACAAACTTAATGAAACTCTTATTCAGTTGTGATGTTTTCTCATATTTGTTTTGCGTATAAAGTTATTAGAGAAAAAATTCACATTTGGTAGGACCAAGAATAAACATTAGGTTTATTCATAAAGTTAAGTTACCATATAAGGAATAAAGTTTGAGAAACAATACATAGTAATACATGGAAGATAATACTCACAATTTAGAGGAATTATCGCCATGATTCATGTATTTGTTTTCTGAAAGTTTGGGTTTACTGAATATAAGGTTAAATATGAAGACCAAGTGGGAGAATGTAACTGTTACATTGGCATTCAACGGTTTCATTTTGAAACCAATTTAATTTCTATAACAGCTTTACATTAATGGTCTCACATTATGTTTTCATTAAACCATATTAAACTAGTAACTGAATATTCTTGCTATATATTACCTTGATGGGAGGAAATGTAAGGCTGGAAATACATAAAATTTTCACGTTTAGATTTTTGTGAAACGAAAACTTGGGTCCCCAAGTCCAAAAATTCTCTTAAGAAACCAACACCATCAATTGAGATTTTGAGAGGACTTGGAAGCTCTCAAGTGTAGGCAGTCACTGTACACCATCGGACTTCTCAGAAGCAATGGCCGGAGGTAACGAAATTCACACGCTTCCGTTTATGTTTTACGATTTTGATATGTATATAGTTTTGCATGTTAGAATCGTTTTATGTTTTACACTAATACGGTGTTAAGTATGGTGGTTAAAACTGTAAATATTATAGTTAAAAATTTAGTTAAAACCAATATTACCAAATAGGCTATAAAACTTTGAAGAAAATGTTTCAATTATCTATTTACTATTATTTGGGGTGTACAAGAGAATGGTTTGGACAAAATAGTTTCAACTACAAACAATATAAAGTAAAAGTTTATTATAATGTAAAATTTTGCATATTATAATACATGATTTTTACTGAACAATTTAAACTACTCCCCTAAACACCCTAATTATTCTTGAAAAATATGATTCTGCAATCTCCAATAAGCACTACCTAATTGATGGTGAGATTTGTGCTGAGAAAATGGGTGTTTATGAACGCAATGGTACGCGTGGATAGATTCGATTCAAGTTGTGGCAACATTTTAATATTTATTATAACAAGAGGGTGTTTGAAAGGGTGGCAAGAACCGTTGGTTAGAACAATTTTTATTGTAGTATATAAAATTTTTATACTGTAGTAATTTTTTTATTATTACTGTAATATATAAAAATTTTATACTATTTATAACTAAATTTACAGTGAAAATGCCAAACAGCCACATTCTAATCAATTTCCAGAAAAGAAAAGTATTAAAAGCAAAAAAAAAAAGGCAAAACTTGTCGTTTACATATTCCGGAGATAAGAAAAGAATAAAAAACAAAATTTGATCAAACTAGTTGACAGTAATGAAGAGATCACATGCAAGTTTATTTTTGTTTGCAATCTATGTTCAATTTCAGGATTAGCTACCACCACCTCCACTGCCGTTTAAAAAAATGATTAGAACTATCAATTTAAATTAATATTAGTTGAAACTAAAAATATAAGCTGGAATTGTAATTTATAATTATAACCATTGTTTGAAAAGTGTTTAAATTGTTGGTTGGAACTAAAATTAGTTTGAAACCATTATTTGAAGTTTGAACCAAAAATTTTAGTTTGAACCATAATAGATATGACAATTTGAACTAGTGTTAGTATGTTTGAACCAAAAATATTAGTTGTAACTGACAAAGCCATCAGTTGCAACCAAGAGGCTTAACATACGTTGAAACTGATCGGAGATCCAAACATACATTTAGGTTAGGCAGTCGTTTGAGAAATCGTTAGAACTTAAAGTTGGAACCTAAAATCTGTAGCATGTGAAAACTTTATACTGTAGCAAGTAAGAGCTTTACACTATAACAAACTGAACTTGTTTTTTAAACAAGCTTCCTAAATGAAGTGTAAAACTTAAGCATACATTGAAACTGTTGTTCCAAACAGGCATGATAAAACTAATAAAAAGAGGAATACTGTTTGGTAAGGTTGCAACTTAACCTACGTCAATTTTATCAAATAAAAAAGCTTAACCTATATCCTTTTCATATTTTGATCACCCTTTTTTTTGTAATGATTTTTTGTTTTGAATAAATTGCTTAGCAAGTCTCTGAACTATTTAAGAGATAACTCGTTGGTCACAGTTTTTTTTAGCTCAGCTAACTCTGAACTCGCAAGAAGGGTGCAAACTCATTGGTCCTACTTCTTTTTTTTAGCTCAGTTGACCCTAAACTCGCAATAACGGTGTACAAAGACAAAGATAACAATCAATCGTTAAATTTTTCATGGATTTGTGTCATATGCAAAGCATGTGACCTTAATTTACTGCTAAAAGACCAAAATAACCCTAATAGGTCTAAAACAATTAGCTAAAAATTAAAAAACTAACCAAAAAAAAAAGAAAAAGAAATTTTAATCTTTTCCTCCCTTGCGAATTCCTGTGAAGCTTTGTCTCCATCCTCCCTCTCGCATGGCCACAACTATCCAATGGAATCCTCATGCAGTATCCCACTTGGCAACTCCCAGACATCGCAACAATTACCGCTCGAACTCGGCCTTCTGGCGCTGTAGCAACTTCGACAGCTTCGCGAAGCGCACGGCCTCTGGCAAAGCCTGAAGGGACGCTTAGTGAAGTGCCAACGACGGCTTTGAGTGGTTCCTCTTTGAGGCTAGGAAGACTGCTAGTACTACGTCTCCTACCAACGCAACTCCACCACCTAATCCGCCCTCGCTTGCACGATGAGTTGAGTTCATTTTTTTTCTTTTTTCTATCAACTCCTTAATCCTCTACCCCTCCACTGATGCCTGGGCCTACGAGAATGATTCCCGTAAGGTCCCTACGACGCCGCTCTTGGTTGCTCGATTCCTTCACCAATGTTGTCGTTCCGGTCTTCCTTTGGGGGGATTCGATAGGGGTGAACGGTGGGCAGTTGGCGATTAACCAACCCGCAAACCGTCCACCACATGGCAGGTGGTTTCGGTTTAGTTTTGGGTGGTTGCGGGCGGGTTGAGGTGGTTTAGACCTATGCTATTGCTCAATGTAATTTTTTAGACCTTTTTTTTAGAAAATGAAGAAAATTTGTAGAAAATATAAGATAATAATACATAAAACATTCCCAACAACAAGCAAGTTTGATGCCTAAAGACAATGACCATATTCAAAAGTACAAATTAAGAAACATAATCATTCACTGCAACAAGAAACATCAACTACAGATAAAGTGATGAACAAAGTCAAGAGTCTATAAAGATTAAAGCCTATTCATTGGGTTCGAAAATAATAGAATGCTACAAATGAAACGATGAACAAAGTCAAGTGTTCTTTTTCTTTTTAAGGCTTTATCAACTAACTTACTTGATTTGAATTTTGATCACTTCACAAAATAATAGGAAAATTTTAAGTTTCTAATATGTCAAGAGGCAGCTGAGCCTGTGCTTGGAGTGTTGGATTGTTCAATCATCTCTAAAATAAGAACAAAATCAAATAAATGATAAGTTTTTTTTTTTAATATATAGGCGTACTGGTACGGGTTGAACCTACCTTCAAAAACTTAAAACCAAATCCGTCCACCTGAATATATTGGTGGGCGCGTTCAACCCGCCTGCCAGTGGGTTGCTAATGTAAACCCGTTTTTTTCGAGATGGGCGGGCGCGGACGGTTGGCGGGTGCGGGGCGGTTTTTATACAGCCCTAGGATTCGACTATGATTCAATCTTGGGGTAGTGTTGGAGGGATCATCGATCTTCTATTGTTCGACGGGAGGCAATATTCCGTTCCCATGGTGACGATTGAGGGTTGCTTGGGTACCAAAACCAACCGCATATGTTCCCAGCTGAGTTTTGCGGATCGCCGGTCTTCTGTTGCTCGATGGGAGGGAGTACTCTGTTCCCATGTTTAGATTTTTTTTTTTTTCAATTTCTCTAATGTTTTGATGTTTCTCTGATTTTAATCTCTCATCTTAATGGCTTCTTATTCTTTGATGTGCTTATATCAATTTGATTTTTGTTTCATGGTTCTTGCTTTGTCAAGATCAATTTTTGTGGTATGTGATTGAGATAACAATACAATATTTGGGCTCTTTTCTGGAATTTTGATTTGGGGTTTGATCTGGGATTTTTGGGTCTTTTTTTTTTAACGAACAAAAAATTGTTAAAGTTGTTGAAGTGGTGTATATTAATGTGTTGTGGTGTGAATTTGGCTGTGGATAAGAGTTTTTTGTTGGTGGTGACGGGTTGTTCAAATGAGTGGGTGAAGAAAAAGAGAGTAAGATTGGGTTAGATAGTTTGATTTACAGAGATAAAGGAGGGAAGAGAGAAAGAAGAAAAAGAAACTGGTGGAGAGAGAGACACGCCGGAGCCGAGGGGGTGGGGTCGCCGAAGTTGTTGAAAGAGTTACCCAATTTGCTTTTATTCACCCAGTTTTCCTTTCTAAGCCAGTTAGCCAAGGCGTTTTACTCAAATAACCCCGAAATGAGTCACGTGACTGTCACATGGTCGAAGAAATTAACAGACATCAGATGTTTTCATCCTTTTGCACCTTTCTTGTAAATTCAAGGTGAGCTGAGGTAGTAAAAAAAAAAAAAAATCAAAACCAACAGATCACCTTTTAAATAATTCAAGAAACTGACGAGCAAGTTTCTTGTTTCTTTTTAACATCCAAAGCAAATAATTCGGACTGGTCCGCTATCTCGAATTATTTTATTTTGAAACCGTGTGAACTGTGAACCGTTGGTCCACATGTATTAGATACCAGATAGATATAATAATAAAAACAGATGCTACAGTACGACCAAAACAAATAATTGAAAAGATGGTCCTGTAGCAAGATCCCACGTAGCTATCTTATGTTTAATGTCTTATAAGGAAACGGAACGCCTGCCACAAAAGAAGAATAAATAAATAAATAACGAGAAGCAGCCTAATGAATTTTCCCTTGTAATTGTGATCACGTTTTATGCAGAAAATCCGAATTGGTGGATCTTATAGAATCTAAATCTTAAAAAATCCAATCATTTGCCTAGAAAAAGAATTCAAAATATCGTTTTAGGTCGCATCCAATCCTCTATGAATCTGATACCAATAATAAGAGCATAGGACAAAAACAAATTCACATTATGCTAACTTAAATACGCAATTCACATTTAATTCTAGCAAATTCCATGAAAGTAACACCATATACGCAGGAAAAGCAGGAAATTAAGAAGAAAAAGAAAAAAAAATCTCACAAAAACCACCCACCCACAAAGAGAACCCAAACACCTAAGAAAAACAAGATGGGAAAAGAGGGTTCTTGCCAATCATGGATAAAAAGAACTTAAATAACACCGGAAAATACAGCTACCCAATATATATATGTGTGTGTGTATATATAGTCAGCAAATAGAAACAGGCATGGTCAGGTCGACCACTTCAGTCTTTCTTCAATGGCCCCTTGGGAATCTTACTCAAAACCTTTGCATCAAACACTGCGTACTGCTTCTTGATCTCAATAGATGCCTTCTCAGCAAATGAATCCACCTTGTCCTCGTATTTCTCGTAAAGAACGGGCACGGTATGAAGCAAAACAAAAGCTGTATTATGATATAAAAATCATGCAATGCAATATCATGGTAAAAATTCAGAAGATATAACTAATTTGCATACTTCTTAACGAGGGAATAATACAAATTCATTACCTGTGTAGAACAAGGTCAAGAAGCTGAACCAATTCCCCACCATAGACAGAACCCACAAGCCAGCAATCACCTAATTGACCGCAAAATCAATAACATATCAGAAATATGATATGTTTGTTTACCAATAAAACCTTGCTATAGAGTTCCATTCAAGATACCTTACTATGACATCATCAAAGTTTATCAACTCTCAAAAAAGTTTTAAGTTACTAAGAGCTGTGCTAATGTTAGAATTTAACATGATAAGAGCCAACACTTTAACGCCAATGGATTATCGAGAGAAATCAAAGTTGAGCTGCCAATCAAGTGTAAGCCAAGATTTCAAGACAGAGAATTGTAAAGTAGTTAACGTACAGAAAGAAACTTCTTCAGATCTCTCCCTGATGCGATTTCGCGTAGGATAGCCAAACCTCTATTGATCTCGATCCTAAGGGCTGCGGCAACCTGTAGAACAGGGTCCTCTGGAATACAGACAACTGGGATGCGCGGTGGAGAACTGAACAGAAATAATCAGGTTCAAAGGATCCACAACAACTATAGGGAAAACAATAGGCCAGACAATAAATGAGAGTTCTGGGAAGCATACTTGTTAATTAAAGTTGAGGCGTTGGACCACAAGAACAACAAAGCGAGAGCAAGAATCAACAAGTGGCAAACAAGAGTGAGCAGATGGTATTCAACCAATTCGAACAGAACCCATATGACCGTGACGACTCCGAGCACTCCTGCAGATACCTTCTTGTTCCTCCACAAGAAAATATCGGCCGCTGCAGCATGAAAAGAATTAGTGTAAATGGATATTTTTGAAGGGCAAAAATCCTACAACTCGTCAATCAACCAGGCCACATTTAACCCTATACAGACGTTATTTTTCACCTTCAACGGAGGGGAAAAAAAAAAACTCATTTTTCATCTTCAATTTTTGCTTAAGAAGCCCGTAGAGCATTACACAAATACTGAATTCCCAGTTTTTCATGGAAAAAACTATCACATATAATCTGCCAAAAAATAGAAATTCAATGAGAAAGCAACATAATTTAATTATTGAGATTTATTAAAACTCAAAAAGTTTTCTAAAAAAAAAAAAAACCTTGCACAAGACGCTAAAGCCCTACATGTCTGAGCTTGTGAAAACATACAAACACACAAACAAAATAATTAAAAAATCGAATAAAATATAAGAAAAACAAAACATTTTAAAAAAATAAAATCCAGATCCATTTCAATCAAATAAACCAAAATGCAGAAAATTTCCAGTACGTAAAAATTTGAAAATCTCATCCAAACACCACAATTTTCTGATCAAAACAACATTAACTCGTTTCAAAACAAATTAAAAGAAAAGAAATCACTTTTAACCTAAAAAGAATGAACAGACACAAACAACGAAATAAGAGCACGGTCCGAAATCCAGGGATCGATCGCGAACGTACGTTTTCCACCGCCAAGGACCTTGTGAACGGGCTTCTCCCTCCCAAAGAGCCTGTAAATCTTGGTCTTCAGCGACGGCGACGACGGCTTTTCCTTCTCGTTGTCGGAATCCGACGACGACGAAGAAGAATCGTGGCCGTGGATCTTATCGCTGATCTTCTCCAACAACGATTCCTCGTGGTGGTGTTCAGTCTCAGCCATGCCGATTCGAAATCCAACCAAAACAAATAACGATTCAAATCAAATCAAAATCCTCCGTTTCGAAACCGATGATAAACCTCGACAATCACAGTCTCTTCCCTCCTCTTTCCTCTGTTTTTTTTTTTTTTTAATTTTCTTTTGAAAGAAGTTCTTTTCTTCTCACTTTTGCACTGTCCTTTTAATGGTAGGGACTCAGAGCAGAGGGATTTAATCTGAGCCGTATAAATTTCGGGATCCGAACCTATGTGGTTCGGTTCCGCACCTCTGTTTTTATAATTTATATTTTAAATTATTAAGGCCAATAACACTGTTAATTCCTAAGGATTTAGCACTGCATTTTTTTAGGAGAAGTGCTTTTTTCTTTTTTTGTCGAATTAAACCTTAAACTAGTACATTTTGACCTTCTATAATTAATAATTTATGAAATTTAAAAAAATAATCACATCTTTACCCTTTAATAACTAAAATTTTATTAAAATAATAGTTACATAGAGTGCAGAATATTCTACATTTCAAGGATTTTAATAACGTTAACAGCTAAGAAAATATGTGTTCTCCATTAATTTGTACTCAATGTTAATTAATTATTTTCTCAAAAAAATGTCAAATTAATTCTCTAAAATTGTTCTCTTAAAAAAAATCTGTACAATTTTAAATTATCACACCCTAGGCACATGATCACTTTTAAAAATTAGGCACAAGATCTGTACAATTTTAAATTATTAACGCTAGACAAATGACTACCTTTTTAAAAAAAAATAGGCACCTGATCACTTTTATTAAAAAAAAAGTTTATCATGTAGCTCAAATAGAAAATTAAAAATTAAACATGATTTTTTTCTCCCTTCAAAAAATTTTTTTTTTCCTTTTCTCTTGAGGTGACAATATGCATAATTTATTTTTCTTAAAAAGAAAAAAACAAGCCAAAAAAGAGCCGGTAGAACATTTATTTTTCTTTTTTCTTGAGGTGACAACATGCATAATTTATTTTTCTTACAAAGAAAAAAGCCAAAAAAAACGCCAGTACAACATTCCGGTCACGTAATTCAAATAAATTAACAATTAAACATGATTTTTTTTCTCCCTTCAAAAAAAATAATTTTTTCTTTTTTCTTGAGGTGACAATATGCATAATTTATTTTTCTTAAAAAGAAAAAAACCAAAAAAGAGCCAGTAGAACATTCCGGATTGGGGGAGAAAGGATATGTAAGGTACAGTACGATTTTTATTATTTTTTATATATATTTTATAGATAAGTTGAAAGAATTTATTAAAAAAAATTAGTAGAAGGAACAACGGCTGTTAGATCGTCGACCGTTTCAGCCTCGACTCCGTTACGACGGCACTTTTATATTTGCCCACCCCGCGTTTATTGACCAAAGAAGCGTCGGTGAGATTTGAAATCAAGATCAACGGGCGGGTGACATAATCAGACCTGTCGCTTACTGACACGTTGATTCGACAGCTGTTTTCGTGGCTTGAAAACGACCGACCGTTAGTTGATTATGGTTAGCGCATAGGACACCCAAAATTTAAATAAAATAAAATAAAATAAAATAATCTCACTATCTTGGCTCTTAAGCAAAATTGGAAAAGGTCGGGTTTGAATTTTTTTTTTAAATGCAAGTCTGAATCTTGGTTGGGTTCGAATTTAATTTTGATGTGTTTAATTATATGGATATCAAGGACGAAATCCAATATTTAGCACCAATAGATCCAAAAGATTGTTTTTTCTTTTTTTTTTCTTTTAATTGGAATCCATAATAACCATATAAAGCAGTATGAATCATGATTTAAGCCTATGATTTATATTTATATATTAGTCATTTATACTATTTATCAACATTAGTATATCATGTACAAAGACAAATTGCCAGTCTAATCATACATATAACAATTAACAAGTAAATTTTAGTCAATATGTTTGGATAATGTTAATGGTCAATACACACTATTATATGGAGAATTTTACAATAGGCGAATTCATGAAATATGTCCACTAGAGACATTATAAAAAAAAGTCAGAGATAATTTTACATGGAATAGAAACATAATTATATATTTTAACTAATAAACGCAGGTAGGTTATAAACAAATTAATGGGGTACAATTAAGATTTTATACAAAAATTAAGGAGTAAAATGTGTATAATTTTTTGCCCTCATTCATTTATATACCTTCACAAATAACAATATCTCACCGATTAATGTTAGCTCAGTTGGTAATGATAGGATGAGTCAAAAAAGAGATCACAAGTCCAAAAAGCTTGGGAACAACATTTTATAATAGGAAATAATGATATCTCAGAGGACAAAACAAAATCAAATTGAGAAAATTACTCAAAAGAACGTGAACCAACTTCCTTTTATGAACCATTTGGGATTGAAACAAAAGGAGGTATGCTTCCTTCTAGCTCGGAATAGTAAAGAAGGACCTTCCCAACTTTTTCTTAAAAAGAACTTTCCCAACTTTTTAGAATAATATTTTACAAATGACTTGCAAGTTGCAAGTCTGTTACAAGGAGAAGTTTGTTGATTAACTTCCTATTTAATTTGGGTAGAACAGATTCCAGAAAAATCATGCATTGGTTAAGTGATAGTGATGGTTAAAGAAACAACAACACGTCTTGTTACTAAATGCTAATTCCATCATGCAAATGCAAGATACCAAACATGTGAACCCCACATTCTTCTCTGATTGTTTACGAGCCACAGAAAAGATATTATCCATGGGATACTCACGGATAAGAGAACAATTCTATCTATAAAGCTACAAAACTGAGTGGGTGGGAGAGGACAAAGACGTAGAGGATAACAATGCTTCACAATTTAGTGAATATGTGGCCCACTCAATGGTGGAGCCACCTTCGGCCGGGGCAACTGTTGTTGTCTCAAGAGGCGCACCTCCATTAACGTTTTTGTATCTTTTTTTTTTTTTACAATCGCGTATAATTTTGCTTGTTATATATATATTTTTTAATATAATGATCTTAAGAAAAGAAAATAGAGAAAATAGATTTGATAGTATTTTAAAACAGGTGAAAATGATTTTATTTTAAAAAATGAGAATTTTTAGGTATTATATTAAGAGTATTTTTGAAAGTTTTATCTCAAAAGAGGTGCAAAAAAATATTTTTGTAAAAACTCCCAAAATATTTCTAAAAACTCGTAAAACATTATCAAACTGGGAGAATGTTATATAAAAAAAGGGGAACAAAGAAAGCAAAAGAAGATGAGGATGAAGATGAAAGAAAGAAAGAAAGTAAATAAAAAAGAGCTACACTTGTCATACATTAAAAAGAGTACCAAAAGGCACCTTCTTACTTTTTATAGAAGTGGTAGATTTACCTTTTAAATTTTCCAATTGCAGTTGTTAAGTAGAATTTACTTCGATTTTCAAATTTCAAGTATATTCAAATTTCTAATCTAGACTTCCAAATCAATAATAAAAAAAAGAACTATACTATTACATAACTCCATAACTATGTTGACTTAAATGTTAAAAGTGAACTTAATTTGAAAGGGAAAAAGAAAAAGAAAAAAGAAGAAGATATAAAAATAAAGGAGAAAAAGTAAAAGATAAGGGCATAGGGTTCAAAAACATAGTTGCATTGTATTTAGTTCAAAGTTTTAGCTCAATTCCTGTTTCAAAAAAAAGAAAAAGCTATTGCGTCCAATCAATCTCAAAGAGATCAATGCTCACTCCAAAAGCAGCTGAGAGCCTTTGACAAACGACCCTACACCCACTGCTTCTTTCAAAGAGAAGCATCGCCAAAAGATGTAGTCAACAATGAGAAAACCCCAAAGTAGAAGGGACCAAATAAGGACCAATAATAGGATGTAAGACATCTTGAGCAGGGAAAAACCCCCGTTGTGTTTTACTGTGAAGGCGTATAAGTCATGGTAAATTGGAGCTTAGAAAACTTTTCAATGACACACGTTTTCTCTAGTAATCTCAGTAATTCTATACTGTATGTAGGGCCTGTTTGGGAGAGTTTTTTAAAAGCTGCTTTTGACTTTTTGAGTCATAAAGTTTTTTCTGTAAGTGTTTAAATAAACTGTCAGAAGAGCTTTTGCTCTCCAAAAGTGTTTCATGTCAAAGCCACAAAATATAGCTTCTTAAAAAAACACTTTTAAAATAGACTTGAAACTTATACCAGAGTATCAATAATACATTATACGCTTAAATGTAACATTTTTGTAACTTTTAAAAGTAATTGAAACTATTTTGACCAATTAAAACTTTTTTAAAAATATAATTTTCAATATTTACTAAAAAATTATAGTTTTTATTTCTTATCTTTTACCGACTAAAAGCACAAAAGAAGCTGTATCAAATCAACCCATAGGGTGCCAGCCTGCTGAGTTAAGTAATAAGTTACACATGCAAAAAGCCGTACCACATGGAAAACTAATAAAAGCCACCAAACGGTGAAGGTGAGACGCAGTTAATAAATAAAATGAAAAAAGAGGAGCTTTCTAAGGTGGGGAGACCTTAGCTGATAATGCATGTTTTTAAACACTAGGCTAACTCAAATTTATATCAATTTGAAAAAAAAAAGGTAAAACTAACAGTTTCTTATATAGATTTGACGGGAGTCTTTATGGTGGAGGAGACAATTTTACATCATCGATAGAGCATAATATTTTAGTCGTTAGATTAAAATTTTAACGATCTGATTGTGTATTTTAAAAATTTGCAACGTATGATATAAAATTGCTCCTCGTTAGACATAAGAGCGTTAAAAAATTGATCCGACGTCTAAAGCATCTCTGCTACGCTAATGGAGCAAAAACACGTGCTCCACTATAGATATTCCTAATTTGAAGGTTCAAAACGTAATCCTCATCTGTTAGATACTTTTCCATGCTTTATCGTAGAATTGTTATTAAAAAAAAGAAAAGAAAAAAAAAGAAAACCACATACATGTGAAGAATATGCAATGTACGGACTTGAGGGTAAGCACATGCGTTTGAGAAGTAGCAGCAAATATCTTCAAATGATCAAAGTCATGTCCTCACGAGTAGAACTGCTTTTGCACAATGAAGTAACTGGAAGAGAAGTACCACAATATAAACGATATTGTTGAGAAAAGAACATTGGTTTGTTGAAGGTTTAAAACTTATTGAGCATGGCTTGGGCTAACACGAGGGAATGCCAATTTAAGAGATCTAACTATTTGAGGATCTAATGACGATTTGGGTTTGTCATTAAAGCATTTATTCACCCTCTCATGTTGCTTAAACATAAAGCCTATTCATTGAGTTGATTGGCCCGTTGTCCTTGAACATTATAAGTCCAAGAAAAGTAAAATAGTTTTATTAGAGTATAGCGTTAAAAATATATCATGTAATATGAATAAGACAAATAGGTAACAATTGTAAAAAGTTAGAAATTAAAATTAAAGAAAACATATACAACAAAACCTTCAATGGAAGCAACACAACGTCGAAATTAGACGAAAATAGTCGAGGCACGTAGAACTCATGCTTTCCTTAAAACAGATTCGTCCCCTTTGGTTGTGCACGAGGATTCTACGGACGTCTGTCTCCAGGATACAATGACTACCAACGGAATCTTAAGCACTATTGGATACCGTTTTCGGCGAACTTGAAACTGTTTTTTCTTCTTTTACCAAAAACTACTACAATAAAAACTAGATGGAACTTGAAAACAAAAGAAAAATTCTATGACTTGGTGAGTGTAAATTCTATGTATTTTTGTGTGTCTCAAATATGTGGAGGAGAGTTCATTATATAGGCTTAAGAGAATAGACGTTACAATCTACATTATAATAAGGCATTATTCAGAATTTATGTGCATAATGACACCGGTTGCAACCTTCTATTTTTCATGATAATGGTACCCATAATCTCCCATTAAACCATTGGTTGTAACCCTCCATTTTTCATATTTATGAAGCTCATAATCACCTATTAAACCATGCATTTGGGTGTTACAACATGAGGTTTATGACCTCCAATAATCTCCACTAATGAACATCAATTTCTCATTCGTCCAATTGCCATTTTTCCAACATATAGTGGCTCGAATTCAGTTTGTCCTAACCTGAAAAGTTAGTGTGCGATAATTATGGTGAAAGAACAAATATGGTTTTGTTTATGCCTATATATCTTATGTATTGCATTAAGGTTTGGTATTATCAACTTTTAACCTCCCTAATCGCTGCTGCTTTGTAATCTTTTTTAAATTTAGTAATTTTTTTCTCTATTATCTGTAACTTTTTTCTCAAATTTTAGGTTTCTACGTAAATACATCTATTTTTTTGTTTTTATCGTATTATTTTCATAACAGGTTCTATATAATTTCCTCGAGAGTTTACTTCAATCCAATTGATCTGATGAGCTTGGGAAGTACTACGTCCAATTGATTTGTAGAAATTAACAATATTTCTAGTGTTCGAAATATAAGCTTATGGTGTACTATATCTTCATATGTATGTGTGTGTATCTATATATGTATGTGTGTATGTTTGCGCATGAGGTCCCAAAATTTACGCACAAGACTTTGTATATACAGACTAATTTTGGTAAACGACAAAAAAAGACGAAATCTTATTTGAACGAAAACAAATTAATTAACGAATAAAAAAAGGACAATACAAGACAGCAACATATCTTTTGAGCAACAACATACATATTGCAAAAGACGGCAATTTCACCTTAAAATGGACATCTCTTTTAAGATTCCCATAGACGACTCATATCTGACAGACATGACAACGTGTCCTTAACTGAGATACTTTTGAAGCGACAGATTCACCAAACAATAATAAAGCAGGGAAACAAAACCATGGTTTCAAAAGCCTTATGTTTGACGATTAATGGTTTATATTATTTTTTTAATTATTAATAGTATAAAATTTTTATTTGTTATAATAATAAAAAAAATTTATAATATAAAATTTTTATATATTATAGTAAAAATAATTCTAACCACCTATTAAACATTTTGGCGCTTTACTTGCTTACAAGAGAAGGTGTGATTCATTTACCGGTATATTCAACTATTTACTTCTCAAAAAAAAAAATTATATTCACAGAATCAATAATAATTTTTATTTTGTGAACCCACACTATGTACAATTACTAAATAAATGCCATATTTATAGTTCACGTGTGTTAAGTGAATGATTATTATATTATGTTAAATTACTTTATTATAATTGCATTGATAATTTACTATTACTTCGTTCAATAAACTAACAAGAAAATTATATACTTTTGTTAATTAAGCCATCTAATAGATAATTAAATACTAAAAGAAATTAGTGATTCTTATTCATATTTGTTTACTATATTTACCAACTACGTTACGTTTCTAATTACATTCATTTATTTTGGTAATGGCACGGCACATCAACCCAATTGGAATTGGTGGCCAAAAAGGATAAATTAAAAGCAATATTCCAAGGCCAAGAAGAATCGTAAGCAAGAAACGACAACATATTTTCTAAATGGCAATGAATTTAAAAAATGATAACGGCTAAAAAAGAGAAAAACAACATCCCAAAATACGACATCTCCTTAAAACGACAATGAGTTATACTACGACTGTACTTTATTTATCTACAAATCATTTTTTTTTCAAAAAAAAAAAAAAACAACAATAATAATAGCATTACGAACACCACGACGCATCTTACAAATAGCAGCTTAAAACGAAAAACGTCAAGGACCATAAAAACGTCACACACTTAATTTGAAAAGTAAGTTTAAACTTAAACACTATAGCATGTAAGAGTTTTACACTGTAATAAGCTACTACAGCATATGAAAGCTTAAATAAGCTTTACGCTGTAGCAAGTTAAAACTTAAAGTTTTAATTTATTTTTCAAACAAAACTATATAAGTTTTGAACGACAATAAAATTCATAAACTATTATAGATAAAAAGAGGTAAAGCGGCAACATTTGAAAGGAATGAAATATCGTTGAAAGTTGAAACGAAAACGAAAAATCCAGCAAAAAAAGAAAAAGAAAAAATATTAAAGAAAGGACGATAGTTGAAAAAGAGAAAAACGACAACAGTTGGAAAACAAGGACATCTTCAAACGACAACACATCTTACAAATGATAACAGTTTTATAAACGGCAAAACATGTCAAAAAAATAACGAGTAGAGTGTGTTTGTTTGTAAACAACATTGAAACTTGAAGTTAAAACTTAAAAATTGTCGTATACGAGAGCTTTATACTGTAACAAATTTTTACTTCTTACAGTAGTATGTGAAGCTTTATGCTATAACAATTAGAACCTTTTAATTTCAATGAACTTCTTAAACAAAGCCAACGTTTGGAAGGATCAACAGATATTCAACCAGCTAAAAACGTCAATATATCCGAGAGTCAGTGTTTGCTAAAAACGTCAATGAATGCTATAAACGACAGATATATTTCATGTAACGACAACAGCTGAAAACAAGAGCATCCCCAAAACGACGGAGCATCTTACAACCGACAAAAACACTATAGAACGACAATAGCTTTTAATCTTTATCCCAACCAAAACCTCTCAAATAGAACTTCAATTAAAATCTTCCAAGCGTAATTCAGTGAGAGATAATCATCAATCAGCAACTAAGCTTCTGCATTTTCTTTCTATGCCAAAAAAAATATATCACTTTTCATAAAATCTTAAGTCTAAACTCGATCAAAACTTTCCACGGTAATTAAGCTAAAGAAGACAAGAAAATAAGAACAAAAGATCATTATAACTTTACGAACAGAATGGATCAGAACAGGACCTGTTTGTAGAAGGCAATTAAGGTAACGTGTGGGGGTAGCATTATAATTACCCTCGTTTTCTCGACTCCAACAGAAAATGATGGAAATTGCAATGAGATTGTCAGTCTGTTGGGCTCAGAAGCAGCTTGAGAACCCCCTTAAAATGACCAGATTTTCACTGATCAGACTTTAGCTTGACCACAAAAATACTTTGCCTGATGAATAATTCTATTAAGTGTTTTTTTAGCTTGTCAAATTTAATAAAGTCAAATTGTCACATTATTATTACCTGCACGGCCACATAAGTCGTTTGAAAGAGCAGTTATAAGTCGTTTGAAAGAGCAGTTCTTACGAATATAAGTAGAGTAAAATTCTTATATGCAACAATAAAAAGTTACAGTATAAAACTCTCACATGCTTCAGTTTTTAATTTAAAATTGTTGGTTCCAACCGTTTTTTCAAATGGCTTTAAGTGTTATGTGGGCATTTTCATCAGTGCAATTTAAGAGTTTTTTTTTTTCGATTGCTAGTTTGGAATATTTGATCCCTCCGAGGGCTTTGATTCCATCACTGGCGAAAAAATCATCGGACGAAGCATGACCAGATACAACAACTAACTCACCAAGGTGGGATTTGGGCTCTGCACGTCTTAGGCCAGGATATGGGCTGGGCCTCAAATCACTTCATGGTCCAATCTAGAATGTTCCTATCTTCTTCCTATGGGACGTGCATAGTAAATTAATGTTGTGTGTGTGTGTGTGTTTTTTTTTTTTTTGTCTGTAAATTAGATAATGTATTACGTTTCAAGTCTAGTTATTTACTAATACTATTTTCATGTGGGTTTAAACTAAATCCTATTTACTCTTTTTTCTTCTTAACAAGATTTTATGTTCAAGCCAGTTTTATTCTATAGATATAAGTATAGACAATTTGTTTCTTAAAATATCTATATTTTATGCGAGGATACCATATCTCTTTAAAGTTTCTCTATTTCTCTCCCTTGAGCGAAAAGACACTCACATGCAAGGGTGGGCACTCTTTCAACCGCAAAGGCAAAACCAGAAAAATTAACCAGAAAGGATGGAATGTATAGTAATATTGTCAAGAAACATTAAATAAATGAGATATAAAACTTTAGAGGAATGGATCATAATTTCAGGGGAAGATGGAATATAATTTTTATAAAATTTTATATACAATATTGAAAAAAAAAAGTTCAGAGAGGGCAGTCGCCCACCCTACTTCATGTGTAGATTTGTCCCTGCTCTCAGGTGATTAAGAATTGATACTTAAATTTTATATGTTTGCTTATCCCGTGCAAACTCACATAAGCCATCAAAGTGATGGAAGTATTTTTCTCTCGTAACCCTTGTGGATAATCAATTAAGTGTGTGCTTAAAAAACTATGACCACAAGGAGTTTATAGAAAAACTTATCATAACATGTTCAAACCAGAAGGTGACTGGTGGAATATGCATAGCTTTCCTTAGTCTTATAATGAATGATGAGCTATAATTTTTTGTGTGTTATCTTGGATGATGTGGAAAGACGAGAATGGCAGATTCGTGTTTGGCATAGTGGTTAGAACTGTAAATACTGTAGCATGTGAGAGCTTTACATATAGCAACTTTTTGACTCTTACTATAGCATGTAAAAGTTTTATACTTTTTCTAACTGAAAAGTTGGTTAAAACCAACTAATGTCAAATAAGAGTTTCAAAGAAGTCTGACCGGATTATTGAGCATGTAGAGCTCTACCTTAGGAAATGGAAGTCCCCTCCGACGGGGCTCTCAAGCTACATGTGGATGCTGCGGTGATGCCCAACCGGGATCCCGTTTTTCTCAGTTGGAGGTGTGATATGAGATTGTCGTGGTGTTATTTTAAGTAACTGTTTTCATCTCGTGGTGTTAAACCAAGACTTGTTTCAATGCGTTTGGCATAGCTTTAGAAGAGGAGAAGCAAAGCAATAGCTTAAGTAATTGTTTTTTTTTTTTTAGTCTTGACTAAAAGCTCTTCTATAAAGCACGTATCTAATCCTCTTTATATTTAAGAAAAGCATACTAATCCCTGGTGAATCCAATCCAATCTGAAATATTATTTGCATTTTTTTGGTAGAAGGCATATTAATTTCATTTTTTTTTTGCTGATCAAAATATTAATTAATTTCGTTTTTGCTTGCTAGAATATAAATTAAGTTAAGCTTTTCTTAATTCACTCTCTGATTTTGGACTACACTGGCACAAGTTGTGACACAAATTCTGGGACCGGGAAAATACATAATGGCACTTGTATGATTTCTTCCCTTCTCAAAGAGATGTGGATTTTACTTTTTCGCCTACTCTGTGGGCCTTACAAAGAAAAAGATTATTCAAGCAAAGTGGGGTCCACAACATGAGTCCCCATTTCTCCCATTGTCCCAAAGAGCAGAGGAAAAATTTTGAGTAGAATAAATGTGCCTAGTAGATGTAGTTAGAGCCGACTTTATGCTACAGTAAGTTAAACTATAAAGTTAATTCTAATCATATTTTTAAAGTTTTTATATGCTTTATGGTTATTGAATAGTGCAAAGCTCTCACATATTATAGTAAAACAACAAAAAATAATTACAGTGTCAAGCCCTCATATGTTACAGTATTTTAAACTATAAAGTTGATTCTAACCACACTTGTCAAATAAGTTAGCCGTTTTTTTTTTTGTATTATTATTTTGAGCCCCACCCTCTAAAAGGTCTGAAAATTTTGTAATGTCACTGTCTTTGAAATCCAATAGGGGACTTTCCCTACATAAATATAACACAAATATTAATTTGTGGGACAATCATCCAAAATCACAGGTGGGACTGTGAATGCTTCTTCTTGACCCCTTTTTAGATAGTAGGTCCTTAGCTATTAATTTGTCTTTGTTTCCAAACCAAGGCCATGGGTGTTATGGCAATGTTATAAATATTTCATGTATAAATTTGACAAAAACTAGTTTCCTATTTGTGTTCAAGGGCAACACTACTTTGGATTATTATTATTACTCTTTTTTTGGGTACATCATAACAAGTACTTGTACATATAGAGAAGGGTTCTCATTGTTATCCAACATATAAAGAAGGGAAAAGGGGAGGAAAAAGGATGACTGGGTCCAGACTTTATGGTTAATCCTTCAAAAAGAAAAGGCCAAGTGGTGCAAAAAATGCCAAAGCTTTCATTACCATCATGATTTTTCTTTGTAGTTTTATGAAATACATGACACTTCTATATGAAAAGAAAGACATATATTGTAATTTAGTGGACTCCATTTTTCATCAACTGATTGTGCTTGTCAAATTTGTAACCATTATTAAAAGACAAATCAAATATGAAGCGACATATGCAATAAACAAGACGGAACAATTTCTCTTCTTTTTTTTTCCCGATTTATTTCTTAAAAGGTGTGGCATATATTGTTCATTAGCATGCTTATTGAAACTCTTTTTTTTCATTTTCTTTTTATTTTCTTTGGCGCCCAAAGATGCTTACTACCATCTATCATTCCTTTTGCTTTTTTTTTTTTTCCTTTTCTCAGTGTGTATATATATATATATATATATATATATGTCCACCTTAAAAATCTTGCGAAGAATTTTTTTTTTTTAAAGAAATAGGTGTTGGAAGAGCTTCTCCTATATAGGTCCGACTCGGCTCGAATCCGAATTAATCGGTTATACTCCTGCTAAAGTTAAGGAATCTTTTCAGTGGGTTCGTGCCTTTAAGTAATGGGTTTCGATACCGGATAGTTTTTACCCAAAAAAAAAATATTCCAATTGAACCAAGCTGAATTATTACTCAATAGTGCAAGTCAATTTTTTTTTAATCTTTTATATATCTTCGCGGTACGGCAACTCATCTTCTATGTATGGAAATTTATCAACAAATAAAAAAAAATCTGCTTTTAATTTATGTGAAATAACGAAGACACCTCAGTTATTACCTTATATAAGTAATATTTTCCAGGTAATGAGAATTTTTCAGCGTACAATTAGATGGTGTTTAAAAGCATTAGGGGGATTTTTTTTTCTTTTGGCTTTATTTTAGTGGGTATACATTAGTTGACTCTTTACAGAAATGCTTACTAGAAGTTCATATAATCTCCTCTTCAAATTTAAAAAAAAAAAAAGTGATGTGATATTTTATTATTAATCAATATGATCATCCCCGCAAAAATCAAATATTGTTCTTAAAATTACTTAGCAACTAAATAATGAACACCCATCGAAGAACACTCTTCATTATTCATGAAAGGGAGGATGCAACATATTGTTATTTAATATAATTTAAGTTCTTTTTAATTGAGAGTTTGTTTCACGTATTTATCTTTTCTCTTGAAGGTATTTGCATGAGTACTTACCAATAAAATAAAAAAATTACTTTATTAGTAGAGCAAAATAATGCACGCCTACGTAAAATATTTCTTAGAAAATATTTGTACTTTAGCTTTTCTTTCTAGTTTCTTATTTCTATTTTTTTAATTCTTTCTTTATATTTAAAGGGTGTCGCACTTTGTCTCGTAAAGGCGATTTGGTTTAGTTATAAAATGAAAATAGAAAAAGGACGAGTGATATATCTAAATTCTAAATAAATTAGAGTTTATTGAAGAAACACGTTAAAAATAATAAGTTTCAACTGTTAAAGTATATAGTTCTCATGTACTAAAAATAAAAATTTCTTATAGTGTAAAGCTCTCATATTCTATAATGTTTAAGTTTCAACTTTAAATTTAAATTTTACAAATAAACTCATAATTTATTAAGACCTCATTTATTGTTAGCAAAATTGCAACGACTCCTGCCCCCGATCCCCCATTTAAAAAAAATGCAATGACTTTGAAAGTACCATCCGCCAAAGTTTCAAAGAAGTATTGAAAAAACCTGTCCACATTTACTTCCAAAATCTTTACATTTAATTATATTATTCATGTATTTGTCATTTCATAGGCATGTTTGTGCTCTTAAAAGACTCAAAATTGTTCATTAGTGTCCCACATTTAAAGTTATGGAGCACTATGCAAATGCCACGAAAAATTGTTTGTTTGAAAAGAAAATCATGAAATTAAAAGAGTGTTCAGAATCAAATTTTAACATTTAAGTTTTAAGTATTATAGCATAAAATTTTTATATATTATAGCATAAAACAAGAATACGTTGCAATTTTAACGCCCCCATACATTATATTTCTCTGAAACACTACGTCTTTTCCATATGTTTTTCTCGATAAGAAAATTAATGAAGCTTATCAATAATAAACAGAAAAACAGATGATACATGGAAAGGCATCAGAAAACGTCAGACATGCAGCCTCAATTGTCAACTTAAAGAGCCTATTGTGGCTTAACATAAATAGGTTTGCAGAAAGATTGCATGCAAATTTATATCACGATCAGTTCCATTGATATAAATATAAGCGATAACACCTTCGGCTTTTTCATTTTTATCTGGCCCTACGTCGAATTAAATCACCTTTAAGATAATAGAGAAGTTGTGAGGTCGCTTTTTTGGGACCTTTATGAAGAAACAAACAAAAACAGTGTTATCTAAAAAAAAATAGTGTTGATATTTTATTGAACAGTAACATGGCTACATATTTCAACTATTAAATGAGAGGACATTTATAGTTGTTCTCATAAAATGATATATTATTAAAATTTTGATCTAAAATTTGAGTTGGGAGACTATAATTAAGTGGGACAAAAGAGATCTAGGGCAATAATTGATTTTCCAAGATTTAAGTGAGTTGCATGTACTTAAACAAAGAGTGGTTTCGTCTCAAGTCGTATTTAACACCACATACAAATAAAAAGATAGGTCAATCTTAGCTACAAAATGCGACTTACACAAGTGAGACCTAGTTTTATTAGTTTGTTAGCATTTTTGAAGGCATAATGGTAAGAAATTCAACACCATATATTAATAGAAAATGAAACTTTTTTTATTTTGTTAGCATTTTTAAAGGCATAATGGTAAAAAATTCAAACCGTACATTGATAGAAAACGAGACATAAATTAAAATTTAGTTTTTATTAGTCATTTGCTCAATATTAAGTGTATTTGATAACACAGTTAAAATTAAAAGTTAGAATAATTTTACTGTAATATATAAAAGTTTAATAAAATAATATACTTTTATTTTATATTGTAGCATATAAAAATTTTATACTATAATAATTTTTCTTATATAGTTAGAATAAAATTGTCAATTATCAGCTATTGCTCTCAAATATTTTTGCCTCTCAGAAAGAATAAGAATATTGGTTCACAAATCCAACGGTGGCTATATATATATAATATATATATCGTTTGGAATTTAATGAAAGGCTTTTCCTTCATCCCTGGCCGTGGTTACTCAGTAACCATCTATTTGAGATGGAACGTTCCCCATCAGTTCAGTCGGTCTTTATCTCTCATGTGTGGACGCATCATGAAGGTTGATGAACGGTCCAGATTAGGTGAATCTGGCGTTGAATTTTGTGTAATAGAGTTCAAACCTCTTTTTCATTTTATTTTATTATATATATATATATATATATTTGTTTAAATTGAGGAAGCAGTTCCTTGTTATAATATTAGGTCCCCCACCCAGAACATACCAACTTGCATGTGCGCCACGTGACACATATAGTGGAAATTAGGCTAAAATAAAGGGTTTGGGAAGAGAGAGAATGTGTGGTGCACTGTTACTTTTGTCTGCTAAAAGTAAATGTGGAGGGTGAAAACACAGCTCCAGTCCCAATCACAGCCCCAAGTCTAGACTTCAAAGCTTAAGAACATGAGGTTTTTTTTTTTTTTTTTTTTTTTTGTTTTGTTTTGTTTCCTCCGTTGGCTTTTCTCCTCTCCTCCGGGAATTTTCGCTCCACTAGAGCGTCCCAAAGGAAAGAACCCCTTTGGCTGAGATGGGTGGTAGGATTATCGAGGGTTGTGTTTTAAATTTTGTGTTTAGAAAACTGTTGGTTAATACATCTAAAAAAAAAAAAAAAAAAAACAAATTAATGCACCGTGGAAGTGGAGTTAAATTAATAGTTTGTTTGACATTAGTAGCTTTTCAGTTGAAAATAATGTAAAACTTTCAATGCTATAGTAAAAAAAAAAAATACTACAATATAAAGCTCTCATATGCTATAATATTTACAGTTTTAATCGTCATACCAAACACCTTATAAATATAATCATTACTAACGCTACAAAAGAGATTTTCGGACATGCTATAATGTTTTTTGCTCTAATAAGTGCTGAAGTAATCAGGACTAATGCCCTCTACTTATTAGTATCTGGTAAATTGATCCTTACACATTAATTTAAAAGGCTAGTCATATTCTTCCTCAAAACACATTGGCTTTTGGAAATTTAAAAAACAAAGCGAACAAAATAAATTTATTTGTTTTTGTCATCATGAGCAAATTAAAAGATGCAAAACTAAAAATAAGAGAAAATAATGCTCAGATTTAGCATCTACATTTTCTTTACCTGTCTTTTCCCATCAACTAAAACAAAATAAATCATGAATAACAATTCGTAAAACCGAGTAAACAAAGACGGCTCAATTGAATTAAAAGCAACACTTTTTGAAAAAAATACTTTTACTTTAATCTTTAATTATTTATATTGTCCAAATTCAAAAGAACAAAAATAAAGCCCATGAGGCTTTCTAAAGAGTAAAAGAAACATTGTAGTCAAAAACAGAGGGAAGACGATTTCGTTTATTTCCAATATGGGATATCTTGCAAGTTTGTTATTTTGAAGTTTAAACATGCATAAAACCATAAGAAAGGTTTTTAAAAGTCAGAAATCACAAAACAACATGCGTGTCTCAATGGTAATGACACATGAATGTTAGTCAAGGACAAGGATTAAGTTCCCATCCTTACATAATTTTTTTTAAAAGATTACTGGGTGTTTGGAAGTGTCACTTTTTCAGTTATAAACAGTGTAAAGCTCTTACACACTACAGTAACAATTAAAAAAAATTACTACAAAGTAAAGCTCTCACATGCTACAATAAAAGTAATTATAACCAACGCTTCTCACCATCTTTCCAAATAACCTATCAATTTAGTTCCAAATTGATAGTTCAAAATTTGTCTATTTAAGGGATAAAAAAAGGAAATATAGGTTATGGGGATTCTCCCACATTTGGCATAACGGTCCTATCCACGTGACATGAAATTAGCTCAGTGATAGAGCGTATCTCAGATAATTGTATCATTGTGCCTGGGTTGTAAGAGCTCTTAGCCACCTGGATTGTGCAATGTGCTTATCAACGCTTGATCTACCAAACTAAACTAAGGGGAACAAATGAAAATGACAACATTCTTAATAAAACAACTAGAGAGCGGATTAGAGGCTTTAATGCAAAATGTTGGGATTAATACGAGCAGAATGCTTAAAGCCCTAGTGCAAGGCGATCAATCACAAATATGGTCAAAATGTTTGAGGTCCTAGTCCAAAGTTTGTGATCACACCGCATAACTAATTAAGGTAGGACTATTTTAAATGCATAAGAAAAACTGCATTTTAATAAAACTACATTTTCCCTTGCACTCACACTATGAAACTTATAAATGGAAGTGAGTGCAAGGGAAAATGTACTTTTTCTTGATTTTTTATTGAAACTCTGTCATTCTACTTTTTAGAATTTTTTTTAATGAATTTCTAACTTAATTTTTGAAAAGTTTTTCTTGTGGGAACTTTAGAGTTTCAAATAAGGAATGAAATCAAGCTCTTGTTTGACAAAAACAGTTTTAACTATTTTTGGTATAATGTTTTCTCTTATAAAATTTAAACCAAAAAATTGTTCTGACCATAAATAAAGGGTTCTAAACCCTCTCCCAAACAGACCAAAATACTAGAAATTAATTATATTTAAGTAATCAAATAAAGTATCAAAATTTGAAGATTAATGACACAAATATCTAAATATTAGTGTATGATTTAAAAAAATTTACAATTTCATTTGATTATAAATTGTCTAAAACCACAAGTGTAATGACATTATTATTATCCCTAATTCAGCCCTATAAAAAATTGCAACTTTTTTTTAATAAAAATAAAGCTTATAAATAAAAAAGTCAACAATGGTTGTGTAAAATATGCAAATATATTAATTATCATAAGGATCATAACTTTATTATGATGATAATTATGATAGTGATCAACAAACGGAAGTATAAAGATTAAAACTTTATGAATGATGAAATACTACTATAAATTTAAAAAAAGGTCGATTTTTTGTGTTCTCATTGATTCATTAAATTTGCTTACGGAGGGATAGCGTCTATTGTGACTCAAGATGCACAACCAAATAGCCATTTCATTTGCTCATTGAAAGGGATCATGCATTTTCATCATGGGTATTGGCTTGCACCCACAAATAAATGAATAAATGATAGATACACGTTATAAGCAACGTGTTACTAGTGCAAATAGGCCAGCTCCCAAATTTGGAAAATTTTTCAAAACTCAAAATTCAAAAAGCGTCTTTTTATATTCAGGCTAAGCAAGAAAATACTCATGAGCACAGAAGAATGACAATGAGCTCTTAAACACGATACAAATTAGATTAGGAAAAAAAAAAGGAATTTTACTTATAGGTACTAAAAAATAAGTAATCTAACCATAAGTATTGTTTTTCAACAGTTAAATTTAAAAAAAAAAAGAAAAAAGATCAGATTTAATAATTCAAAAAAAGTATATATTATCGATGACAAAAAATAATAAAAAAAAACTTATTGCCCTAGTGTGATTCTTGAAGCCCGATGCGCGCTATAGGGCTCACTGACTGGCCTTTCTCCGCCTTATATCAAGTGAAGCACCAAGCCGACGCTTCTCAGGAATGCATCGTTTAGGCTAGTTTCTGATTTAGCCAATTCAAACAAGCTAAGAGCACAGCAGACAACGCGAACAAGCAGGCATGCAGCTGCGCGAGACTAGTGCTATCATATCGTGTTTGTAAATGTGTATTCTATTGATTTATATTATTTCTTCGTAGAGAAGTCAGAGTATAAATTGTACATGGAAAAATACAATATACAGTAGAGAGTGTAGTTTTGCACTTTTCATGTAACATTTTGTTTTAACAATTAAATTAATTTTTTAATAATATAATTTATAATTATTTATGTTAAAAAATTACAATATATAAAATAAAATTATTTTTAGTTAAAGATAAGGCCGTCAAAGTCGAATAAATAAACAATATACAAAGATCCCCAACTCCCAAACACACCAAATGCAAACCCAGCAATATCAAACAGGTGCACGGCCGTCGTACGTACTACCTGCTACTCAGTTGTTGTATTCGTATTCGCCTCTCTCTCTGTCTCTCTCTATATTAATCAAGTCCCTCCTCAGTTTTCCGTCCCTATTCTCTACTGACGCGAGGACTGGTCTCACATGACTCTCTGCAAGACTGCAACCCACGTATCCCACCACCACCACACCCAAAATAAAATTCACTCTCTTTCCCAAAAAAAAAAAAAAAAAAAAACCCACACACACTCTCTCTCATCGGTTAAAGCTTTAGGCTTTAACCGCTCTTCCTCATATAAACACTGCTTTTTCCTCCTCTTTTTAACCCAAAATATTTCTCTCTCTCTCTCTCTCTCTCTCTATCTTTCTCAAATTGTCTATAATCTCTCTTTCTGGTTGTTTCTCGTCTTCTATACTGGCTCTCCCAACAATGGAAGCTTTCAGCTTGCTCAAGTACTGGAGAGGCGGCGGCGGTGGTGTCGGAGGAGTAGTCGGAGGTCATGTCGGCGTTTCCTCTGCTGCTTCCAATACTTCAAAACCCATAACCGCCACCTTACTCCCGGACGCCGACCACGAAGAAAACGACGAAGAACAAGAAGACGAAGAAGAAGCAAACGACGACGACGGACCCTTCTTTGACTTGGAGTTCTCCGTCAACGACGAAGAAGACGAAGAAAACGACGAAGATGAAGAAGCTTGTAATGAGCAAACCCAAAAAGGAGAAGAAGAAGAAGATAATGATGATGATGACGAGGAAGATGAGGTGGAGGAGAGAGAGTTCAAATTCACGCTCTCCTCTGGCTCCTCTAGCAACGATCGTACGGACATTAGTACGGATCAAAACCTGTCTTTATCTCCTTCCGACGACCTTTTCTTCAAGGGAAAGCTTGTTCCGGTCGACAGCACTGCCACTTTTGCTTCTGATATCATTCAGTCGGGCTCCAACAGCTCCAAGCCGGTAGTACAGTTCCCCGTTTCGCTGATGAAATCCGCCACCAAGTTTCGGGTTTTCATGTCGGGGCTGAATAAGAAATCGAAGACGAATAATAGTACCAACTCCGCCATTGATGGGAAATTATCAGAGATTAAGGAAAAGCAACCGCGACAACAAGGAAAGTTCTTCACTGTCAAATTTAAAGTTGAGGAAGTCCCCATTGTCTCTCTCTTCACCAGAGACAATAGCTCCAGAGTTTCAAACTCTTCTTCAAAGCAGAACTCGGATAACGATTCTTCCTCCTCTTCTTCTTCTTCTTCGTCCTCTTCCACTTCTTCTGCTACTACAGAGGAGAAACGTTTCGCCAAGGAAGTTATGCGGAGGTATTTGAAAATGGTGAAGCCTCTCTACGTCCGCGTTTCGAGGAAGTACGGCGAGAAGCTGAGGCTCTCCGGCCGGATCAGCCTCACCGGCGCTATTCCGAAACCTTCTCCGCCGGAGCCGGAGACGACGGCGGAGAAGAGCTCGGAGCCGGAGGTGGTGGTTTCTGAAGCTCCGGCGAGCAATATTAATAATGGGAAGAGCTTGAAAGCGCAGGTGAACTTGCCGGCCGGGCTCAGAGTGGTCTGCAAGCACTTGGGTAAGAGCAGGTCGGGGTCAGCGGCGGCTGCGGCGGTTGCGGCTGCGCCGCCTCCGCCGGGAACGGCGTCATCTAGGAGACGAGACGACTCTCTTTTGCAGCAACAGGACGGCATTCAAAGCGCCATCTTGCATTGCAAGAGATCTTTCAACTCCACCAGAGGTAATTAATCAACTATTTTATGATTATTAGTGATAATTATGAATCATTTTCACTATTTTTTTTTGTCTTGGGTAAAAAATATATAAATTAGTTTTTTTTTCTTGGGTTAGATTCGGAGGCTTCTTTGTTGTCACGATCTGCGAGCGATCCATCAAGAAAATCGTCGGAATTGGCTAAAGTTTGATTGATCAACGGTCGTGATTTCTCAAAGCGAAAAAACAAAAAAAGAAGGAAGATAATGAGTTTATTTAACATATATATATATATATATATATGTTATGTATATTTATTTAGGATTTATAATTAATTTAGTGCCTCCCTTAATCCCCTATGTAAATTCGGATAAATCTCTTAAAAGGGTTTTTGGTGATGATGACTAATGAGTAGCAATGAAGCTTCCCTCTATCTGCTCTGCTTCCATTGTAAAGCTCTACTTTATGTGAAAAAGAAGAAGAACCAGATCTTTGTATCTATTATTTTGTAAAATCGGCAAGTACCTCTAAATTGCTCATGACAATTCAGGAATGTTATAATTTTCTACTTTCCCTCTAAGTTATATTTTTTTTTACTTTTTGAGATATTTTTTGGTCCAAAAATTTTGTTATCAAACAGTTAAAGGCCACATTAGACTGACTGATTGATTGATTCCTTACACAAAACGTTAAAACTAGAAAAAAATTTAAGCTTAATCCAGATGGGTTAAGAGTTGTTTATTGAATTAGGGTTAATGGGTTTCCGAGTCAAGGCTTAAATGCTTTTCTTTTAAGTTGGTCAGAGAAAGGGTGAAAAGTTAAAGACCAAAACAGTTAAAAAAGGAATTTTCTCTTTCTTAAAAGGAGGAGAGAGAGAGCAGTCGGGGGAGACGTTAAAGGACTCATAAGAGGTCTGACTAGAGATGAGGGTGCGAATATTTGCACGCCTAAAACATCAACATAAACACACTTGTCGCACAAACAGACCCCATATGACCTTGGTCAAGGGGTTTTTCTTTTAATTTATATGTTTCGATTGAAAAGTACGTTTAAAAACTAAATTTAGCTTGTAACATTATAAAATTTTCATATTTTATAACAATTTGTTTGAATATTAAGTTTTTATATATTATAATATTTAAGTTTAAACTTTAAGTTTTAACTTATTGTCTAAACAAATCTATGACCTTTTTTTTTTCTTTTTTTTCTTTTTGCGTCAATACCCTTGTACTTATGGCTTGAGGTAATTTGTCCAAAATTTACCCTATGAACTAACATGGTGCAAATCATTTCATTCATAATTTTGTTATTTTTCTTAGCAAAAATTAACGTGTAATTTTCATATGTATTGTTAATTAAAAACATAACCATCTTTTCTTATGATTGTCAACTCGAATTTATAGGTTGTTTGGTTCTCAATTAAAATCAATTAATTCTAACTAACAAATAGTATAAAACTCTCAACAGCTATATTAAAAGCCAAAAAGTTATTACAGTATAAAACTCTCACATGTTACAATATTTTTAACCAATTGGTTTTATCTAACCAATACTCTCAAACACCTTATTATATTTAAAACAATGTTAATTCAAAATGTTTAATAAATTTGGGTTTAAAAAATAAAAAAAAAATGTTATTCCTGTTGTCATCGATTAATGACCCGTATAAAAGTCACATACCAACTTCTATCACAAAAGTTATAAAATTACTTACGAGAGGATTTGCAACCAATTTATAAGTTTAGACATAACTTATGAAAATAGAAAAATGAGGGGAATTTGAAAAAAACGATAGCTTCTGGGGCCATTGGTGTAAAAGAGCCTAATTTATAGCATCTGGTCTAATCAAAATCAGTTTTAGTGGATTGGAATTCGTGTTCAGAAGGGCTTTGGGTTTGGGTTTGGGTTGATGTTGATGCAGCTAATTTGTATGGCTGTGAAATTAAACGCAGCAAAGCCTGCTTTGCAGGAGATTTCAATTTGTCTCCTTGTGGCCAGTGCTTGGGTCCTACAAAGCCGTTGGCTCCATTTGTTTGCTCTCTGCAGTGCTCCTGTCTACTGCCCACTCTCTTGTCGTTTCTTGGTCAATTATCAGGATCTGCTACACATTTTTTCTTCTTTTGTTGGGACTTCAGAATCCCATACGCGCTACTCATGAAAAGGGGGCACTTGACTTGAAAGGATAGAAGAAAAGTTCTTGTACCTTGCTAATTGGGGGATAGTTTGTGGTCAAAAATACTTATTGCGTGTGTCATTGAACATTGTTGGACTCTGATGTTTAAAGTAATGAGATTTCAACCGTAGGGTTTTTTTTTTTAAAAAAAAAAAAGAAAAGAGAGAGGTAAGATTTTGTTTTCAATTGTCAAATCTATGTTAGGTTTTACTTAATTTTGCTTTCTTTTTTTTTTTTTTATTTTGATTTGATTTTAACAAGATTCTTAAGCCTCCGCCCAGCATTTTAAGTGGGATTTACTGAGATTACATGTGAAACTTAGAGGCATAATTATAGCCTTATTATGAATAAAAAGGATCGATTTTTAAATAATAAAAAAGAGAGAGCCTAGATAGATAATCCTCTTACGTACCGTCATATCATCGATAGATTTAACCAGATTTAATGTCGTCATGTTATCGGTAGATTTAACCAGATTTAATGTCTATACACATGCACCATCAATGAAGACCCTTACTTACCATGAAAAGACCCTAAAAACATGAACTACTTAGAAAGCAATAATATCTTTCAAACTTTGAACGTTCTAATTAAAAATCAAACGATATGCTTACAAAAGGGCATTGGTGACAAGAATTAGACCTAGTAGGCATCATGAAAGGAGCCTAAGTGTATAGGTTTAGAGTGGTTTAAACTAAATAGGCAGTTTAAACTAACATTTAATAGAGTAATAATTGAGGCTAGTTTAAACCATGAACATAGTTTTAAATTAGCCAAAACCACCAAACTCCAAACTTTATTCCCCTTAGGTTCACGTAATTTGAACCATTTTCTACAGTAAAATTTATTCTCATTCTCTTTTTTTTTTTTTTATAAACTGTAGTTTTTTAAACATCAATTCTCGTTTTAAACTTGATGTAATGTTTTATACTTGTTTTAATCATTTACATCATAAATGTCAGTTTAGAACCATCATTTAAACCACAAGTTTAAAACTTACATTTTAAACAATAGAGTTTTAAATTACACCATTTTAAACATACACACCAAATGAATCGTAAAACAAATAAGCACTAGTGTAGAACTTCTCGATTAGATACCTTATGCCAAGATTGGTGCAATCTTGCCCAGTTTTTTACGAATGAGTAACCATAGAAAGGTTAAAATATTAAAAGGTGTAGTTTACAGTGTGCACAAACCAAACATTGGTTGAATTAAAGTTGTAAACCTTCAGTGGGTTGAACTAAGCATTTAAAAATTAAGTGTTTGACAAAATTAATTTTAATGAAAACTTTTAGATGCTATAGTATAAATCTCTCACATATTCAGTGATTAAAAAAATAAGCTATAGTGTAACTCACATGCTACAATTTACAAAAGCTTAAGTTCCAAAATGACACTTCTTTCAAAGGATTTAACTATCAAGCCCTGCCCTACCATAGCTAACTAATGCCTTTTTTATTTACATTTGTTGGTAAGTGAAATGAATTTGAACTTGTAACCTTGTCCCCTATTTTAATAAGAGAAGTAGGTTTGGTGATCGGTAAGGGCAAAGCATGTGCTACATTTTGGGGTTATATGGTAAATGAACAATTTTTAACTTTGGTCTCTATAAATGAAACTTCAGGCGAATTGCACCCTTTTTTTATTATTATTATTATAGTAGGAGTGAAAGAAAACTCTTCTGGACTACAAATAGTGCCAATTTATTCATTGCTATTATTATTATTATTATTATTATTATTATTATTGAAGTAGAGTGTCGAACCTATCTCAATTAGTTGAGAAAGTACACCGTGATTTTTTCTTGTGAGCCTACTGGAGCCTATACTCACCCTACATTTTATGTTACTCTAGTCACTGACTAGTGATTTTCATGAAGTTGAAGCTAAGGATACATCTTATCTCTTCTTTTATTTGCCAGGGGTATATCATTTGCTGCGCCTAGAAAAACGAGAGTGAGAGAAGAGGGAAGGAGAGAGAAAAAAGCATAAAAGAATTGAAATGAAATGTTTTTTTTAATGAATATTTAATTAGAATTTAATGATTTTATTTAATTTTTAATACATGTCCCCCCAACAAATGGGCTAATGTTGCGAAGAGTATATCTTGAGTGATTTTTTATAAATCAAGGGACATTAAACGGTTTCAAAAATCAAAAGACAACTTGAATTTTGGATATATAAATAAAAAAAAATTATGCAAAAAATCCTAAAACAAAACATACACAAGATTTATAATAATTTATTCTCAATATTGCAACTCATCCACTTTGTTGCTCCATTATTTTTCACTATATAAAAAAAGAATAGAAAATGGTCTCCCACCTAAAAAATTGTCTTACAAAACGTCTCACTCACTCACTCCTATCAATCCCAGTCTAAAAATATCTGCATATAAAAATAAAAAGGAAAGAGAAAAAAAATCCTTTTACCTAAAAATTAACACAGACAAATATAAGTCTAAAATACCTAAAATATTCTTCAAAGATTCTCCATACAACTCAACAACGGCATCAAGCATACTGCCATACTAACTTTTTCCCTTTCTCTTGGCCTTAATTTAAGGATTCTCTGGGTATATCTGTCTTATGTGTTCAACTAGATACTTACAAGGCAATAAGTCCAATTCGACCAAATTAATAGTTTAATGTATAACAGAAGTGTCGCATCTTCCAAGTTTGAAATTTCTTAAAACCCATTTGTTGGAATAGCATTTGACATTTTCTTTCCCTAGTGGGAGTCGCGGTCGCCTTCACATGTGAATCAGCGAATTTGCTATATTCTATGTTTGAATGTGTCTAACAAACCGCGTGGCCTCCTCTATCACAGCAAGCTTCGCCACATGGCTCTCTAGTCTCATCTAACTGTCGTTTATAAGGTGTTTGGCTGTGGGTTAGAACCAATTAGTGTTAGAATTTTAAATTTCAAATATTTACAATTCTGTAAAACCTTAGAATAATTATATCACAGTTTTAGGATTATGTCATGTTCGATTATCAAGAAACTGAATTAGAAATAAATACCTATATCTATGCTAGCAGCTATAACTATTTTGTGGAATTTTTGCGATGATGGGCAAACGCGATAAATAGGTTATTGTCTTCCTCAATTAAATCACCTTAGTCTTCAATGGTTCTTTCTTTTCTTGATGGGGAGAGGAGAAAGCTTTAAAATGATATGATATCTTGAGGACCATAACGCCTTTATATACTTTTCACAGTTTTAGGATTATGTCATGTTAGATTATCAAGAAACTGAATTAGAAATAAATAACTATATCTATACTAGCAGCTATAACTCTTTTGTGGAATTTTTGCGATGATAGGCAAATGCGATAAATAGGTTATTGTCTTCCTCAATTAAATCACCTTAGTCTTCAATGGTTCTTTCTTTTCTTGATGGGGAGAGGAGAAAGCTTTAAAATGATATGATGTCTTGAGGACCATAACGCCTTTATATACTTTTTTATTGGGGTTATATAAAACCTAGTTGGGTCAGTATTGAGTATCTATTCATTAAACCATACATGGTTAGTAGCTTATGAACTTTCTATAAATAGACCACTATAATTAAATAGTTATAATATAATTGTTATATTAACATGTTGCCTATAACCTAATGGGAAACTAAAATTTCACAATAATTGATTCCAATCAATAAACAGTATAAAGCATTCAGAAGTAAAAAGCTGTTATAGTGTAAAACTCTCATATACTACAATGCTTTAGCTAAAATTGATTCTAACCACACTTTCTAAACACCTTATTAATTCTTTGGTTGGGGTTTTGATAAATGAGGATACATTAAATTTTCACATGTTTCTCTATTAAAACTGGCCTGCACTGATAAACACCCTATGAATTCTTTGGTTGGGGTTTTGATATTAAAATATTACATGTTTTTCTATTAAAACTGCCTGCATCGGCTTCCTTCACGCTTTCACATGGTGATTTTTTTTTTTTTTTTCACACACGGTTCTTTTAAAATTTGCAATAGATATAAAAAGTTATCTTTTTCTTTTTCTTTTAACGTGTGAACAATTTAACTTATAATGTTATATTAAAAACTCTTCCTTGGAAAGCCATGTGATTTGTCATTTTTTAAGTCATCAAAACGAATATGTACTTTAAAGAAAACATAGATTGCACCCCCTAATTACCTAATTACTACAAGTAGAGGTATCAAAATTGATCAGGCTTAGTTGATTGGTGTGAGCACAGTATAATTATTAAATGAGCCTAATCTAGCATGTTTATCAAATTAGTCAGGCTTAATGAGACTTTTAAGTAGGAAACATGTTAAGAGTATGACACGTTAAGAGTAGCACGGGCATGATAAGTGCCACAACACTGGCATAATATTATTGCTCTTTTATTATGTAGTTCTAAAATTTTCTTTAAAAAAATTATAATATATATTTTTTAGTAAAATAATATTTTATCTTATTTGAATTTTTTTATATTTTATTTCATTATAAGGTAAAATTTAAATTGCTTCTGATACTTATATTTCTTGTTTAACTATAATTTTATAATTGGACATAATTAAAGTACGAGCATATTAAAGGCACGACACTTGTGTAAATAGGTTATGAGTCGGGCTTGACGCTATAAATAAAAAAAAAAAACGCTCAACATGACATGATAAATAGATTGGTCAGTCCAGGCACGACATGAAAAACTTTTAGTCCCAATTTAAACGGGTCGAGCCAAGCCGAGCTGTCATGTTTGACATCTCTGACTACAAGAAACGGTATGGAATTTGAGAGATACTCATTTAAAGAGATTAAATTAACAATAAATGATGATCCAAGGAATAACATAAAAAATACATTTTTGGAGTCTATTTAGAAAAATGAAGTGGGAAATTTTAGGCCAAATTCATGTATTGTCAACAAATTTTTACATCTCAGTGAGAACATCGTCCACCAAAACTGCTCATTGTTGAGAGATCTGCCTTTTGCAGTCACTTTGGGGTATATCCTCTGTATTTGCCAGGCACTTTAGACATGTCCATAGAAAGTTGAAATTGAGAAGTAGGTTGGTTACGAAAATTGCTCAAACCGCCAAATCTTCATCGAGCTATCTTTGCCCTTTGCAAAGTGATATAATATGAAGGTAACAATAACATAATCATTTCTCTTCAATTTGTAAGTAATGAAAGAGCAACAAATTTTTTTTAAGCACCATCCAAGATTATATTCGAAAATCTAGTACAAATATTATTCTTTTGCGTCTTTACTTCAAGGAGTGTCTTACAAATCTATGGGCGAACCCAGTAGATAGGCTCATGTACTTTCTTCCATGCCAAGTCACGTAGACCACCTTTCAAGTTAAAGTATGCTCATGCATCAAATATGCTTTTTATTTTTTATTTTTTTAAGGGACAAGTACCCTCTCAAAAAGCCAGCATGTTTGAAGAGTGGTTTTGCATATTTTCCATAAGGGGAAAACTGGCTCAATTCATGTACCATAGGACTTGAGAATTGGATACAGAAGAAAAGAAAGTGAAAAGTATCTTGTTTTTGGATTTCTAAATAGAGATATGATGCATGTATGGACACACAACTGAGTAGATATAAGCAGAATTTATGTAACCAAGGATGATTTGAAATCTGGCTGTTGTTTCTGTGTTTATTTGCCTTCCTCCATTTCAATTACATCACTAAAGGCATGTACAAAACAAGATAGAAATAGACTTATACCAATTCAGATTGTAATAAATTCTGGACCAGAAAGCAATTTATTAATTACTTCAGAATTAGGAGCTCAATTAACTCATGGTGAGGTCTCTAACTTCAAGATAATCCTAGATTTATGTACACGTGGTCCCAATGATCCAATTTCCTTTTGACTATAAGGGTCACAATATAGCAATATTTCTCTTTTCTTGTAGCTCAATTATCAGGTCAATAAAGTTCATAATTATTGTCTAATGAAATCTTAAGCTAATTAAAAAATGGCAAACTACAGGAACCTAAAGCCAAAGGATGTTTAATATATAGGATGAGTCATGAACGATATAAGTATTTGGGAAGTGACTTGGGACTGAGAATTAAAATTGAAAGTATTGTAACATGTGAGAGTTTTACACTATAACATACTTTTGCTTTATATTGTAGCATATGAAAATTTTGCACTGTTTGAGTTGAAATTAAAGAGTTAGAATGAGGTAGCAAAAACACATTAATATTTTTCTCACGTGTCTTATAACTACAAACTAAGCAAAAAAGAATTTGGGCTATGAGTTTACTTTCAAAAAAAAAAAAAAAAAAAGAAAGAAAGAAAAAAGAGGGCTATGAGTCTAGAGATTAGAGGTTCTTCTAGGGATTACTTTAACGAAATTGTGCTTGTATTTATGGGTACGAGGCAGAGTGCATTGGACTTTCTGTCTAAAGTGCTGCTATTTCTTATGTGTTTCCATTTTAATCGCCATGATAAACGAAGAAAAGAAGAACAAGAAAAAATAAAGTTGTCTAAATTAACGGGGAAAAAAAAGATAAAAATATAAAAAAAATCCAAGTCACAGGTCAGTTGATGTCGCCCAGGCCCATTTAAATTGGTGGGTAGTGGACTGCAGTCTGCGGGCTGCACTTGGGTAAAGCTATACCAGCCGTGTCTGTTGTCATATACCTTGAACTCCCGTAGATTTTTCTTTTTGTCATTGTATGCCACACTCTCTCCCTCTCTGTCTCTCTCTCTCTCCTGACGAAATACACATACTATAAAACCAAGTTTTGAATGTTAATGTCATTTAAAACTAATTAAACTGTTAGTTTTGAGTATTTAATCCTCCTAAATAATGTTTTGAACCATTCTTGATGCATAATAAAAACTCTCCACAATTTCGTTTTTTTTCTTAAATCATAGTTTAAACTGACATTTGCATATATTAGTTCTTTAACGTAATGTTTTATTACAAGTTTAGATCTCTACATTCCAAAGGACAGATCAAAACCACCCGTTCAAAACCATAGCGGTTTGAACTATAGGTGTCAATTCAAGCCTCTCGATCCAGCCTGGTTAATGAAAAAAGAGACCTAACTCGGCTCGCCTAAACTTTTATAAGAGAATTAAAAAAAAAAAAATCTAACTAGGCCGGACTAGTTTTATTTTGAGCCTAATTTTTTGGTTCAGCCTCAAGCCGAACATAGGCTAAAAAAGATAGGCTACAAACCATGCCAAACAAATTAACACCTCTAGATCGAACCTAAAGTACCAAACGAAGCTCAATCAGGTTGAGTTCTTTATTTATTTATTTCTTCACATGAAGCATGTCATGTCTGTAGTTCGATTAATTCTTTGATTCAAATATCTTTTTGAAGCAAAATGTAACGTAATGCTATCCAATTGGGCATTCTTTTTGTACAGGAAAATGGACTATCTATTCTAAATTCTAAACTCAATCAATCATGCATTTGCAATAAAAGAAACAACCACCACTTTTTGTTACCAACACCATCCCAGAATTTCAGCTGATAAAGTGTTCCACTCTTTTGGACACACTCTGTGCAACTTTTAATACAATCAAATTACCTTACCATAGGTTATACAAATATTTCCATATTTTTCTTTTGTCTTCTTTTGGCGCTTGGCTTTTCTTACTTCCAAATATTACCCCATTAAAAAATATTTTGATTTGGTGGCATATCATGGTCATAGTTCATTTCATTGCCCTAAATCTGGCTAAAATTTATACCTATTAGCAGTACATACTCATTTTCAATCTCCATCACTTAATATTCCACAAAAAAAAAAAAAAATTCCACTTCTTGATGGGTGTTGTACTGATGTCGAGCTAAGCATCTTGGCGATGGCCAATTTTAGGTCATGTGTTTTCTTGACGGTATGCAACTAGACGCTTTATTAGAGACTCAAAGTTATTTTTGTAGTGTCTAGCTAAATCAGGGGAACTGGATATAGAGAAAAGGTTATTAATAGAGTGTTTGAGAATCAAGTTGGAACTTGAAATAGGAACTTAAATTCGATAACATGTGAGAGCTTTATATTATAACGTATTTTTGTTTTAGGGTAGTATGTAAAAACTATACACTGTAGTAGTTGAAACTTGGTTCTTAAACATTCTATAAATTGACAAGAATATTCTCAAGAAACTCTTGCTATGCAAACCAAAATTAGCTTGCTCAAGAAAATCTACAAGCTGAGGATAATAATAGTTTGTTTTTATTTACAAATAGGCCCTACATCATTAATCACTATTATTTTTATTTATAATTAGTTTAATGAAAGCATTATGTGTAGTTTAAGCTCACATACGAAGTCAACGAATGTACTTGTACAAAATTTACATATAACCCCCATAAAAGAATCAGAAATTTTATTTATTGCCTGAAAAATCGAAAGACTCAACTAATATTCCCAAGAGCAAGATTCCGTTTCGCCCCTAATTAATAATGACTTGGATTTTTTAAAAAATTAAAGGTTAGTCCAATTTATTTTCTATCTTTTTTTGGTTCCTTGATTTTTTTTCCACTAGTTTTGAAAAAGAGAGTGAATGAATGATTCTTTAGATAGGATGTTAAAATTATGCATTCTCTATTTTTATATAAAACTACATATAAAATTTTAGTAGAATAATCTATTAAATATTATTGTGACATGTCTATAACATTTTATTCATTTATATCTGTTTGTCATTCTATTTTACTTGCTTTAATTTTTAACTGAAATATATATTTCTCTCTCTAATATATAGACAAAAATTCATTGACTAAAAGACTAAAAGTACCACAAAAGGAGAGGATTGATTCAAAGGGAATGAAATCTTTGTTCTAGTTGTAAAGATTGGATAAGAGAACTTTACACTTATGTTATTTAGAGTAACGGTTTAAACTATAATTTGCAGATTTAATTAAAATTTTTAAAATGTTTTCATTTATATGCTATAGTGTTTTTAGCTCATTTTAAACCATTAATATTTTTGTAAAGATTTTTTTTTGTACGTATAATTGTTAGTATCCGGTCGATTGGCAGGTATGACATGGCAGGGGTGGTGGTGGTAATCTCTGTCTTGCTAGCTATGGCTCTAATATGGGCTACAAAATGAGGCAAAAGGGAATACAAGACCAAAAAAAAAAAAAAAAATGGTGGGAGCAGAAACCTATAAATAAATGATGGAGAAGAAAGCTAGTTTCGGGCTACCTCCAAAGAGAAGAGTATGGAATATTATTGCCAGAGACAAACTTAGGATGCCACCTAAATTATTTCTGGGTGCTTTTGGAAAGTGTAGCTCCGGTTGAAGAAAAGGTTGAATGTTTGAGTGTTTCCTGAGCAGCAGGGTGAAAATATATTGTAAAACTTTAAAGACGAAAAGCTTGTAGATCAAGATAACGAGGGTGTTTGGAACCCAGCATTATAAAAAATTAGACTTTTAGTTACAATAGTTTTTAGCAAAACCTTTAGTCATAATAAAATGTTATGACTTATATGTATTTAGTCATAAACTTTAGTTTAATTTTTGTTGTGACTAAAACATTTAACCATGGGTTTTCCTGTCACGAAAACAGTTCGAGACTAAAAATCTCATGGTTAAAAATTTTAGTCATAACATAAATTAAACTAAAATTTGTGACTAATTATACATTAGTCACAATATTTTATTGTGGCTAAAAGTTCAGTTTTTTGTAGTGTAGTCTCAACGTCAAAGTTTCAACTGGTATAGTAGAGAGCTCTCACCTGTTATAGTATAAAACAAAAGCATGCTACAGTATAAAATTCTCACATGTTAAAATGTTTCAGTTTCAACTTTTAAGTTCTAACTTTAATCCTAAACACTCTTGACTTTCCTTCTATTGTGTGTTTATTGTGCCTTGCCTTGCACGTCTCGTTCTACAGAGTGGGAAGAGCACTCTAGCCCCTCGAGAAAAACAATTTGAGAGGACAAACTATTCCTTCTCTAGTTTGAACTTCTTAACAATTTCTCTTCGTGAAGCCCAAGTAATTCAAAAATAGACAGGAATATTGTAGACAAAAAGAAACCAAAATTTTAGCCAATGGCATCCCTTCTTAAGGATTGAAAGGCTGTAGGAAAAGTTTTACCAAGAGTGTTCTTACTTGGGGTCCATTTGGAATTGATTGTGTCCTTTTCAACATTGATCCAAAAGCTATCCATTATTCCAACTCCTCAATTTCACTTTAGAAATATGTTAATTCTACCCAGAAGCAATCTCAAACGGAGCTACACTATATTTGGAGTAGTAGAAACTTATTAGAACGCTTAAATTCAATAATAAATTCTCCGTAAAAAGACCACGTAAATAAGCAGAAAGAACTATGATAACATAATCTTCGAGTATCATTATTTTCTTCAATATACTCGTTTGAAATACCAAAAGACTGCTTTTTAGCATTCTATGTTAAATTGAGAGAAACAAGAAGGGCACAATTCTATCTAGTACATCTATCCATATAGTACGTGTTTCTACATATTATACCCATAGTTTATCTTAGTTGAACTACATGTAGGAGTTGTATAAAGAACAATTAAAATTTCCCAAAATCTTAGGGGAAAAAATCCCAAAAAGAGAAAATTAAAAAAAAAAAGTTCAAAAAAAAGAAAGAGAAACTTTTGACCACCATGCAAATGCATATCCTAAAGATTAACGTGTTGTTTACAATCCTGTCGTTGAATCCCCATGCTTGAGACGTTGTACGTCAGAGTACAATTCAATTTAACGACAACTTTCTTCTTCACAATATTCATGATCTTCACTCGTCCCCCGATCTTCGTGTAACTGTCCATCGTCAAAGCCCCTTTCCCAAAATCCCTCACCAACTTCGCCGTCGAAATCTCCACCGTCAGATTCATCCCCACCTTCCGCCGCGCCCTCGCCACCCCCGCCGCACCCCGCCCCTCCCCGACCACCTCGCCGCCATAGAACACCGTCGTCGTGGTGTTCCCGAACCGGAACGACGCCGCGTTGGGGTTCTTCAACCAGACGCCGACGACCAGCGTGGCGTTCTCGTCGGTGCGGATCGTCCCGTTGGCGAAGGTTGGGATCGAATCGACGGCGATGGAGGTCATCTTGACGGTCGGGGCTTTGACGTGGAAGACGGTGAAGGCGAGGATTATTAGCGTCACGGCGGCGATGGCCAGAATCGCCAACGCGCAGCCGCAGTACTTTATGCATGAGTTTCTCCGACGGTCGTCGTAGAAGGTTTTGTTATTGTTCTTTTTGTTGTTGTCGTTGTTCGCTTCTTCGTCGCTGCGGAATACGTACAACGACGCTGGGGCTAAGGGCTTGACCTGTTCTTTATGATCAGCCATGGCCAAAGAGCCAAAGAGTATGGTAGGAAAAAGGTGAAAGTGGGGTTGTGCATCATATATAAATAAATGTATTATATACTTACATCTTGTGCAAGAAAGAGGAGACCATGTTAGAATTTTTTTTATTTTTATTTTTTTAGTTTAAGTGAATGCTGACTGCCCAATCAGATTTGGTTTAACTTTTCTCCTAAACTTCCTAATCACATAACCAGTAAAAGACTGCTAAACTTACTAGTCACTCATTCATCATTAATGGACAACTATTTCTTAATTTAAAAAAATTATTGACATTAAAAACAATAATTTTATGAAAAATATCATTTTTCCACATATTTTTCTCTTGTGGGTCTTTTTTTTTTTTTTCTTTTCTTTCTTTTTAGTTTGAGAAGGTCTTCATTGTAAATATTGTTTTTCTTCATGGGTTTATGAAGGCAAAGCGAGTCTAGTCTATGAATAATTCTGGCTCAACCGCGTTTGCTGAATTGTAACGGTTGGGCTTTGACTATTGCTATCAGTTTTTTGGATTTTACAAGATATTTTCTCAACTTAGGACGAAGATATGTAATAATAATGACTATTTGCTTTGGAAATTATACATTAATGGAAGCTTCCACGAATTTACTTGATGTTTTTATTAATGGATTGTAGGGGCTAGCTTAGTCTTCTATGACGTTACGTGCTTGAGGAAAATTAATAGAAAATACATGATTTGGCTCACTATTATAATGTATTAAGGGGCGGCATTTGGAGGGTAGTCAAAGTTTTTGACTAGTTTTGGTGATGGCTAGAAATGACGTGAAAAATGAGAGAGAAAGCCGGCAGCTAGCGTATCAAGTTATCATTTGGAGTTTGGAATTGTAGTCTGAACGTGACATCTTCTCACTTTGGAGTTTGGAGGATTGAAAAAACATTGCAGGAGGGTCCCACTAGGAAAACTTGAGGCACTGGCTTTAACTCTTCAGTTGTGTTCTCCGGTGATAAATATTTCAACCCTTTGTTCTTCTCATGCCTAATTATTGAGGAAAAAAATTCCAGTCTTACGACTTTTGGGTTTTCATACAAGTTCCTCACCCAAATTCAAAATTGTTATTTTTGAATTAATTTTTGTCATAAAAAAGTGTGAAACCGAAATCAATAAATTTGGCATAAAAAAAAAATGCCTCTTAACAATTTTGATAGTAGGCCACCAATGGCGAGCGGTAACTATGATACAAGTTTTACGTCATATAGAAAAAGGATTATTATTACCAAAAATTTTTAAATTTTAAGATCTCTTGTTTTACCTTTGAACTTTAAAAAATATTACTTTATTATAAAGATCTTTTTACTTAATCCCTAAGCTTTTAAAATTACTACTTTATCTCTAAATTTTTAAAACTTCTCATTTTACCTTGAACTATCGATTTTCTATTTAAATAGACGAAACTAAGCCTACACTTATATGTACATTTTTTCTCTCTTTAATGTGTAACTTTCAAAAATAAAATATTTATCACTCCCAACTTTTATTTTATGTTTACACTTATAATTAAGGCTCTTTTTTTTAATATAAACTTTCATTAAGAATGGATTATATGCACATTTTTTCTCTCTTTAATGTGTAACTTTTATTTAACAAGTCAATGCTCTTCACCGATTTCATTGATAGGTGGTCTCCTATTATATAACTAGGGAGATTTTTAAAAATGACTTTAAGAAAAAGTTTTTTTAGACAAATAATTTTTTTTTAGTAGTTTTTTGGCATCAAAAAACCAATTTTTTGGACATAAAAATTGTTCCAGTTTTTTTTTTTCACTCTATTGAGGTTCCTTTCCTTGCTATAATTTTTTTTCTTATCTTTTTGAAAAAAACTGGAGTATTTTTTTGTGCAAAAAAAAAGGTCATTTGTCTAATTAAAAAATTTTTTTGGCTCCTTTTTCAAAATATCCCATATAACTATGTCAATATCATAATTTAATCCTTGACGGCTTTCCATATAAGATTTTCTTAAAGCCATTTTGCGAAACTTTTTGAGGTTAAGTAGGGTCTATCTTTGCTCAGTCATGAGAATGGGAGGGCGATTAGGGAAAATAAAATGAGGGCAGACTTAAAATGATTTTTTCTTTCTCCCTCCAAGTGAATGATGATTCCACTAATTTGAGTGAACTGGCTTTCCAACGGGAAAGATATTCCACCGTAAAACTTTCAATCAAATGTTGGATTTAGGGAATGTCATTCTTTTTCATTTCATTGATCTTGAACCCCCTTAGTCTTACCTTCTAGGGCGGATTTAGTTGCAGCATTAAAAAAGATGCAACTGGAGATAGTACTGCTAATGGAATAGAATGAAAAACAAAGTTATTTGTTTAGACTTTTACAAATCCTTTGAAATTAAAAAAAAAAGTTGCTAAAGAAAAACGAGCTTTTAAAAAAGGTCATCCTCCCTAGGCTCAAGACTGCCACCATCTCTGACGTGCACAAGATCCTTGCCAAGAACAACCTTCGACATGCGTTGAGCTGGTGGAGGAGCTCATCCCCAATTATGCATCTGATGAATTTGGATTTTGCAAGGAGTTGAAGTTCCATCTTGAAAGGTGAACTTGTTATGAGCAAAAATCCTTATGAATTGAGGTTTGTAGTTATTTTTTTAATAATATAAAACCCGAATTTCTTTGAGGTTTGTAGTTTTTTTTTTAATAATATAAAACCCAAATTTCTTTTACATTTTACAACATCGATTTAACAAAGAAAAATTATGTTTATTCATACAGAGATAAAATCCACCGCTCACAAAACAATAGGTCTTAGTTTAGCACATATAATATACTTTTTATACTAGAACCTATAGTTTTGTAAGGAGTGGATTTTAACCCGTGGGATTAAATTGGAGTGTGCTCGTTAAAAAATCAATCCAACAATCTTTGAAAATATTACATGTTACGCGATGTTTTTAAGAGTTATGTTTGTTTACGTTATATTTAGAAAAATTTACACCACACTATCATTTATATTATATATTAAGTTGTGTCACAAATAAACATACATGATGTTTATAAAAAAGTAAATCTTAAAAGAAACATTTATAAAAATTTCCCACAACATTTTGGTGATTTTTATTGCAAAATGGCCTGTTACTTTGATAGATCAACATTTGATGGGCGTCTCCACATTTAGGGCTCGACCAAAACTCTGACGTGGGGCTTATAGGCGGGGGGGAACGCCCGGACTATGCAATTAGGTAGTATACTACTCTTTTACTATCATTTTTGTATTTTATCATTTTTTTATTGCTTTAATTCATATCATTTTTTATAGCCTAAAAGGCCAAGTTAACGTTAAATAACATATATTTCCCTAATCTTGATCTAAAATATTTATGAATCAATTGTGTCTTTATATTTTTTAAAAATGATATGTTTTAAACTTTATCATATAAGTGATAAATTTAAAAAATAATACACACAAGTAGTGTTTCTCAAATTGACCCACTGCTACAAGCCAGAACTGTATAAGACCTAGAAATAACAGGAAATGCGCTCCACGCCAATCTACCTGAAAACAAAAACAAAAAAAAAAAAAAACAAAAAACAAAAAGAGGCCAGGATTTCTTCATTGGAATCAACATGGTATTACATTCTTATAACTAGAATAAAATATAAAAAATGGTAGATACTCTTATTCTATGTCCTGACGTTCAGCTTCAAACTATATTATTCAAATTGAATTCGGTGATGCTGTCTGCTAGCACGTATTTATAAAAAAATGCACAGCTCTCCTTCAGGGGAGGGGAAAAAAGAAAGAGAAAAAGAATAAGGAATGCTTAGGTTAGATCTGTTACACAAGGTTTGTTTTTGGTTCTTATGGGCAGTGAGGAAGTCAGCATCTTTTGTATGAAGGCTAGTTATAATAACTAGAAGAGATATTTAAGTTAATATTATTAAAATACAGTCATTGTCCTCATTCATTCATGCTTGGAGAATCCGCAAAACGGAGTCCAGATTTATTATCCCTATTTTTATGTTCTTTTTGGTTGTCTTTCTTGTTAATGTTTAACTCCTCCTTTCATTGTTTGAGTATTTTGAGTATGTAATTCATATTCAGATTGTCAATTTGTTATATTTTCATGATATGACAAAAATTATTAGAGCCACACCAAGTAGACATCAGATCTAAACTCCTTAAATTGTTGCACAAACAGTTATCATCGAAGCTAATAACGATGTCTTTCTTGATATTCACACGTAAATTATCATTTATTTAACGATATTTCTTGATATATACAAGTAAATTATTATTCATTTAATGTACTCCCTATTTGACTCCGTATAGTAAATTTCTTGATATTTTGAAGAAAATGCTCTTTTACGGTAACAGTAACAACAGGTATAATTGATGGATGCCAATATTCAAAATTGATTTATTGATGAATAATTTTCTTTTCTTCAATCCATTTTTGGTGCAAAATCATTAATACTTTTCATTTCCAAGAACTGCTCGCTGGACCAGAACATGTGTGATAAAAAAAATATTACTGAAATCTAGAGTAGATTCAAGACATATTAGATAAAATTTATGATATAACTACAAAAGTGTTTGATTACAAAATACTATTAAGTTTAACTATTCTCTTGTCTGATCTTTACTTTTTTACAAGAGCTTAATGTTTTCTTTTTTAAATTTGTCCTGGACTAATGGAATTTCATCTATGCCAGCAAAAACAAAGGGAATAAATATTATAAACATAGTATAATCACATCTAATTGATTACTTTGTTAGGATGTTATATATGTTTTTTTGAGAAATTAGGATGCTATATTTTGGTATCTAATTAAAAAATTATGATGAATAATTTGAAAATTATCCCAATAATTCGTATATACTTTCTTTTTAAAGTGATAACTTGACAATCCAAGTGATTATCAGCGGGAGAAAATCTTGCCAAGTTCCTAAGAATCCTAGTTGAAAAATTTGGTAAAAGTGATAATTTAGGAATTTTTTAAAGGAATAAAATCAAGCTTTAATTTTTAATGGGGGCAATGTATAAACTTCGTAAAAATATGTGCACGTTCAAATAAAGTAAAGTTGAGGGGCTAAAAGCCCCCGGGCCTACCCTTCACTGGCTCTGTCAGTGCCTATGGGATACTATTATTATTATTATTATTTGGTTAATTAGCATTCAATTATTATTATTATTGTTCTCAAATGCGTAATGCTAGCTACGTACGAATACATGCTCCCACATGCTTAAACCATGAGCTGTACATGACATAATTATTAAATCCTCCATGCATGAAGCTGGAAATACCGCGTTAAAAAGTACACTAAACATGGTTTCATGAAGCAGAAACAGCAAAACAAAATGAATAATCAACTTTATTCAATTTTGTTAAATTCTCCTATTTTTTGACCAAACCTAAGTTTAAGGTTGCAAACCATCAAATACTTTTTCACATTGTCTCACATCAAGAACAAAAAACCTAGATGGCAAAAAATCATTAAAAGATCTGTCCTTCCACAGTTTCACCAATAAATATCAAGAATAAAAACCCTTAAAAGCCAAGCAAAATCTTGTTATAGCTTAAAAAAAAATAATAACTTCAACATAAAACAAAATTTAAAATTGTTGTTAGCATAACCTAATCATAATTTCACATACAACTTTATCACCGGTAAAGTGTTTAAAAAATATAGTTAGGACTGAAACTTTTGAATTAAACATCGTAACATGTAAAACTATTGCTTATTTTTTTATATAATTATAATATATGAAAATTTTATACCATAATAATTAAAAATTTTAATTAAAACTAATTTTACCAAACTCTAAGGTGTAGAGTTGGAATCAGCGTGCTCGAAAGGCACCAAAAAAAAAAAAAAAAATTCCCTGCATCCCTATCAACAAAAAGAAAAAAGAAAAAGAAAATAGCACTTAAAACGAAATCTCTTGTAGTCATGAAAGAAAAAAATTTAAGTAATCGCCAAAACAAAAAAAGGATCATTTCACACCTAATTTCAACAAATTCGAGATTATTCTCTCTACTACAAACTAAAAGAAAAAAAAAAAGAATGACAAAAGATAAAACAAAAAAAATGAATATAATCGCCCAAAATGACAAAAAATTTACAAAAAGAAAAAAAAAAATCATACTAATTGCATTTCAAGTCCTTGATAGTCTTGGTTTTCAAGACCAGAGTCATGGTGCAGTTCATCTCGGCCGTCTTCCTGCTCTTGAAGATCTTAACCAGATGAACTCTCCCACTAAACCTACCCCGGCTACTGAGACTCACCATCCCGGAGCTCAAATCGCCGGCGAGATTGTTACTCCCCTCCGGCAATCTGCTCGTCCTCACCTCCACCGTAAAATTCACCCGCTTCGTCCCCTTCGCCGTCGCCGATCCCTTCCCGACCTTCTTCTCGCCCAATTTCGCCCCTCCGTACAGAAACACCACGCTATTGTTGCCTCCGAACCTGTACGGCCCGAAATTGGGGTTCTTGATCGTGACGGCGGCGATGAGGGTTGCGTTGAAGGATGGAGACGGAGAGGTGGTGTAGGAGAGGGATTTGACGTGGACGGATTTGAGCTTGACGGAGGGGGATTTGGGGCGGAGGACGATTAGGGCGAAGATGAGCAGGATCGCGCTCTGGATTACGATGGCGGCGAAGACGTAGACGAAGCATTTGTTTGTTCTCTCTTTGCGGAGGGCTTTGAAGGTTGGGTTCGCCTCCTCGTCGCTTCTCTGGTGGAGTCGCGCCGGCGCCAATGGCCAAGATTGCGTCTCTTGATCCGCCATGAAAATGAAAAAGAGTGGGAAAGTGTTTTTCTTTTCTTTTGCTTTTGTTTGGAGAGTGGGAAAGTTGGCGAGAGAATTTTGGGTTTTTAGTTTTTTTTTTTTCCTTCTTTCTATTGGTGATTTGTGGGAATGGGGGAGGTATTTATATTTACGCAAGTGGGCAATTATTTTAGTGGAAGAAAAAATAACTATCTATAAATTTTTGCCTTTTAACCATAAAATCAATAAATTATGTTATTAAGAGTTGGGGATTAGAACGAACCGCGTATAAATGTTCAATTTGAAGTCGGTGGGGTCCTACTTTGAAGGGAGAGTGGGGCAGAGTCATGGCATGTTTGCTTGTTGGTTGGCTTTTTTGTTTTGTTTTTTTGTTTTTTTTTTTTTTCAACTTTGTTTCCTTTTTTGCTATGTAAAAATTTAGTGGAAACCGACCGTGTTTGGGAATTGGGAAATGGGAGTTTTCTCGGTCAAGATTAAGGAAAGAAAGAAAAAAAAACATGTTTGGGAGTTTTTTTTTTGGAGAAAAGAAAAACATGTTTTGGAGTTTTCTTCAAGAGTGCTACGCGGGATATGTTTGAGTATTTTTTTTTTTCAAAATACATGGCCCCGTTTGCTGTATCTGTTATTCCAGTTCAATTTGAATTTGATATAATATTTTCTTTCATAGAATTTAAACAATTATAGTGTTTTTAGTTTTTAATTTTATGTTTTAATCGAAGACATGAATACCTTAGTTTAAAGGGTGAATTTAGATAAATATTATAATTCAAGAGATACAACGAGTATATTTTAAAGTTTGTTGTAAGTATTTTTAAGTCGGTTCATTAATAAGGGTAATGGTATGGAAAATAAATAAAAAGAATGAGTAAGGAAATTGAATTGGAATTGCATCACTAGTTTAGCAAAGTAAAAGTAAAAAAAAAAAAGAGGGATGTATGAGTTCTTTTATTTTCTTTTATTGTAGTTATTGCGTCCTTCACCAATTAATGTGTCAAATGAATTTTATGACTGTATTTGATCTATTTTGAAGGGTTACACTTACCAATTAGAATATGAAAACCCATTTACTATATTACTCAATATTACGAGCTTGATGAATCACACCTGAATCTTAATTAGAATTGATCAAATGGTAAATCTTTATTACTTAAAACATTGAATCGTTATGACATTCTCTTATTTATTTTAACCTACTCATGTACAGTATAATTTAATATGATCAAGATATAATTTTATATGAAACAACATAGGACTAATATATATATCCAAAAAAATGTCCTCAGGCTTTATTTTTTACTACCAGATTAAAACACAAGAAGGAGCGTAGAATGCGTTTTAATTGAAATTTAATTTATATGTGTCTAGTGTAATTTTAACCTTAAAATAACTTGGGGTTCTAATGCAAAGTTTTTATAATATTATACAGGTATATTTTCCAACCCTTAATATGTTTTCTTAGCACGAGGTACAAATCGAATAAAAGAGTTAAAAAGGTGGACGTCTAAGAGTTCTTTTGGTGCGTGGGTTCAGAATTATATGATTTATAAACTTTATGGTTTAAACTGTTAGTTTTAAACTATATGGTTTAAACTGTAGTTTTGAATTGACGTTTAGAATGTAAAGTTTAAAATAAGAATAAAACATCACATCAAGTTAAAACGAGAACTGATGTTTAAAAAACTATGGTTTGTAAAAGAAAAATGAGAATGAGAATAGTTTTTACTGTAGAAGGTTTTGACCAGTTTAAAACCGCTTCCATAGTTTGAATTAGTTTCAGTTATTTTTCCACCAAATGTTAGTTTGAACAGTCTTTATGATTTAAATTGGCTTAAACGGTTTTAAACCTACTTACCAAATGACCTATTAAACGTTTTGGTCTAATGGCTTGTGGAGAAAATTCTGGAGGGCTTAAGTTGGGGTTGTAGGTTTCTTTATTTTTAATTTATAGAATAACATATACATTTGTTTTTTAAGAGGAAAAAACGTGTGCCGATAATACAACGGCAATTTTATTTTTATATTAGAGATGGCAGTTTTGTTCCACCAGTAAAGTATAAGTGTTTTAGCCATCTAATTAACTTCTTAATAGTATGATCTATGACAAGAAGCGTTTTCATATTGCTTATTACAAATTTTTAACATAAATAGTCATAAATTAAATTATTAAAATCTTAATTCGATGAGTAAAACATGTTGCTTAACTGATGAAGCAAAATTGTTTTGCATCTCCTATCGTAACGAGTGTATTTGTTTTGGTTTTTTAATCACAATTTAAATTATTTTGTTACAGTATTTTCTTTCATAAAAATTTAAATTTTTATTTAAATATTCTACTTAAATACTTGTACAAAAACGCATCAAACAGTTTCCAAAAAGGTAGAAAAAGGCTTAAGAGTTGAGCGGTTTATAGTTACTAGGCGGAAGCATGATGATGTCACATGACGCCTCCTCAGTTTTCATCATGAGTGCTAATGATCAATCATCTCTCTTTGGATATAAATATTTCTGAAAGTGTGCCTTTCGCTTAAAGACTTGGCTTTCGTTGTATGTATAGTTATAAAAGCGTCGTGTTGCGGCATTGACTTTAACAATTCAAACCATGAAAGGCTATTTAGCCGGCTAGATGGCTACTTCAATTTTGAGGAACTTGGCTTCTTAAATTACAAACGGTGAAAATAACTATCTGTTTAAGAAAACGGTTTAAACCACCAAACCTTTTACTGTAATATTTTTTTTCACAAAATTTAAACAAAAAAAAGTTCAAACTGCAGTTGTTAAGAACAATGAATAAGTGATTACCTGAATCGAAAATTATTGTAATGCGAAATGAATTTCTACAAAAAAGAATTCTTACTGTTAGCCAGTAGATTAACAACATAATCTGATTTTTTTACCTCGTGATTTTTTTTTACTTATTTTTGTACCCTAGCTCGTGATTAAAGAGTATGATACGTTGAAACTTGAAAGTCATTTTTGTTTGTTTGTTTATAAAAAGAATTTATGAAATGATTTTATCTAATTTTATCTTTTGGACTTTCTCTTAGCCTCTTGCTCCTCATTTTGCTGCGAACAATTTCACACCCATTTGGACCCTACAAGGATCATTTACTTGAGGGATATTGTTCTTTTACAAAAGTTTAGCCAAATTCTTTTAAACAAATGGACGATGAATATGCAGTTGCAGATATAGCATAATGGTAATTTTATACGTAACACTATCATAAGGTGTTATACTCAAATCTCTAACACTCTAGAGAAGAATATAAATGCAAGGATTATTATCAACAACCCAACTAGCTTCCTTTTGAAAAACTTATTAACTTATATGGCATGATCTCCGGAAGAAAAGGCCTCTATTATTACGTGCAAAACTAAACCATAAAAGTCTTTGTTAGAAAAAAAAAAAAAAAAAAACCCATGAAAAGATATTATTATGAGAAGTCTTAAGTGAGCAAGGGTCCGAAATTAAGAGCTTAAGAATTAAGATTGTTTTCAGAAAAGCGAATTTGAGTTCATTAAGAAATTAAAAAAAATTGAGAGATTATTCCTTTTCAGATAAAGAAAAAAGGGGAGAAAATTAAAAAAAAAATTAAAAAGAAAGAGAGTTGCATGGTTCATATACTTTAGGACCACTTTTTTGTGGGATAGCGATATATTATTATACTTGCATATCTTATATTATGATTATACTAGTGGACTTCATTTGCAAGAATCCAACTTCTAATTTAGGATTACCTTTTCACATTACGATCAATCCTTTTCCTACTCGTTTTTCCAGAGAGACAAAAGTTTCAACCTTGTAGGACCTACAGGTTGTTCTCTATTCTATATGAAAAAAAACCCCCCCCCAAAAAAAAAAGAGGACTGGTAACAACCATAGAAATCTTACGAGTTTCTTGTAAAAAAGAATTTAGAACTTAAAGAAAACATATTTACCAATTAAAGTCTTTTTTTTTCAACTAATCATATTTAATTAAAATATTTCTTTTAGTATTTCCATATTTAATGGGGCACATGAACGGTTCAACTTGGGGGCCAAATTGAAATAAATACTCGACGTTTCAACTTCAAAGAGATAAGATCACGGATCCCTAATCCTTCAATCCCAGTCCTTTTCGCTTCATATGGCGGTCATGGTGATAAATAATGTTTATCAAATATTTCCAAAAAAATTACAAAGAGGAAATTCTTATCACCTAGCTATTTATGTTTCGAGATTTTTCAAGGGTCTTATTTAATGAACAAGACAAAAGAAACAACGGTGTTTTTCCATAGCAGACAAGTCGGTATTATATGTCTCATCTTGCAAAGGGACTTGCACTTGTTATGTAATTCTTCGTTTAAAAAATGAGTTCGAATTGAGAGTAAAAATACTATAATATTGTGACGACCCGCCCTTACGTGGCCGTCACTTAACTTAAACATCATCATAAACTTAAATTTACTTACCATTAAGGTAGAGAAATTTAGGATAATTTTTTTTTTCCAATATATATATGGATTCTTACTGAGGAATCCTTAACATGAAACCTTAGAGGAAATAATAACTATTTTCAAATCTTAATAACAAACGAATTCTTTTTGATAAAGAATTCTTAACATATAACCTTAAAAGATCTAATAATCATTTCTCAAAACTTCATTGCGTAAACCTAACGTAATATATAAAATTCTGCAACGTGAAAATAACGTAATAATAAACATTACGTCTTAACATAGTTATAATTTCTAAAAGTATAATCCTTTACATAATTCATAACGTTAATCTCTTGAAACATAACCATAGTAATTTTCTTGAACTTTTCCTTTTAAAACATAAAAGTAATTATTTAGCAAGTATTACTTTAAAGGCATATCTCAATTTAGATACAACTATTCTCAAGAAAATTTTAAATTAAATAATAAATAAAATCTCATTTAAATGCTCTTTAAAAGTTTATTAGCAATTATTTATATGTTTTACTTATAATTTTAACATCTTAAAAATAACATTGTATTCTCTTAAAAGTTAACCTTTTTTAACTTAACAAAACATAATTTCTTACAACTTAAACTTTTAAGCTTAAGTTACTAATTTCTTAAAGCTTTTCTTTAAGACTTTCATAATAACTTCATAAAAACATATCCATAACTTCATTTCTTTACTTAATGTAAAACTCCAATAATCCTTTGCAATTCCAGATAAACTTATAATTTTCTTTCCTATAAATTTCGTGCATTTGTTGCATCGTTTATTGCAACATCTTTAAACTTTGAAATCCTCTGAACCAAGGTTGCGTAATCACAAGCTCGGTTTTTAAAACATAATTACGTAAATTATTTACTTATTCATATGCACATAATTTTCGTAAAGTGTAAGCATACGAAATTTCGTAAAATAAAACATGCATAAATTCGTAAAATACTAATGCGGAAATATTACATTGCGTGAGCGGTATCCATTCCCATCTTCACCATTCGTCCGCCGCTCACCACTGCCCATCAAGTGTCGCTGACAGGTTTTTCTTACCTACAGCATGAACATACTTAAATGAGCTTTCGCTTAGCAAGTAGGAAATTAACCTCGCAAAACATAATTAAAAATCACTTTGATAAAAATATGCATGAGCATTTTATGCTTGCTTATCAACTTGATTATGCTTATTTATTTAAGCTGTACATTATCTTCTTACTTTGGGCCCGAGTGATCGTACCGGTTGCGCGCGAGTCTTGGGAAGTTAGGTTCGCGAGGTCCCAACGATACCAAGATCATTTATTTCTTTAACATGGAGCCTCCCCGTGGGTCGGAAGGTTGGTACGACACCCTTAACTTGTCTCATAAGTTTCACTTGTCTTATTGTGTGTATGCAGCATGACTTAATACTACATGACATCACAATTTCGTAACTCATGAATCGTAAATCTTAATCATACATGAGTCGTAAATCATTATCATACTTGACTTGAAAGTGATTAAACAATATAATTTATATATTGCATACATCACACATTAATCATATCATCATCATCATCATCATAGCATTTCACATCATGTCATAACATAACATATCACATCATAACTTATAACAGTGTAATAAATCACTGATCATGCATTTTCATAAATTTTATGAAAATATTTAAAATTAATCTATTTTTAAAACTATTCATACTGTAGGCGAGATTCCTACTTACCTGGACTCCGAGCTGTACGGGTCCAGTTGCATCTCACTGTATCCACAGTCTACGCTGCATCCTCAGCAGTGCTCCTCGAACCATTGTGGATGGCTAGGAATGATCCATGGAGATTTATTATTGTTGAAAACATCATTCTGAACTCTATTACTGCAGTCTGAGTCGCCTCGATTTACGTGCAGTTGGTACCGAATAATTTTTATCGGAGTGGAATTAGCTCAAACGGAGGTCACCATCGCATTCAGAGCATCGAAACGAGTCGGGAGATGGTCTCGGATCATCGATCGGAGGTCCGGATCACAAAAACCAAAAGTGACCGTTGACCGACGGTCGACCGCCGTTGACCGGCGTTGACCGCCACCGTTGGGCTCCGTTGGTGGCTGGGCTCGAGCCTACCCCCCCTAAGTCGACCCTTCTGAGTTCAATGGTGACGTCAATTTCATTCAATTTTGCCTCCATCAGCACAAATCGAAGAGGGGATCCTCGGCCAAAACCGGTGGCTCGGGCGGTGGATCTTCGCCAGTGTTGGGCCCAAATTGGCTTGGGCATTTCCTTCTCCGTGGCTGTCTGAGCATTTTGGTGGCGGTGGTGCACCACACCGCTGCGTAGAACGGCGGCCCGAAGCTCCTCACGGCGGCGCACAAAGGCGGAGGCCGATCGTGGTCCTCCGGCGGAGTTCCCATGAAATTGAGGGTTGGGTAAGCTTCACCGTGCATCACTGAGTGTTTTGCCTCAGTCAATTTTGGGGAAGAAGGTCGGGAACGGTGGGGGCGGTGTCGATCACCGTCGCCGGAGGCGGCGAGATCGAGTGGTGGCATGGCGGCAGGAATGGGGCAGCTCCGCCGTCTCGCTGCAGCCAAAATCGAGCTCTGAGATTGGTGTCTTCTTGTTCCTCTCGTCATTCTGAGTCCGTGGACACCAAGATCATGCCAATCGGAGGTCGGACGGAGGAGAAATCACGTCGGAAAGTTTTGTGTTTCACCGCCACTTCAGGCGGCGCGTGGGGCTTCCTCCGGTGGAGTTGTGGGTGGCACGGCACACCGTCGGACTCAGCTTCTCGAGATCTTTCCAATGGTGTAGGAGGTGTCGACAATGGAGGTCGGATTCTTGGACTGGGTTTGAGGAGAGAGAGAGTAGAGAGAGAAAGTAGAGAGAGAGAGGGGAGCTGATCTGATTGGCTCCGTTTTTTTTTTTTTGTGTCATGTATTTATAGACCCTCATGTGGTCCACACAGTCCAAATCGTGCAGTACCGGATAGATCAAATTTTGATCCGTAACTTTAAATTTCTGTAAACATAATCATACCTTTTAAAATTGTAATATTCTCATTCTTTAAAATATTACATAAATCTTCAATTTTCTTGTTGTATTATTGTGTTACTAAAATATTCATACTGATATAAAAATCATTTTCATAAATTTATCCATACTATATGGATTTTGTGATTTAAATTTTGAAACCGTAAACTTTGAAACATTTGTATTCAAGACCGATGATTAACTATTTTTGTAATTGTACACACATATATATGTATATATATATATATATGTGTGTGTATATGAATTCTAAGAAAGACATTATGTATTTAAAACTTTGCTCAATATAAATATTTTTATTATCTTTAACTTTTAAAAACTTTAAAATGTAATAACATATATTTCTCATTAGAAATTTTCATGTTGTAAACTTCAAATTTCGTTATGAAAACAATAGTTGTAATTTTATAAAAGTTTTGTAAATTAAATTGACTATCTAAAAGTCAATTTAATTTAAAATTCTCAACTTAGCACAATTTCATGCCTTATGAATATAACATGAACTATTTATCGTAAAGAGCTATTTGTGGTTCCACAACTTAGCAATAGAGTAACATTTGTGGACCCAATCAACGTCCTTTTTCTTCTTTACTATTACTATGACAATTGTTATTATTATTATTGTCTTTACAATAATAATAATAAACTTTTCATAATTATTAATGTGTATAATAATTAACCATACACATTCAAAATATTGGAATTCTTGAATTTCCAATGATTCATATAACTTGCTTAAAATTATTATCTTACTTTATGATCTCTATAAATTTCGAGATCAATTATAGTAAAACATGTCATACATCTTGCATACTTGAACTTGGTGCTCACCATTTTCAATTTATGGTATGGAGCTCATGATCACTTTTGATCTAGGTTTCTTTTACTAAACTGACATCATATAGGAATTTTCCATATCATCATAGTAAGTTGGAAATTCCACTTGTTGTCAAGTAATCCCAATTTAGACATTCTAATTGAGATTCTTATAAAAATCATTTCTTTGACTCATACATGTAATCAATAAATCATAAACTTTTAATTTAGCACATTAAATAATTATTTTTAATTATTTTAATGTACTATCATAACATTACATTGTTACATGTTTCATAAATAAAGCACATAAATTTACGCATTCACAACATTATTTATTTCTAAGATCTTATGGCTAATAAAACCTTCAAATTTGCTTGTTAATAATGCTCAACTTGTACTTTCTCAAGTACTTGGCTTAGTAATGATGGAAAAATACTCAATTAAATAAACTTATTAATTTCTGAATTTTTCCGGTCATTACAATCTACCCACCTTATAAAATTTTTATCCTCGAAAATTGAGATAAACTAGGGGTATCCTATGGCTTCGTATCCTAATCTCATAAGGTTTTTCTTTCTTTTGGCAACTTTGCCTCAAAATCTTGAAATGGAAATTTGTCCTTGCTTCCTTGAAGCTATTCTTTCTCTTGTTTCATGACTTACACTTATTCTATTTCACATGTTAGGTTGCGTATCTGTCTTCAGATTAGGTCGTGTATTTACCTTCATATTAGTTTGTGTATTTGCCTTCAGATCAGGTTGTGTATTTGCCTTTAGATTAGGTTGTGTATTTACCTTCAGATTAGGTTGTGTATTTACCTTCAGATCATGATCTGGTACATAGAAACTAGCCAGTAAGTTTCTCTTCTTATTGCTTGATCTATAGTTCTTTATCACCTAGTCATCCCTGAATAGTGATAATGACTGTCTAAAACATGTTCCTCTACTTGTTTTAAAACTTCTAAGGGTTCATAACATTTACGTTTGTCCTTTCATATCTTTCTTAAACTTGTCTTGCCTCTCCTCGAGGTGCAAGAAAAAGGAAATTCATTCCTATTTTTCATATTCGTAGGGTTTCTCTTCGTTTTGCTCACATGACCTTTATATTGGTCATGGGAAATTTCTAGGTTATATTTGATTGTTTAAATCGTTCTCACGATTTCTAATCAAAACTATTGTCTTTTAGCAATTTCTTCTAGTCTCTTAAAGGTAAATTGGAGATTTTATCTTTCTTCCAATAGGAAATCTCATGGTGATACTATATGATGGGGTGCATTATATACTGGACCTGTGGAGATCATACCATAAATTCTCCTTAGACGGGCTTATTCTAGACATTTTAACATACTATCGTGACATATCGGAGTAATATATTCTCATAGTGTATGAAATCGTACTATCGATTCCCTTTACTTGTACTTACTCTAGAATCTAGGATATGCTACTGTAGCATATCGTAAAAACTTGGGTAGTTTTACGGTTTTCACGGCCCATTTATGGGTAAGAAATCATTTTCGGTCTAAATCTTAGGCTACTGAGTGAGGTATGCTCTTCCAAATGAGCAAAACCATATTATCTCCTTGAACCTATAAAAAGGTTCATTAGTGTCTAGTATATGTTCTACCCACCTTGGGATTAAAATTCTACTCTTTTGAGCAACTATTTTCATATAAAATCGTGTCATTCTAGCCTTAACTATCTCAACTTATTCAATGGCAAAATCATGTATATGCCATCTTACTGTATTTTAAAATTCGTAACGCTTATCTCTCATTCGGGTTTCTAATCAATCTTGTTTCCACTGTGGAAACATTCATGACGTGTCTTAACTTTCTCTACTTGTGAATTTCGTGTCTATAGTTGACTATGTGTTTCTTCTTTTTAGACCACTTTAGTGTTCTATATCATTCTAATGCTTCCTTACTATTTCTATGAAAGTCTCTATGTGTATGTGTATATATATATATACATATATATATTTATAACTTTCTAAAATATAACGGTCATTTTCATTTTAATAAAAACCATTTTTTTTTTGTCTCAACAAAACATTTCATAAACTTCTATTTACTTGTTGAAAATAGTAATAATAATTTGTTAAACACACTTTTTTTTGACAATTTAAATCAAATTTTAAACTTGACAAAACTTTGTGCTTCATGAGTAAGGACCCAAACGTGTTTATAATAAAAGAAAAAGCTGTTTATGGGTCCTATTTTATCCATAGGTACTTTTAGTATAATATTGATCTCAAGCTGTCAGAACCCTTAACTTAACATGGATAGTCCTTATCTTGGAACTTACTTCTTCCTCAAGGATTCGACCATTATATTCTTTAACTTGATTGGTTCATGACAACAAGAGAGTTCATATTACACCCATGAAAGTTGTAAAAATGGCTTATAGGAAGTGTATTCATTGGAAAAATGTAAGTTGAAATTTTTACATCAAATTAACGAAAAACATCCTTTTAAAATATACTACGTTCATGTGATGTGATGAAGGGTATACTTATAGGTCATTAGTTTTGATGGCTACAATATTTTATTAGAAAGAAATCTATCGATTTTTTTTTTTAATGTTCATCTATCTTTTAGACGAACAATTTGGGCTGTGTTAGACATGTATACTCTAAGGAGTAAAAATGTAATACGTTTTTGGAGACATTTTTATCAATAAAGAATTTATTCGTTTATATATACCAAATATTGTCCTCTTTACTTTCATATTTGTTGAATGTATGATAAGCAAACAGTAGTCTGAGACTGTCAGTCTAAACCTTAAGAGTTGGGCATATGATGGGATGATTATGCGGTAGACACGACTCTTAAGGTGATGGTCTAAAATATATGATCCGCAATCGAGGGAATAAAGTTGGGCGCTTTATTCATGTAAAGATTGTTATGTTGTCTATATCCCTTTTGGGAGATGGTTTGTCTTGGCCATCGGAGTTGGACTCCGTGAATAGAAACATTGGCGCGTTGTCATAGGTGACGATGTGTTGGATCGGGACATAAAGTGAATTGATTTGGATTAATAATTCTGTCTTGGCAAATCGATTCACTTTAGACAATCATTTGTATTGTATCTTAATCCTGAGATGAATAATGGGCCCGTTGTCTCGATTTGTGTCTTTTGATGTACCAATGGGTGACTCCCACATCTCTATAGTGGCATGCATGCCGGTACGTTGGAGGCATGACTCTTGATAGCGTAGACTTGTTATTCATAGATATGGAATCCATAGCTCCTCTTTAGGAGTAATGATATCCTCTTATATGCGTTGTCCTGTAATTGGAAAACTGGAGCGCTCAACCATTTGGATACATAGGTGTAACCGAATGGTATACTATCTTTGGATGGTAAGTTTTCTAATGGTGAGACAATGGAACGTAAGATAAAAATAATCGGGAAGGTAAGACAGAACTTGTCCTTAAGCCGGTTATGGATGATCATATGGGGATGCGATACACTATGATATGTCATGGAGACTTAGCTACACGAGCTTCGTAATTCTATAAAATTCGAGAGTACAGCTCCAAGCTTTTAGTGGAGTAGCGTTGGAGTTGATAATTGTGAAATGTATATCTGGGATATTGGGTTTCATAATTATCATAAGCTTGAACTTTATAGGTCCATTTTGGTCCCCTTTGCTAGCTCACAAAATCCTGTAACGACACGGCGTGCTTTTCCAATAATTGGTGACTTATGTCGGATTTATCAGATTGGTTTAAAATTTATAAGAATCAAATAATTCATGTCTGTTTATCGGTTGAATTAATTATGTAAGAAATTAGTTCAAGATGAATTTGTTGAATTATGGCGTTCGGATAATTCTTGTCTGTTTATCGGTTGTTTTAATTTTGGACAATTAGAACAAGATAAACTTGTAGAATTATTGTGAATTGATTTATTTTCTTAGAGATTATCTTGATAAAGTTTGTTTTGATCAGATATCTTTTCTATTGGGCTATTTGAATCAAAACTGAGACTTTATCCTTTAGAATCTCGGGTGGAAAATAAAAGATTCGCGGAGATTTTTTCTCGGCAGTTCGGCATGCCGGATGACGTGTTCGGCCTGCCGAACTGGCCAGTTCGGCCTGCCTATCTCACAGTTCGGCATGCCGACCGTGACAGCTAAGATTACGCGTTTTTAACGCGTATCTTATCAGATATTGATCCGAACTTGATTCTGTTTCAATTTTTGAGACCTAATCTGATATGGACTGACCCCAAGGACCAATAGGTATAAAAAGGGAGTGAGTCTAATGATTTACTCAGATCAATTTGAGAGATTAAGAGTGATACTCTTCTAGTGAGCATCTGAAAACTTCCTGAGAGCTTTTGTTCACAAATCACGAACACTAGCTTTGGGTTCTCTCTATTGGTTGGAAGGAGAGTCACCAGTGGAAGAGCTGTACGTGTGAGCCCACACTCACTCCGGTTGTGGATAGAGAATAGCAAAGAAGACCAGTTGGTTGAGACTCTTCTGGAATGTTACTTCTCTACACAGGTCGCGGAGGTTCTTCGGCATACTGAGGTTAGTAAGATCTGTTTAATTTATACATATAACATGTCAAACTTGTGTTTTGGAAAATACTCTGATGAAAAATTTTTAAAATTCCGCTGCGCACTTTGTTTCCAACAATTGGTATCAGAGCCGAGGTTTTTACATAAATTTGCAAGTTTGTGATCATGTTATATGCATAAATTTTGTGATCTTAATCTCTCCAATGCTTGAATTAAATTTTATAGAGAGATGGCACTCTAGGTTTCTACATAATATATATGTTGTCATGGATTATATGGTGAATGTTTATTAATTAATTATGGTTGATTGAATTGTTGTTTAATTATTTATTAATTAGTTAATACCGGTTATGGTTCCTTAGAGGTTAGAATGTGTATCTAGGTTTTTCATGTAATTAGATGGCGGACTATCATCTCCGTCTAGGAATTATTATTTAATTTTTAATTTGTAAGAATTTTGTAATTAAATAATTATTCGGAGAAGACGGAACGAGAAGTCGGAACTTAAAGATAGATGATGGCGCCTCCAGGTATTTCCTGAGTCTCTAATTTTATGTTTTTGAATTGTTGAAAATAAAATTGATGAATTACATTAAAATTGTATTTTCTGGATTGAGGGTTTTTTGCTCGGTCGGCATGCTGGACCTCACAGTTCGGCAGGCCGAAGGTCACAGATCGGCAGGCCGGACGTACGGTCCGGCAGGCCGACAGTGGGGCAGAAATTTTGGTGCTCTGCCGGCAGGCCGAACCTTCATGTTCGGCAGGCCGAACCTCCATGATCGGTAGGCCGATCACCTAGATCGGCCTGTCGACTGAGAGCAGCCAGGTGTCCAGAAAAGGTGCAATTTTTGGTGCAGTTTTAATTTTATTTTTTGGGACGATTCTGAGAAACATTAAATTTGGATATGACCGAAAATATGAAGTGTTCGATTCATACGGGATTGAGGACTTGAAGATGGATATTACATGAAGAAGGATACACTTGAGGATTCAAGGATGAAGAATCGATAAATGTCTCGATTATTCTCTTGTAATCTTAGTTTTTTCTATTCTCTAGGGTGGAACCATAATATTACGGTTATTATTATTATTGTGCTTGTAGCTTTGCTTGATTGCGTTGCTTGTCTGCATTATAATATGATTTACCATGTATATTGATAACATGTCATATAGAATAGGGAGTGCCGCTCATATTAAAATTGTTCATGCATAATTTTAAAATAAAACCTTGACTTCAAAATATTGAGTGGGAGAAGGTTTTCGAAGAGAGAACCTAAGGCCTCCATCGTTGGTCCATAGGAAGAACATGATGGTCCCAACCCCTAGGAAGGGATTTCTATCATGTACCAGATTGGATCTCTGAAAGGATAAGGTATTTTAGTATGATTTATGATTGCACACCCCTAGGTGGTGATTATAAATCATGGATAAAATATTAAAACGATGGTTATACACTCACGTTAATTTTATTATTAACCTCCCCTAGGAGCTTTGTTAATAAAATTGATGGCCAAAGAAATGATTATTAATATATGCTGGATCATACGGGTCCTGGATGGCGTATATTAATCAGGAGGGGATTCGTGTTCCTGATTGAATTTAACATGACTCCCCTAGGAGCTTGTTGAATTCTGAGTTGAGAATTATCGTTGTAAGGTTGTGATATTTTCAAGGTTTTTGACACATAAACACATTTGTATGATTTTACATGATTGTGTTATCTTACTAAATTATTATATATGTTTGCTTATGTTTGGTGTATGGTTCTTTATTGTAGATTGAAAATGTCTAAAAACGCTTTATCATCGATACTTGATAAAAACCAATTAACCGGTGAGAATTACAATGATTGAAAACGGAACTTGGATATCGTCCTATCCTTTGAGAAACTGAAATATGTTCTGACAACTCCTTGTCCTCCCGAGCCTACGGGAGACTCAAGTATGAGCAATTCCAAGCGTACGACCGCTGGAAAGATGCTAATGATCAGGCCCACTGCTATGTTATAGCTAGCATGAATAACGTGCTGCAGGCTCAACATCAGGATTATGAGACTGCGAAGCAGATCTTGGATAATCTTGAGGACATGTTTGGAGGCCAGGCCATAACAAAGTGGCAAGGGGTGCTTCGGAAACTCTTAAACTGTAGACAAAGACCGGGGACATCTGTAAAGGAGCACATGATGTTGGTCATGGGTTACCTCGCTGAGGCTCAAACCAATGGAGCCGACATCGATGCTGAAACTCAGATGACTATGGTCTTTGAGACTCTGTCTAAGGAATTTATTCCGTTTAGAGCTACTTTTAATCTAAGCAATAGACGGGATATGACCTTGACAGAACTGATGAAACAGTTACAAGAGTTTGAACTGCTGATCAGGGAGTCTCCTACTGGTGGAGAGGCCAATATGGTAGCTGCTTCTGGTTCCAATCCTAACTCTGGGAATGGAAAGAAGCAACGGGCCAAAAGTGGGAAGTCTTCTATTCCTATTGCTACCAAGAGCAAGAAAAAGAAGAAGAAGAACCCAAAGAAGCTTAAGTGCTTCTTTTGTGGTAAGGTCGGGCATATAAAGAAGCATTGCAAGGACTTCCTTTCCAAGGGAGGTAGGTGTGATCTTCTATATTTAGAAACTTGTTTGGTTGAGGAATCCAGTGACATTTGGGTCATAGATTCCGGTGCAACTAATCATGTTTGTGTTTCTCTGCAGGGATTCAAAGAAACGAGAAGTCTACTTCGTGAAGACTTAACGCTTCGGATGGGCGATGGATCCTTGGTCTCAGCGGAAGCAGTGGGAGATGTCCATCTTTATTTTGATAATTATAGGAGTTTAATTTTGCGAGATTGTTTTTATGTTCCTAAATTTAAAAGGAATTTAATTTCTGTATCTTCTTTATTTAAAGACTCCTACGTGGTATCTTTTAATGAAAAAGTGGTGATTCGTAAAAACAAATCTTTTATCTGTTCTGGATGGATGCAAAATAATCTATATTTTATCAAACCTAAGATGGACCTATTGCTTAATGCTGAGATAAATGATAATGACTCAAAAAGACTTAAAACTTCTCACTCTAATAAGACTTATCTTTGGCATTTGCGCCTTGGCCATATTAACCTAAATAGGATTCAAAGGTTGGTAAGGGATGGACCTTTAAGTCACTTAAAGGTGGAATCTATACCTCAATGTGAGTCTTGTTTGGAGGGTAAAATGACCAAAAGACCATACGGGTCTAAGGGCAATAGGGCCGAAGGGGTTCTAGAACTTGTGCATAGTGATGTTTGCGGACCGATGAACATCCGGGCACGAGGAGGGTATGAGTACTTCGTTACTTTTATTGACGATTACTCAAGATATGGGTATGTGTACCTAATGCACCACAAAAGCGAAACTTATGATAAGTTCAGGGAGTTTCGGGCTGAAGTGGAAAAGCAATTGGGTAGACCCATAAAAGCACTTCGATCTGATCGAGGTGGGGAATACCTTTCTGATGAGTTCTTGGGACACTTGTTATAGAATGGGATTTTATCCCATTTGACTGCGCCGGGCACTCCGCAGCAGAATGGCGTAGCAGAGAGAAGGAATAAGACTTTGTTGGACATGATTAGGTCCATGATGAGTTATTCATCATTGCCTTTATCCTTTTGGGGATATGCACTACAAACCGCATGTTATCTTTTGAACAATGTGCCTTCAAAATTGGTCCCTAAAACTCCTCACGAGTTGTGGACAAGACGGAAGACATCCTTAAACCATATTCGCATATGGGGATGTCCAGCTCATGTCATGTTTAAGGATCCGAATAAGTTGGAAGCACGTTCAGAAGTTTGCGTGTTTGTAGGATATCCAAAAGGGACTAAAGGGGGTTATTTTTATAACCCAAAGGAAAATAAAGTCGTGGTTTCAACTAATGCAACTTTCCTTGAGGAGAGTTACATGAACGACTTTAAACCTCAAAGCAAAGTGGTGCTTGAGGAGTTGAGGGGTAATCTGTTTACTCCGGAGGTTCCGAACGAAACCATTCCGATCGGTGTAGAAAAACCAAACAAACCTGAACAACAACCTCAGGGGCTTCGGCGTAGTGGGAGGATCGGGCGTCAACCTGAGAGGTATATGTTCAATGGGGAGGTCTTTTTGGCTGAACCGGATGAACAAGACAGGGATCCTTATACTTACGCAGAAGCTATGGAGGATGTTGATTCAAGACTCTGGACAGAGGCCATGAACATTGAGATGAAGTCTATGGAGACTAATCAGGTCTGGGAGCTTGTGGATCTTCCCGAAGGGATAAAACCCATAGGGAGTAAGTGGATCTACAAGAGGAAAAGAGGAGTGGATGGAAAGGTCGAAACCTTTAAGGCTAGACTGGTAGCTAAGGGTTATACGCAAAAGGAAGGAATCGATTATGAGGAAACCTTTTCGCCTATAGCCATGCTTAAGTCCATCCAAATTCTCTTGTCCATAGCTGCCGCTCTCGACTACGAGATTTGGCAGATGGATGTCAAGACGGCTTTTCTAAATGGCTATCTTGATGAGTCCATTTATATGGAACAACCAGACGGGTTCAAGGTCACGGGTCAAGAGGGTAAGGTTTGTAAGCTGCTAAAGTCAATTTATGGACTTAAGCAGGCTTCTCGTTCTTGGAACATAAGATTTGATCAAGTGATCAAGACTTATGGGTTCTCACAAAATGTGGATGAACCATGTGTTTACAAACACATTAAGAATGGGAAGGTGGTTTTTCTACTACTCTATGTAGATGACATTCTGCTAATTGGCAATGACGTTGGGGCGTTGTCATCGGTCAAATTATGGTTGACCAAGCAGTTTGACATGAAGGACTTGGGTGAGGCTAATTTTGTTCTCGGTATCCAGATCTTTCGGGATAGGAAGAACAAAATGATAGCTTTGTCACAGGCCGGCTACATAGATAAAATTCCCAGGAGGTTTGCAATGCAGGATTCCAAGATAGGTGGGCAACCATCTAGGTCCGGAATTACTCTTTCTAAGAAAGACTCTCCAAAGTCTTATGAAGAAAGAGAATACATGAAGAAGGTACCTTATGCTTCGACAGTGGGTAGTCTCATTTATGCCATGCTTTGCACTCGACCAGATATTAGCTATGCGGTCGGGATTGTGAGTCGATTTCAGGCGGATCCAGGACCGAACCATTGGGTTGCGGTAAAGCATATTTTCAAGTAGCTGAGAAGGACTCGTGGGTATATGCTTGTGTATTCGGGTGAGGATTTAACTCCTCTAGGATACACTGATTCGGATTTTCAATCCTGCCTGGATTCTAGGAAATCGACTTCAGGGTTTGTGTTTGCTCTGGGTGGCGGTGCCATCAGTTGGAGAAGTGCGAAGCAAGATTGCAATTCGGATTCAGCGATGGAGGCCGAGTATGTGGCGGCTAGTGATGCTTCGAAAGAAGCAGTGTGGCTCCGCAAGTTCCTTGGGGATCTTGAGGTAGTTCCTGGTATGGATAAAGCGGTATCACTGTACTGTGATAACAGTGCGGCGGTAGCTAATGCTAAGGAACCAAGATTTCACAAGAAGAGTAAGCATATTGATCGGAAGTATCATGTGATAAAGGACTTCGTTGAGAGCGGGCATGTCACGGTATGCAAGATCGCGTCAGAGGACAATTTAGCTGATCCATTCACGAAGACACTTACTGGGAGAGTCTTCGAGAGGCATGTGGAAGCTATGGGGATGCGAAATTTGCAGTATTTACTCACTTAGTGCAAGTGGGAGATTGTTAGACATGTATACTCTAAGGAGTAAAAATGTAATATGTTTTTGGAGACATTTTTATCAATAAAGAATTTATTCGTTTATATATACCAAATATTGTCCTCTTTACGTTCATATTTGTTGAATGTATGATAAGCAAACAGTAGTCTGAGACTGTCAGTCTAAACCTTAAGAGTTGGGCATATGATGGGATGATTATGCGGTAGACACGACTCTTAAGGTGATGGTCTAAAATATATGATCCGCAATCGAGGGAATAAAGTTGGGCGCTTTATTCATGTAAAGATTGTTATGTTGTCTATATCCCTTTTGGGAGATGGTTTGTCTTGGCCATCGGAGTTGGACTCCGTGAATAGAAACATTGGCGCGTTGTCATAGGTGACGATGTGTTGGATCGGGACATAAAGTGAATTGATTTGGATTAATAATTCTGTCTTGGCAAATCGATTCACTTTAGACAATCATTTGTATTGTATCTTAATCCTGAGATGAATAATGGGCCCGTTGTCTCGATTTGTGTCTTTTGATGTACCAATGGGTGACTCCCACATCTCTATAGTGGCATGCATGCCGGTACGTTGGAGGCATGACTCTTGATAGCGTAGACTTGTTATTCATAGATATGGAATCCATAGCTCCTCTTTAGGAGTAATGATATCCTCTTATATGCGTTGTCCTGTAATTGGAAAACTGGAGCGCTCAACCATTTGGATACATAGGTGTAACCGAATGGTATACTATCTTTGGATGGTAAGTTTTCTAATGGTGAGACAATGGAACGTAAGATAAAAATAATCGGGAAGGTAAGACAGAACTTGTCCTTAAGCCGGTTATGGATGATCATATGGGGATGCGATACACTATGATATGTCATGGAGACTTAGCTACACGAGCTTCGTAATTCTATAAAATTCGAGAGTACAGCTCCAAGCTTTTAGTGGAGTAGCGTTGGAGTTGATAATTGTGAAATGTATATCTGGGATATTGGGTTTCATAATTATCATAAGCTTGAACTTTATAGGTCCATTTTGGTCCCCTTTGCTAGCTCACAAAATCCTGTAACGACACGGCGTGCTTTTCCAATAATTGGTGACTTATGTCGGATTTATCAGATTGGTTTAAAATTTATAAGAATCAAATAATTCATGTCTGTTTATCGGTTGAATTAATTATGTAAGAAATTAGTTCAAGATGAATTTGTTGAATTATGGCGTTCGGATAATTCTTGTCTGTTTATCGGTTGTTTTAATTTTGGACAATTAGAACAAGATAAACTTGTAGAATTATTGTGAATTGATTTATTTTCTTAGAGATTATCTTGATAAAGTTTGTTTTGATCAGATATCTTTTCTATTGGGCTATTTGAATCAAAACTGAGACTTTATCCTTTAGAATCTCGGGTGGAAAATAAAAGATTCGCGGAGATTTTTTCTCGGCAGTTCGGCATGCCGGATGACGTGTTCGGCCTGCCTATCTCACAGTTCGGCATGCCGACCGCGACAGCTAAGATTACGCGTTTTTCACGCGTATCTTATCAGATATTGATCCGAACTTGATTCTGTTTCGATTTTTGAGACCTAATCTGATATGGAATGACCCCAAGGACCAATAGGTATAAAAAGGGAGTGAGTCTAATGATTTACTCAGATCAATTTGAGAGATTAAGAGTGATACTCTTCTAGTGAGCATCTGAAAACTCCCTGAGAGCTTTTGTTCACAAATCACGAACACTAGCTTTGGGTTCTCTCTATTGGTTGGAAGGAGAGTCACCGGTGGAAGAGCTGTACGTGTGAGCCCACACTCACTCCGGTTGTGGATAGAGAATAGCAAAGAAGACCAGTTGGTTGAGGCTCTTTTGGAACGTTACTTCTCTACACAGGTCGCGGAGGTTCTTCGGCATACTGAGGTTAGTAAGATCTGTTTAATTTATACATATAACATGTCAAACTTGTGTTTTGGAAAATACTCTGATGAAAAATTTTTAAAATTCCGCTGCGCACTTTGTTTCCAACAGGCTGGACATCTATTCTTATAACCTTACTCGAGGTATGTGTCTTACTGTGTCATAATAATTCTAACGTGTTAACCGTATCACTCTAATCTTGGGTTTGGTTAATATAGCTATATATATATATATATTAATGATATATTCTAACTCATCAAATGACAAATCCTATCGGTTCTATCGCGATTGGAAGGGCGACAAGCCTTACTTGTCTATCATGTAATTCCTAACGTTGAGACGTGCCTATAAAACTATCCTAAGATGCGCAACTTTACTTGGTAGACACTATATGTGTCATCCTCCCTGCATATTATCTCTAATCTTAATATTAGCGCACCTTTTTATTTGGCGTCGGGAGGGGCGTATAAATGGCCCTTAAACCGCCGCTACGTCCCAAGCCTCGACATCGTACTCTTAAACTTACAAATCGTATTGTCCAGACATCATTAGTTCTCTAATTCTTACTGTCTATACTCTTATTGAGGAGGTCTCATCGGTGTCCTCGAAGGAGACTACTCCGTCATGTCTATCGTTTCTTGAGGGACTTGCTACAACTTCGTAGTCTCAGCTTTGGAGGTCTTTTGCCAAGAGTCCCGAAAAATTTTGCTATTAGGCTGATATCATGGTTGGGCTTATTTTACGTGCTAAGCACACTTATATATATATACTTATATATATATATATTTTATGAAAATAACTTAGGATTACTCCGACCATTAGCTACATAACTGAGTTTTTCTTAAAAGGTTGAGCAATACTCTCATTAGTATGCTCTACCACCAATTCTAGAGGATTGCCCTTCAATATGGCACGTCTTAGCTAGTCAAAGGGTTTTTTATTATCCCTATGCTTGTATTTCGTAGCATCTGTTTCTAGTGCAGGTTCAGTGTTTGACTCTAAGGTCTTTGACCTTGCTTATTCCAAGAATCTTGTCTCATCTAAAGACTTCATTAATTGGAGGGGGACCATTTTTGCATGAGGTGGTCTCTTTAGCTTAGTAGCCTGGATTGTGTAAGCTTACTGCTCCGGCTAAGAATCTTATATCTGCTATCTTAAGCGGACATCTCTGTCTACTTGTCTTAAATTGGTTCTCTACTTGTTGATGACTAGATATCATTGAGTCATATGATGGGCTGTATTCTTTTGTTTGGAAATTCCTATTGGTTTCCCTTTGTCATGGTTACTCTATTGGAGTTTCGTGGCTCTATTATAGGGGTTCAGATTTTGAACCATTCTATAGTCTTCTCATCTCCTATTTCTTAACCCGGTATATTAATGACTGTACTTTGTCAGTCTTATTCTCTTCTAATATCCTTGTGATGCTACTTACATCTCTAGGTATGTGGAAGCAACTTTGCTTCTTTAATCTCTTCTTATCATAATCTTAACTTCTTATAGGATGGTGTTTGATCTATCCACACAACTTATTTATTGTTCATTCTTTTTCCAATATATATATATATATCTATATATATATATATATATATATATTATCTGTGGGTTGGGGAGGAAATCATCTCAGCTTGAGATCGCTATTGTGGAGTCTGTTTGGTCGGATACTAGTTTAGAAGTAACCACCCATAGACAGTCTGTGACCTCTGGGAAGTTCTTCTCTTATACCTTGAACTTCTGCTTATATCCAATTTCTTATAAGGATCTATGTGTTTATCCTTACCGAAACGATGATTTTTGTGGAATCTATTATTTTATCGTAATCTAAGACGTCAAGTCCTTACTGGGTTCCTTATGGGATTAATCATGCATACTTATTATGCATTTTATGGTACTTATAAACAATATTATGTTTATAATCCAAATAACAAACATCAATCATAACTTCATACACGTGTCATACCTACACATCATATTCACAAACATATCATACATATACATGTCATTCATACCATACTTTTACATGTCATGCTTTCACATTTTATTCATATTCATGTCATGCATATTCTTATCATACATATGCATAACGTTCATACTTTCATATCATAGAGTTGCTATACATTTCACTATTGTTAGCAACTATTTCATATCTTATTCATGGGTCATATTGCGTTTATAATGCATACAACAATCATAGTCTGTAACATTCATACATATATCAATCATACTTTCATATTATGAAATTGCTAAACACTTTCTTTGTTAGCAATCTTTGCATATCATAGACCGTTGTTGAGATCGAGACTTGACTCGTCTCTAGTGGGTCACATAACATGAAGTTCTTCTTGTCAAAAACTTCTATTGTTCATACATAAATCTTATTTTGTATACTATACGTATACTCGATCAATCGTATGGCGTGTCTCACTACTAGCCCCGTAGTGGTACTATGTCTAATTATTCTTTTACATCATCTCTAATTCAGATATCGATGTCCTTGTTAATGGTCCAAGCTGGAAAATTCTTTCTGACTAAGTACTCGTTCGTGCTTCGAAGAAATGTCTTGACATCCTCACCTTTGGTGGTAATTCTTTGAGGAAGGCTACGTTCCTGCGTCCCTTGCGTGTCCTATTCTCGTGGTAAAGTGTAGAGTATTATCCATCCGCCTGTAGAATCGTCTTTTATAAAGATCTTCTTGTCTGCTGCATGAGGGGCGGCTTTGGTCATGGGTTGTAATTAAGCTGTGAAAAACTTGTGGCTTCCTTTCCTTTCTGAGGCGTAACCACCTTGATCGTAGCTCCATATTTAATATAGTGGAATAAGGGATGAAATACAAATAAAAAAACAAGTCTTGAGAAAGAAAGGAAAGAAGTTTAGAAAATGTCTATTTTGTTATCAATTAATTAATTAATTAATTTTTTTTTGTAATATAATAATTGAAAACATCACATTAAAATTAGTGAGATTTATTAATCATTTTTGAAATCTGGAGAAGATTCCGTGGAAGCTTTAGATCCTCTATCGACTCACCAATCTACCAATTCTGTGGTTGTAAATCCAAATATTCTCACTTGTATTGCACTTTGAGTGTCGAGCATCTCTAAGCGTCAGTTCGAGCGTTCACGTGATTCTAGGAGTTGTCCAGCTTGTTTAGGAAGTTGTCACCCAATATCGCTTCCCGTGATTTGAGGCATCTTGATGGCTAAGCTTGACGTTGGACCATAAGAGGACATCTAAAATCATACTTGCATGCTGATATCTTGATTGCCGTTACAAGAAAAATCGACACCTATCATTTAACATAACTTATCTTAACATTTAATTAACATAACTTACTTGGACTATGGTGAAGCAGAGGCGTGATGATGTGAAGTAGGATGGTAGGATACCGGCTCTGATACCATCTGTAACGACCCGCCCTTACGTGGCCGTCACTTAACTTAAACATCATCATAAACTTAAACTTACTTACCATTAAGGTAGAGAAATTTAGGATAATTTTTTTTTTTCCAATATATATATGGATTCTTACTGAGGAATCCTTAACATGAAACCTTAGAGGAAATAATAACTATTTTTCAAATCTTAATAACAAACGAATTCTTTTTGATAAAGAATTCTTAACATATAACCTTAAAAGATATAATAATCATTTCTCAAAACTTCATTGCGTAAACCTAACGTAATATATAAAATTCTGCAACGTGAAAATAACGTAATAATAAACATTACGTCTTAACATAGTTATATTTCTAAAAGCATGATCCTTTACATAATTCATAACATTAATCTCTTGAAACATAACCATAGTAATTTTCTTGAACTTTTCCTTTTAAAACATAAAAGTAATTATTTAGCAAGTATTACTTTAAAGGCATATCTCAATTTAGATACAACTATTCTCAAGAAAATTTTAAATTAAATAATAAATAAAATCTCATTTAAATGCTCTTTAAAACTTTATTAGCAATTATTTATATGTTTTACTTATAATTTTAACATCTTAAAAATAACATTGTATTCTCTTAAAAGTTAACCTTTTTAACTTAACAAAACATAATTTCTTACAACTTAAACTTTTAAGCTTAAGTTACTAATTTCTTAAAGCTTTTCTTTAAGACTTTCATAATAACTTCATAAAAACATATCCATAACTTCATTTCTTTACTTAATGTAAAACTCCAATAATCCTTTGCAATTCCAGATAAACTTATAATTTTCTTTCCTATAAATTTCGTGCATTTGTTGCATCGTTTATTGCAACATCTTTAAACTTTGAAATCCTCTGAACCAAGGTTGCGTAATCACAAGCTCGGTTTTTAAAACATAATTACGTAAATTATTTACTTATTCATATGCACATAATTTTCGTAAAGTGTAAGCATACGAAATTTCGTAAAATAAAACATGCATAAATTCGTAAAATACTAATGCGGAAATATTACATTGCGTGAGCGGTATCCATTCCCATCTTCACCATTCGTCCGCCGCTCACCACTGCCCATCAAGTGTCGCTGACAGGTTTTTCTTACCTACAGCATGAACATACTTAAATGAGCTTTCGCTCAGCAAGTAGGAAATTAACCTCGCAAAACATAATTAAAAATCACTTTGATAAAAATATGCATGAGCATTTTATGCTTGCTTATCAACTTGATTATGCTTATTTATTTAAGCTGTACATTATCTTCTTACTTTGGGCCCGAGTGATCGTACCGGTTGCGCGCGAGTCTTGGGAAGTTAGGTTCGCGAGGTCCCAACGACACCAAGATCATTTATTTCTTTAACATGGAGCCTCCCCGTGGGTCGGGAGGTTGGTACGACACCCTTAACTTGTCTCATAAGTTTCACTTGTCTTATTGTGTGTATGCAACATGACTTAATACTACATGACATCACAATTTCGTAACTCATGAATCGTAAATCTTAATCATACATGAGTCGTAAATCATTATCATACTTGACTTGAAAGTGATTAAACAATATAATTTATATATTGCATACATCACACATTAATCATATCATCATCATCATCATCATAGCATTTCACATCATATCATAACATAACATATCACATCACAACTTATAACAGTGTAATAAATCACTGATCATGCATTTTCATAAATTTTATGAAAATATTTAAAATTAATCTATTTTTAAAACTATTCATACAGTAGGCGAGATTCCTACTTACCTGGACTCTGAGCTGTAAGGGTCCAGTTGTATCTCACTATATCCACAGTCTATGTTGCATCCTCAACAGTGCTCCTCGAACCATTGTGGATAGCTAGGAATGATCCATGGAGATTTATTATTGTTGAAAACATCATTCTGAACTCTATTACTGCAGTCTGAGTCGCCTCGATTTACGTACAGTTGGTATCGAATAATTTTCATCGGAGTAGAATTAGCTCAAATGGAGGTCACCATCGCATTCAGAGCATCGAAACGAGTCGGGAGGCGGTCTCGGATCATCGATCGGAGGTCCGGATCACAAAAACCAAAAGTGACCGTTGACCGGCGTTGACCGACGGTTGACCGCCGTTGACCGACACCGTTGGGCTCCGTTGGTGGCTGGGCTCGAGCCTACCCCCCCTAAGTCGACCCTTCTGAGTTCAATGGTGACGTCAATTTCATTCAATTTTGCCTCCATTAGCACAAATCGAAGAGGGGATCCTCGGCCAAAACCGGTGGCTCGGGCGGTGGATCTTCGCCAGTGTTGGGCCCAAATTGGCTTGGGCATTTCCTTCTCTGTGGCTGTCTGAGCATGTTGGTGGCGGTGGTGCACCACACCGCTGCGTAGAACGGCGGCCCGAAGCTCCTCACGGCGGCGCACAAAGGCGGAGGCCGATCGTGGTCCTCCGGCGGAGTTCCCATGAAATTGAGGGTTGGGTAAGCTTCACCGTGCATCACTGAGTGTTTTGCCTCAGTCAATTTTGGGGAAGAAGGTCGGGAACGGTGGGGGCGGTGTCGATCACCATCGTCGGAGGCGGCGAGATCGAGTGGTGGCACGGCGGCGGGAATGGGGCAGCTCCGCCGTTTCGCTACAGCCAAAATCGAGCTCGGAGATTGGTGTCTTCTTGTTCCTCTCGTCATTTTGAGTCCGTGGACACCAAGATCGTGTCAATCGGAGGTCGGACAGAGGAGAAATCACGTCGAAAAGTTTTGTGTTTCACCGCTACTTCAGGCGGCGCGTGGGGCTTCCTCCGGTGGAGTTGTGGGTGGCACGACACACCGTCGGACTCAGCTTCTCGAGATCTTTCCAATGGTGTAGGAGGTGTCGACAATGGAGGTCGGATTCTTGGACTGGGTTTGAGGAGAGAGAGAGTAGAGAGAGAAAGGAGAGAGAGAGAGAGGGGAGCTGATCTAATTGGCTTCGTTTTTTTTTTTTTTTGTGTCATGTATTTATAGACCCTCATGTGGTCCACACAGTCCAAATCGTGCAGTACCGGATAGATCAAATTTTGATCCGTAACTTTAAATTTCTGTAAACATAATTGTACCTTTTAAAATTGTAATATTCTCATTCTTTAAAATATTACATAAATCTTCAATTTTCTTGTTGTATTATTGTGTTACTAAAATATTCATACTGATATAAAAATCATTTTCATAAATTTATCCATACTATATGGATTTTGTGATTTAAATTTTGAAACCGTAAACTTTGAAACATTTGTATTCAAGACCGATGATTAACTATTTTTTGTAATTGTACACACATATATATGTATATATATATGTGTGTATATGAATTCTAAGAAAGACATTATGTATTTAAAACTTTGCTCAATATAAATATTTTTATTATCTTTAACTTTTAAAAACTTTAAAATGTAATAACATATATTTCTCATTAGAGATTTTCATGTTGTAAACTTCAAATTTCATTATGAAAACAATAGTTGTAATTTTGTAAAAGTTTTGTAAATTAAATTGACTATCTAAAAGTCAATTTAATTTAAAATTCTCAACTTAGCACAATTTCGTGCCTTATGAATATAACCTGAACTATTTATCGTAAAGAGCTATTTGTGGTTCCACAACTTAGCAATAGAGTAACATTTGTGGACCCAATCAACGTCCTTTTTCTTCTTTACTATTACTATGACAATTGTTATTATTATTATTGTCTTTACAATAATAATAATAAACTTTTCGTAATTATTAATGTGTATAATAATTAACCATACACATTCAAAATATTGGAATTCTTGAATTTCCAATGATTCATATAACTTGCTTAAAATTCTTATCTTACTTTATGATCTCTATAAATTTCGAGATCAATTATAGTAAAACATGTCATACATCTTGCATACTTGAACTTGGTGCTCACCATTTTCAATTTATGGTATGGAGCTCATGATCACTTTTGATCTGGGTTTCTTTTACTAAACTGACATCATATAGGAATTTTCCATATCATCATAGTAAGTTGGAAATTCCACTTGTTGTCAAGTAATCCCAATTTAAACATTCTAATTGAGATTCTTATAAAAATCATTTCTTTGACTCGTACATGTAATCAATAAATCATAAACTTTTAATTTAGCACATTAAATAATTATTTTTAATTATTTTAATGTACTATCATAACATTACATTGTTACATGTTTCATAAATAAAGCACATAAATTTGTGCATTCACAACATTATTTATTTCTAAGATCTTATGGCTAATAAAACCTTCAAATTTGCTTGTTAATAATGCTCAACTTGTACTTTCTCAAGTACTTGGCTTAGTAATGATGGAAAAATACTCAATTAATTATACTTATTAATTTCTGAATTTTTCCGGTCATTACAAATATAATAGAGAAAATTCTATTGAAATAATGATTGGTTTAAACCGTAAATTGTAATTTAAAAGATGGTTGCCAAATGCAAAGCAAGTATTAAATTTTTCCCCTCAATTCATTATAAAAAAGATGTTTGTGTCGATATGTCCGTAGATTTTGTGTTAAAAAAAGTTCCTTTTTTTTTTAAATCTTAAGAAGAAGCCATTTGCTAATAAATTCTAGGGCAAGTCAAACCAACTTTTGTGTCTTGAACGCCATTTGCTTTACGTGTGCGTATGTATATATGTTTTGCCTCTAACTTCTTGGAGAAATAATGTCACCTTTGACATGAACATTATGTGACCTTCCAACACGTAACTGGTTTTTGATTAAGAACTAAGACTTTATACCATGAATGTAGGAAAAACATACATGATCAAATTACGGGTTAGGTCCAACACATAGTCATATATATATATATATATAGATAATTAACGAAACTTTTTCTTGTCTTCTTCACACAACAAAACATTGAATGCAGGAAAAACATACATGAGCAAATTAAGGGTTAGGCCCAATGCATAGTCATATAAAGACAATTAATGAAACTTTTTCATGTGCTTGAAATTGGGACCATTCAATTAGTCCTACTTGCATATTTTCACCTAAAATAAAAGCTCAATGATGTTTATATAACTCAACCTAAACTAAACGGGAACAATTGCTGAAAGCATTGGCTTAAGAGCATTTCTTTGTGATGATCACCACAATATACCCTATACGCACTATATACGAAGGTAAACTCACCCGGAATCTTTATTATCTTTATTATGACTATTTTTCATTATTATAAATGTAATACTTTGCAACAACCGATTAAGGATTGTGTTATGTTGTAGAGCTTTTTTTTTTTTTTTTTTTCTCCGTACAGAAATATCATGCGAGAAGGCAGAGCCCTCATGGCAAAATTTTATTAAGGTATTTTTGAGATTTTACACTTGTAAATTTGATTACCCAATTCCTTTAATTAAATGGGGTGTTTTAAAAATCGAGAGGATTGAGAATACACAATAAATTTGAGAGATGTGTTTGTTTCTCTTGTGATTTTTTTCCTTTATCGTAATGGATTTTTACAACAGCTAAAAGTGGAAGTAGTTTTCATATTAAGAGAATGAATTACTATAAATTTGCGTATTCTTATTCATTTTCTTCTCTTTTTCTTCTATCATAAAATTAATTGATAAAAAATAATACATTTTTTATTTAGATTTAAAAAAGTATATTTTTTTTTCTATTAGTCTGTGTTGCAGAAGCTCCAAGCTAAATGATGCTATGTTCTTCCACCATAATTCGTTATTCTACACATTAATTGAAAGGAAAAATGGTTTATCAAAGAAAAACGAGAATGAAAATGGTTTTTACTGTAGAAAATGGTTCAAACCATACAAACTTAGGGGGAGTCAAAGTTTGGATTTGTGGGGTTTTTTAAAACCGCTTTCAAAATTATGGTTTGAACTAACCTCGGTTATTATTTTACCGCCAAATGTTAGTTTGAATCGTCTTTATGATTTAAACTGACTTAAATAATTTTAAATCTACGTAATAAACGGCCTATAAGGTGTTTTGGTCTAGTAACATGTGGAGAAAATTCTAGAGGGCTTGAGTTGGGGTCGTGGGTATCTTTGTTTTTAATTTATAGAATAACATATAACATTTGTTTTTTTAGGAAAACAAATGTGTGCTATCAAAAAAACGGCAATTTTATTTTTATGTTAAAGATGACAGCTTTGTTTCATCGGTATAGCACAAGTATTTTAGCCGTTGAATTAACTTTTTAACATTATGATCTACAATAATAAGCAATTCTGTATCGTTTACTATAAATTTTTAACATGGACAATAACAGATTCAAACGTTAAAATCCTAACCGATAAGCAAAACACCCTCCTAACCGACAAAGCAAAACTGTTTTGTATTACCATAAAAATGTTGAGGAAGGCTTAAGACTTGAGCGGTTTATAGTCACCAGACGTCTCCTCAATTTTCATCATGAGTATTGATGATCAATCATCTCTCTTTAGATATAAATGTTTCTGAAAGTGTGCATTTCGCTTAAAGTCTTGGCTTTCGTTGTATGTGTAGTTATATAACCGTCGTGTTGCGCCATTGCCTTTAACAATTCAAACCATGAAAGACTATTTAGCCAGCTAGATGACTACTTTAATTTTGAGGAACTTGTCTTCTTAAATTATAAACGGTGAAAATTACCATCATCTGTTTAAAAAAAAGGTTTAAACTACCAAACTTTTTACTATAGTGTTTTATTTCACAAATTTTTTTAAAAAAATTCAAACTGTAGTTGTTAAGAACAATGAATAAGTGATCACTTGAGTTGAAAATTATTGTAGCGTGAAATGAATTTCTTCAGAAAAAGAATTCATACTGTTGTCCAGAAGATTAACAAAATAATCCGCGGCATACCAAAAAAATATATCTAATGAATTTTTTTTTTTTTTTACTTAGTCTTACATTGTGGCTCCTGATTAAATAGTTTTATGCGTTGAAACTTGAAAGTCGTTTTTGTTTGTTTGTTTATAAAAAGAATTTATGAAATGATTTTGTCTTCTTTTATCTTTTGGGCTTTCTCTTAGCTTCTTGCTCCTCATTTTGCTGCAAACAATTTCACACCTATTTGGACACTAAAAGGATCATTTACTAGAGGGATATTGTTCTTCTACAAAAGTTTAACCAAATTCTTTTGCTTAAATGATAGATGAATAGATGGTCGTAGATATAACTTAATGGTAATTTTATACGTAACTTTATCATATAAGGTGTTGAACTCGAATTTCCAACCATCGTATTCAAGAAAACAAAAAAAGAATATAAATGTGACGATTATCATCAACATCCCAACTAGCTCCTTTTTGAGAAACTTGACTTAAATGGCATGATCTCCGGAAGAAAAGTCCTCTATTATTATTACTTGCAAAACTAAACCATAAAAGTCTTTGTTAGAAAAAAAAAAAAAAAAAAAAAAACCCATGAAAAGATATTGTTATGATAAGAAGTCTTAAGTGAGCAAGGATCAGATGTTGAAAGCTTAAGAATTAAGATTGTTTTAAGAAAAGCGAATTTGAGTTCATTAATTAATTAGAAAAATTGAGAGATTATTGCTTTTCAGCTAAAGAAAAAAGGTGGAGAGAGGAAAAAATTGAAAAGGAAAAAAAGGGTTGCACGTTGCCTATATACTTTAAGACCACTTTTTTGTGGGATAAGGATATATTATTATACTGGCATATCTTATATTATGATTCTTCAAGTGGACTTCATTTGCAAAAATCCAACACCTAATTTAGGATTACCTTTCCATATCATTAGCCCCCGGATCTACTTCAATCCTTTTCCTGCTCGTTTTTCCAGAGAGACAAAAGTTCCAACCAAGTAGTATCTGTAGATTGTTCTCCAATCTACTAGAGAAAGGAAAAGAAGAGGACTTGTAGCAATCACAGATCACTGATGGCCTGTTTATTCCAACTTACATATTTGGTTTGGCTTGATAGCGGAGTCTCGAGACTACTTTTGATTCAAACTGAAATAGTAATTAGAGCTACTTTTGTTCAAACCAATATTTGAATAAAATTACATATATATTTCAACAATAAATTATAGTTAACTATTTTTTAGTTCTAACCAATTGTCTCAATTAGGCTTCCAAATAGAGGTCGAGTTTCTTCTTCTTCTTTTTTTTTTTGTGGGTTTAGGGGGAAGGAGCAGGGTAAAATTTCCTAGTTAACAGGGCTTGTAAAAATAATAGAAATACTTGGAATTTAACAAACTACACTTATTCCCTTAGAAAAACTAGACTTACTGTAAAAATGAATTTAGAACTTTGAAGAAAACATGTTCACGAATTAAAGTCTTTTTTAAAACAACAAATCAGATTTAATTAAAATTCTTTTGTTGTTTTTTTTTTTTGTTTTTAAGTTTAATCACAATTATTGGCGCACATGAATGGTGTACGAATGACTATTCCTTGGCAATAACAAAGGAAGACCCACTCGAGGGGCAATTGAAATACATACTTGACGTTTCAACTTCAAAGAGACAAGATCACAAATCCCTAATCCTTCAATCCCACGGTCCTTTTCGCTTCATAATGGACGATGGTGGTGATAAATAATATTCAAATATTTCCAAAAGAAATAATTAAAAATAGGAAATGCTTATCACCTAGCTTAAGGGTCTTATTTAAAGAATACGACAAAAGAAACAATGACGTTTGTCCATAGCAGACAAGTCGGTATTATATCTCTCAACTTGCCAACGGACTTGCACTTGTTATATATCTAATTGCCTGTTTGAAAAATGAGTTTGAAACGAGTGTGAAGATATACTTTAGCATAGAAGATAAAATACTATTACAATAATGATTGGTTTGAATCGCAAACCACAGTTTAAACAGCGGTTACTAAACACAAGGTAAATATGAACTTTTGTGTGTTTTTTTTTTTTTTTTCAAGCCATTTGCTAATAAATTTGAGGGGAAGCGAAACCAACTTTTGTGTCTTGAACGCCATTTGCTCGATGTAATTTTTTTTTTTTTGGCCTCGAAGTAATGTCACCTTTGACGCAAACAAATGAGACCTTCCAACACGAAACTGGTTTTTGATTTAAGAACCAAGACTTTATATCATGAACGTAGGAAAAACATGCATGACCAAATTAAGGGTTAGGTCCAATACATAGTCGTATGCAGGGACAATTAATGAAACTTTTTCATGTCCTCTTGACACAAAAAGCAGCATCTAAATTTGAGATCTTTCTAGTGCTTATAAATGGGCCTGAAATTGGGACCATTCAATTAGTCCCACATGCACATTTTAGATCTTTCTAGTCCTTATAAATGGGCCTAAAATTGGGACACCATTCAATAAGTCCCACTTGCATATTTTCACCTAAAATAAAAGCTCAATGGTGTTTATGGATCTCAGCCTCAACTAACGGGAACAATTGCTGAAAGCATTGGCTGAAGAGCATTTCTATGTGATGATGACCACAATACACCTATACACACTATATACAAAGGTAAACTCACCCAGATGGAATTTTATGATAATCTTTATTATGACTATTTTTCATTATTATAAATGTAATACTTTGCAACAACCGGTTAAGGATTGTGTTATGTTGCGGAACTTAATTATTTTCTTTGTATAGAAATTTCATGCGAGGAGGCAGAGCCCTCATAGCAAAATTTTATTGAGGTATTTTTTAGATTTTACATTTGTAAATTTGATTACCCAATTCCTTTGATTAAAGGGGTGTTTTTAAAAAAATAAAAAAATCTAGAGGTTTGAGAATACACAATAAATTTGAGATATGTGTTGTTTCTCTTGTGATTGTTTTCCTTCGTCGTAGTAGATTTTTACGACTAAAAATGGAAGTAATTTTCATATCAGGAGAATGACTTACTAAAAATTTGCGCATTCGTATTCATTTCTTTCTCTTTTTCTTCTATCATAAAATTAATTAACAAAAAGTAATACATTTTCGTTTTAGATTTAAAAAATAAGTATCATTTTCTTTTCTATCAGTCTATGTTCTTCCACGATAATTCGTCATTCTACGCATTACCAAGTCTTACTCTCTAAATAACACTACAAAATGCAGATAAAGAAAAGGTCTAAAATCCCACAGCTTTCTCTCTGTTCATGCTGACCTTGCTTTGCTGACAATATATCTCGACGTGAAGATCGTCGTCGAAGGTGTTCTGGAAGGCGTGCACCGGTGCATGACTGGCCGGAGTTGGTTCTTTGAGCAGATTTGGTAGGAGAAGAAAATAAAAATAATCCTATTTGTCCTTGTGGGTTATAGTCACACCATCTTATAAAGAACGAGCCTCATTTGTGGGATCGACCGGTTCCTACAGGGGAGATTCATTTCTTAGAAAATAGTAGGGTTATAATCTCATGAAATTGTAGAATTTTTTTCAGAAAATAAGTCCAAGATATTTCATATGTCTAAATTGGTGCCTTGTTGGAAGGTTGGTTTATGCTATATGGAGTTGATGTATGTTCTTTTAATACTTTTTAAAAATTATTAATTCAGGATAAATAGTTAAAAAAGATAAAAGGCTTAAAAAAATAAAAAGCAAGATTTTCGGAGGATATCATATTAAACGACAATATAATATTTTAATATCATTCAAACAACGAGATACGCATTTTCTATATTATACTAAAACAAATCTAAAAAAAGGGGGATTTCTGGACCCGCCAAAAAAGAAAAAAGATGAAGTCAGTTTAGGAAGACAAATTGCAGAATCCCCTGATGTTACATAAGCAAGACATTGAATTGGCCCCGTCAGATAAACCTGCTAGTTGTGCTGTTTTTCTTTATTATTTATTATTTATTTATTTATTTTTGTCAGTGGAAATTGGCTTTTCCAGATATTGGATCCATTGGAGTGAAATGTAAGGGAAAGGGTCGTCTCTCCATGCGACAGAAGTTCGGAATTTACTCCAAATTGTCGGGTTAATGTGAGAAATACCGCTTCTCCGGTGATGTTTTTTAATTTTATCTGAGAAAGTTTAAAACATACTAGTTCTTATAAATATAAAGACATTATTGTTTTCAAGAATTTTGAATTAGTGTTATGAAATATATATTATCTAAAAATATTTTACCCTTCATAAACATGAAAAATATTATGGATCAAAGGGAGGAGAAAAAGTAATAAAACACAATAATGATAGTAATAAAGTAACATACCACATAATTTACTTCTAATCATAATTACCTTCCAGATGTAAATGTAATAAAAATAAAAATTAATAAGACAAATAATCCAATTATGTTTATTGAATTAAAATATCTCTACTTTGTAAATATGCTACATATATCTCAAAATAATGTCATTAAATAATTACTATATAATTAAAGATAGTCTAATGTTGAATTTTAATTCTATGATAACAATTTGGCTATATATTATAATTTAAAAAAAAAATTGAGTAAACTCTTTTGGGTTTCACTTCGAGACACCACACTACTCACCTTCCTTTCTGGCGGCGTTTGCTCTTATTTTGTCTTGGTCTTACATCTACAGGACTACAACACAGCAATACACAGTAATACAAGCAAAACAAAGGGCATAAAAGTTTTATGGAGAGAAGACGAGTCAAATAAATTATAAAATTTGGAAGAAATACTAATTAATAGGTTTTTAGTTTTTGCCCCTGAACTTTTTGACTTTTGAACTTTTGACTACCTACTTTATAAAGTTTTGATTTTAACTTTTGACCCCCAACTGGCAAAATCATTACAACACTCCGCATTTTACGGACGACCGTTGAAACCTAAAATAGTGAATAAAAAATGCTAACAATCGCATTACATGAGGATGAAAAAGGGCACTTCTGACTAAAATTATTTTCCAAATCACTCGTATCTTTAAACCAACCCTCAAATCTGAAAAAAGAAAGAGGGTTTACAAGAGGCAAATTAGAACGATTTAATAAGTTAGAGGGTATAATTATGCCAAAATTAAGAGTTAAAGGGAGAAGTTAGGGGGAAAAATGTTAAAAAAGAAACCTAATTAATAAGGCAAGAAATTAAACACCAAATATGCTATCAAGATCATATTTGAGACATCATACCACATCTCTCTATATAACAAGACATGAAAAAAAAGAAGAAGAAGAAGCATATTATTGGTGGTCACAATATACAACTAGCCACAGAAATAAAACAACCATATTTCACGATATAAAATAAGAATAGCATATAGTCATACATCCTCAAAAAAAGAGGTAAGTTTTCTAGTGAAAACCAGAAAAAATACCCACCGATAGGTATATGTCTTTCAATCGTCAAATATATAACAAGAAATAATTTCCACTAAATATAACGATTTCAAAACATACACTACCGACGAGAGTTCTTACCGAAGAAGTCCTCAAATAATTATAACATAAACAAATACCATTTCATCCACTAGCATGTCAAGTTGACCGTCATCTCCTTCACAAAAACATTGATGGTACAATACATATATGCAGTCTTCTTGGATTTCATGACCAACATAGTTGTCACTTTCCCTTTCATCTTGGCCGTGCTGCTGAGAGTCAACACCCCCTCATTCAATTCACTCCCAAGATTGGCAGTGTTTCTCAGCTGACTAGAACTCAGACTAACGCCCACATACACCTTCTTGGTAGATTGGAAACGGGCCTTTCCCTTGGGAATCAAAACCTGCCCCACAATCTCGCCGTTGTAGGTGAAATTCGTCATCGTGTTGTCAAACTTGTAGGGCCCCCAGTTGTTGTTCTTGATCGACACTTGTGTTGTGAAGCTCATGTCGAAAGAAGGCGAATCCGTGACATTTGTTTCGAGTTTTTGGAACTCAAAATCGTCGCTTAGCCTCAGCTTAGGAGTCTTGGCCCGCATCACAATTGCGAAGAACACCGTGGGCACGATGACTTGGAACACGACACAAAAGACAATAAATTTGATCCTCTTCTTCCGCTTCAGCTCCTTATCGGCGGCTGAATTCGTTGATTCTTCGTCGTCGCTTCTCGTGTACCCGTTTGCCGGGGGAGAAACTTGTACCTTCTTCTCGGCCATTTTTTTTTCTTGTATTTTAGATGACCTTTGCTTTGTAAAGCAAAATGTATTTGTGAAGAAGAGGGCTAGGGGTATATTTTTTATAGTAGTGATGAAGGAAATGTACCAAGTTATAGGTATGTATATAAAGATTATAGTCAATGAGATTTGGACACACTTGGGCAAATTTACTTGGAAAAAGAAATAGAAAAGAAAAGCATGATCTGGGAAAGGGCGTCGTGGAAAGAGTGAGAGTGATAGAAAATGCTTTTTCTTCTTTAGATGCACGATATTAACGCGGAAATGCTTGGAAAATTTGGAACTTCTAGGTGGTCCAGACTAATAGTACTTGACTCTAGTAAAAAAAAAAAAGCAACTTCCTTCGTTTGATTAATGACCGCTTGCCACTTGTTGCATTATTTTAAGGCTCGAAATTCGGTACCTTCCCGTTACATTTTCCAAGTGTCTGGAATTTTTTTTTCATTGCCAAGTACCAAAGCTTTCTTTTTAAATTAGAAGTTCTTGACAAACCCTTTGTTATACGGTACTGCGTGAAATTATTTGCTTCTTTTTTATCGGAACGGGGCACATGCACCATTGAGAAAAATATTCGTCAAATATTGAATTGTCGGATGATGAGTCGATTTTTTTTATTTTATTTTTAGTATTTGGAAACTTCTAGCTTGCTGTCTTATTTTGTTTTCGGATGTTTTGTTATCTTTTTATGTGTTTCTTTTGTTTATTTTGTAGGTTAGGAAGAGGGTTAGCAAATGCGGATAATTGCAGAAAGGAAGAAAAATTTAGCTCAAAATGAAGTTTGTTGAAGTATTTTTGAAGAGCAAGCGCCGCTACGTTGAAGGGAGAAAAATGCACATCTAAGCCAGTGGACCCAACGCCTCGGCACTGGGTGTTGGACGCCGAGGTAGGCATAGTGCATCAGGGGCTGGCACTATGGCACTGGAGCTGAGGCCCCGATGCCCACTGAGAAAATTTTAGATTTTTAATTTCGTTTTTTTTTAACCTCTCTTATTTGCTACAAACCTATAAATAGATCTTCATTAGGGTTTTTAGAGAGTCTTTTTACTTGGGAAAATAGGATAAAAAAAAAAAAGAGAGCCAATTATGGAAGAGAAGAAGAGCGTTTCGAAAACAGATTTTCAACTTCGGGTTCGACTTCAGAACCACTTTTTATTTCTCTTTCTTTTCTTTATGTTTAAGATTCAATTCATGATGTTTCTTTTTATTATCATGAACTAATTTCATTTATCTAGGTTTGTGATGGAACCCATTCATGAAACTTGATTAAATGTATTTCTTTTTCTATGATTTTATCTTGCGTTTAATGCAATTTAATTAAGTGACTATTGATTGAATTAATTTAGTGAACCCTAATAGTATCAACAGAGTTATTTTGTATTCATGATCTACATAGAATAACATATGTTAATTTAAGATAGACATATACTCACGTTGCATGTGCATTCATTTCGAGGGTTTTTTTTTTTTTTAATGAATTCTTCTAATTCAATTCCCATAGACATATAGTGAATTATTTTAAAAGGGTATTTTTGCATGACCATCAACAGAGGCTTGTGAATATTTTAGTGCTCTCGGGTGATAATCATAGTAGAATAATTAATCATAAAAAAGGAGAGAATTTTAATCAAGTGGATTGTTGGGGGAAATTAAAAACCTAGGTTCCATCATCTATTGATTTTTGTTTATTAATTTAGAATTCTATTTTTAATTTCTTGCTTTATTTTTCTGTCTTGCAATTTTTATTGAAAAATAATAAATTACTAATTTACAATAAGAATAGTTATTAGTCTCCTTGGGAACGATACTTTTCTCATCTCTTTATTATACTGCATACTTGCATATGTAAAATCGATAACATCAAACAACATTTCTCTCTGATGAGTGTGTAAACTGAAAAATCAATCCGTTTTTGTTAATTCTCAAAAAGAATATGCAGTTAAAGCCGGTTGCCATCTTCTTGAAAGTTTCTTAAAAAAAAAAAAAGAGGAGAAATCTTATGGTGGAGAAGGTTGTTTTATTTTACAGGTGGAGCAAGTTATGATTTTAACTGTTTGACTTATGACTGCTCACGTCAAAAACTTATAGAGTGTGACAAAAATTGCTTCGAATCATGTATTAAACCGTTAGCAAGTTAATCCAATAGCTAAAACTTGCATACTCCATATTGCTTTCTCCATGATTAAAATTGCCTAAAAAATAATAAATCAACCAAATTAAAGTATTGGCCGATTGAGTGGGACATACATGCTGTGACCTTGGCCTTGTAAAGAAGCAAAAAGACTTTTCAAATTTCAAGGTTTTTTTTTTCCCCTATTTTTTAGGGGGAAATCCAGTCTAGAGCATAATACCAGAAAATCAGATCACGCCTTGCAGGGTTTGGTCCCAAATTTGTCAAAAGTATATAAAAAATTAAATTTAGAAAAATAATACTGTTTTTCCTTGAGAAAAATCATATTGTAAGAATTTGCAATCGAAAGTTATAAGATTATTGCGCATCAAATATTTCAGGATTGACGCATATTGGCAGGAAATTGGTTTTCAGCTGCCAACCAAATTCTCAAAACTTGAACAACTAAACAGAGTCTATAACTCTTTTACAATCAAAACGACAACAGAAAATAGGAAATTAAAGGATAAAGTAAATAGCTTAACTAAGGAAACGACGGCCAATTAAATTAGCTTCACCAAACGACTTGTCCTTTGTCCCTACATCAATAATTTAACTTTAATTTTTTTTTCATTTTTAAATAAACTATTATAATGTATACCATTCAGAATATATGTGTGTGCCTATGTATATACATTTTTTCAATTCTAAAATCATTTCGTTTTTATTATAACTTTTTTGCTTTGTGTAATTGTCGTATTTTCGAGTGTGTCGTTTTTTAAAGTTTCCGTTATTACAGTCTGTTTCTGCAGGTTTTATCCTTCATTTTTTCAATTAGTTTCCTCAATAAATATGTCGTTCTTCATATCTATGTCGTTTTCCTAGGTCATTGTCGATCTAACTTGTCATTCTGAAGTGTTATTATTGCTTTTATTAACCATGTCGTTTATTTAACCCCTTTGTCGTTTCTAGAAATGAGTGTCTTTTATGATAATGTGGTTTTAACATACGAGTCGTTCTTTAGGTTACTCCATAAACTATTCGTTTTTTTTTTTTTTGTAATGCAGACTTCTCATTGAAGAAATAATAAAAAATTCGACTAGTAGCAGCATAAACTGCTAAATAACGAGCTGCCACGTTTTTTGATCTCAAGGTACATGGTACATGAAAAGCCAGGACTTCCTTTGAGCAGCAAAGAGATATCAAAGAAAATCATTTTTTATTTTGTCTTATATCGTTAGTTCAGCCATGTTCTCATCCTTCCACTAATTTTTCTGGTTCTGTCTCTGACCGATAGGAGGAGCTACAGTAGGGTAGCCGTCATAGGGGCCAAATTTTTCACCAAAAGTCTGCCATTGTGCGGCACTAAGCCACCCGACCTAGTCAGCCTACCCAAGTATTTACCCACGACGATCCGATAATCAAACACACAAAACCAACTTACAGAAACCACTTTCCAACCTTTTATTAACTCACAAAAGGAATACAAGTTTTGCCTCACACGGATCACCACAACACTCACTTCGTCGCTTGTGAGTTGGTGTCTCGGGGCCTCACTATTTATAGACAAAGTTTACAACGTGTGGCTGACACCCCCAGCTACTAAGGATCAACTTCGGGGCACTATGCACGCTTGTAGCCACGTTCCAGCAACTTCCACAATTTTTGGGCGGAGACTTGGCCCTCTGCACGCCACGTGCAGCCAACTAACACCTACTCGCCTCCTGATGCGCGAACATGGGCCACGTGGGGCGCAGACATGAACTAGCCGTTGGCTTGCCACTCGCCCACGACTTACGCCCACGTGCCTTCAGAGTCTAGCTTGTTGTGCCCATGTTCTAGTGCTAGCCGTTGAGGCCACCTGCTTCCGCGGATTGTGTGCGCACCACTCGCACACATGGGCTGAGAGTTCGCTCGCTCACCCAACAGCCCACGCACATCTGCATGTTCCCCTTTTCCCGCGGAGCCTTGTCTGAGCCGAGACATCGCCTGCACTCAAGCCTTGCCTGCCTGTGTCTTGGTCCACTGGCTTTGCCCGAGTTTCTCGCATGCCTGTCCGCACGCCCGCGAGCACGTCACACTGCCAGTCCGAGATGCTCGCGCGCCTGTCTGAATGCTCGCGCGCCTGTTCGAATGGCCACGCCTGGCACTCACTTGCATGCACATTTCTTGCCTGACCCACATGCATGACCAAGGCCACCTTGTGCCTGCATGCCGATCCTTTGGGTCTTGTCCGAACCATGCAAAGGGGATTATCACATGCCTCGTTGCCTTGGACATGGGCCACCCACATCCAAGATTTGCCACCACTGACTTAGTTCAAAGTTTAGGGGTCTAACAAACCACCCCCACCGGATGAAGCTGACGCCTTCGTCGGTATAGCCTCGAGGTATTCCTGTACTTCTTTCTTAAATTGCCACAAGGTAAAGTCCCACTCCCAAGTAGCACTGTTCTCCTCTTCACCCTTCCATTTCACAAGAAAATCAGTCCGTCGATTCTTCTTGCTCATGCCCATTGTTCGATGGTCAAGGATCTTTTCCACCATTTTGTCAAATTGTTTTCTGATAGTAGGCGGAGCCCTCTTCGCCTGTTGCCTTTCGTTCAACAAGTCCTCCTTGTAAGGCTTTAGAAAACTCACGTGGAACGTTGGGTGCACCTTTAGTCGAGGTGGTAGCTTTAGCCTGTAAGCAACATTCCCAACTTTCTTAATAATTTCAAAGGGACCATTGTACCTAGGAAGAAGCCCACGATGCACTGTCTTGCTGCTTATCTTCTTACAAATCTGTGGGGTCAATTTTAGCAACACCATGTCACCAACATTAAACTCAACTTGGCGCCTATGCTGATCAGCATACTTCTTCATGCGCCTAGCTGCTTTCATCAAACTGTCTCGGGCCTGTAGTATCAACTCCTGCTTCTCTTCCGCAAAGCGATAGGCTGCTGGACAGCTAACTCGCCCTTTGGAACGTGCCACTTCCAATGGGGTCAGGGGCTGATGTCCGAGTGCAAGCTCTGCTGGACTCATCCCGGTTGCAGAACTCCGATGTAAGTTGTAGGAGAATTGGGCCACATCAAGTAAATCTAGCCAATTCTTTTGACTCGCCGAGACATAATGCCTTAAAAATTCTTCCAATAGAGCATTAATACGCTCCATTTAGTCGTCGGTCTGTGGATGGTTAGCCGTAGAAAACTTTAACTCAAAACCTATCAAGTTAAAGAGAGCCGTCTAAAACTTACCAGTGAACCTTGAATCACGATCACTGACTATGTCTTCAGGCACACTGAAGTATTTTACCACATTCTTGAAAAAGAGCTCTGCCGCCAACATAGCTGAGCACTCATGTGGGGCTGCAATGAACACTGCATACTTCGAAAACCGATTTACGACGACGAACACTAACCGCATACCTTGGATTGAAGGGAACCCCGAAATGAAATCCATAGATACTGATTTCCATGGTTTTTCTGGCACCGGGAGTGGCTATAATAGTTCGGCTGCCTTCCTTCTTTTCATCTTATCTTGTTGGCACACCAAACAAGTCTTCACATATAGCTCAACATCCTTCTCCATGTTGGGCCAATAATAGCTGCAGGTTAGGAGTGCCATCATCCGTTCTCTCCCCGGATGTCCCGCCCATTGAGGGTCATGCATCTCCCACAAAAGTTCCTGTTTCAGGCCACCCGAGTTAGGAATAAATAATCGATTACCTTTGGCATAAAGGAGTTCGTCATCTTCCCAATAACGTCTCACTACTCCTTCTCGCACTTCCTTCTTGAGATGAACATAAGCTTGATCCACCTCAGCTTGCTGTTTTACTCGGTCAAGAAAAGTTGACTGCACTGCCGTCAATGCAGCCACATAGTCCTGCACCTCCTTGCGACTCAAGGCGTCAGCGACTTAGTTTTGCTTGCCTGGTTTGTGTTCCCACACAAAGTCGAATTTCGCCAGGAATGCCTGCCATCGGGCCTGTTTTGGGGTCAACTTCTTCTAGGTCTTGAAATAAGTGTTCGCCACATTGTCTGTCAACACTTTGAACTCCGTTCCCAGCAAGTAATGCCTCCAAGTGTCAAGGCAGTGCACCACTGCCGTCATTTCCTTCTCATGGGCTGAGTACTGCTGCTCAGCATCCTTAAGCTTCCTGCTTTCATAAGCCACGAGGTGGCCATCCTGCACGAGCACTCCACCAAGAGCTCGGTCTGATGCATCCATGTGTACCTCAAATGGAAGCTCAAAATCCGGCAATCTCAAGATTGGTTCCGAGGCAACTGCTGCCTTCAACTTCTCAAAGGCTTCTTGGCATGCGTCTGTCCACGTCCACTTTTGCTCCTTTCTCAGCAAATCTGTCAAAGGGCTTGCCTTTTTTGAATACCCTTTGATGAACCGTCGATAGTAGTTTGCCAAGCCAAGAAAAGAACGCAAGTCTGGCACCTTTGTTGGCGCAGGCCAATCAATGATTGCCTTCACCTTGTCCTCGTCTGAATATCGCCTTTGGAAATCCAATGGCCCAAGAATTTAATTTCTTGCCTGCAAAACTCACATTTTTCTTTCTTCACAAATAGCTTGTATTCTCTAAGCCGTGAGAATACTTGCCGCAAGTGATTAACATGATCCACCAAGGATCTCGAGTAAACAACAATATCATCCAGATAAACAACCACGAACCGATCAAGAAATTCATAGAGTACCTCGTTCATTAAGTTGCAAAACGTGGCAGGGGCATTGGTTAAGCCAAAAGGCATCACCAAAAACTCAAATGAACCATACCTCGTCACACAAGCCGTCTTGGACTCATCCCCCTCGGCTATCCGCACCTACCAATAGCCTAACCGTAGGTCCAGCTTTGTGAAGTATGACGCACCTGCCAATCGATCGAACAAATCCGCTGCGTTGGGGACCGGGTACTTATTCTTGATAGTCACCTTATTAAGGGCCCGATAGTCTATGCACATCCGCAATGAGCCATCCTGCTTCCTCTGAAACAGCACAAGGGCACCATAAGGGGCTTTTGATGGTTGTATGAAACCGACATTCAGCAACTCGTTAAGCTGACTCCTCAACTCAACCAACTCTGATGGGGCCATTCGATAAGGGGCTTGGGCTGGCAGCCTGGCACCTGGCTCCAGCTCAATCTTGTGGTCCACCGCTCTCCTCGGTGGTAATTCCTTTGGCAGTTCTGAGGGCATCACATCTAAGAACTGCTCCAACACCGTTGCAACATCATCAGGCACCTCCACGACCTGATCCGATTTGATTTCCACTAGGGCTGCAACGTAAGTAATCTTGCCCTTTTTCACCCCATTTTTGAATTGCTTAGCCGACTGCACTTCTAACTTACTCTTGGCCTGTCCAGAGAAGTTAGCGTGAATAAAACAAGGATTATGTTCCTCATTTACCAACATACCCGACAAATGAGGCATGATTGTTGCCTTGGCTTGAACGAAGAAATCAATCCCCAAGATTAACTCAAAATCGTCCAAGGCTGCGACAGTAAGATTTATCTGTCCCTCCCAAGCACCACCTTTGAGGGTCGTTGTGGCCACACCTTGAACCGGAGTAGCACCCAAGTTTACCGCCTTAATTTTGCATGGACTCTGGTTTACCACTAAACCCAACTTGTCCACCATTCTATTGGAAAGAAAGTTGCTGGTCGCTCCCATGTTCAGCAAAGCTCTTACGGTCTTTACATTTAGTTGCACCGCTGCATACAAAAGACCCCTATTTGGGGCTGACTTAACCGTTAAAACTGTGTTAAGGAGTTGGAGAGGGTTTACCCGAGAAGTGCTAGATCCACCTACATTTTCTTCTCCTTTGGACTCTTGAATAACATTCAATCTTTCTCGCTTTGGGCATTTCTTGGCCATATATGGTCCCCCACAAATAAAACAGCCCGCTTCCTTCTTGCCTCCCTTGGACTCGCCTTGCTTAGTCGTCTTTTTACCCTTCCATTCGGATTTCTTAAAATCCTTAGAGGGGCCTTTACCCTTTTTGCCTTCCTGACCCTTTTTCTTGTCACCAATTGAGGCAGTTGGGGTGGGTCTAAAGTCGACTAAGCCCTCCGCAGCAGCAATGGCCGAAGGAAGGTCCTTCACGCCTTGTCTTCGCAACTCGGCATGTGCCCACGCTTGTAAGCCTGACAGAAAGTTGAATAGCTTGTTTGCATCCAACTTATCTTTGATGTCCAACATCAAAGAACTGAACTCCCGCACATACTCTCGAACAGAACTCGTCTATCGAAGCTTCTTAAGTGCTTCACGTGCAATCCATGCGGTGTTGCACGGCAGGAACTGATCCTTTAGTTCCTTCTTTAACGTTTCCCAATCCTCGATCAGAGGTTTGCCAGCCCTTGTCTCTCCCGACATCTGGGTCTGCCACCATAGTTTAGCATCACCGGATAAAATACATGCTAGTTATGGTTACTTTTTCACGATTTGGAATATGAGCGGCCTTGAAATACTGCTCCATATCCCACAAGAAATTCTCCAGTTCTTTGGCGTTACGGCCACCGTTGAACGCCTTAGGTTCTGGAACTTTGATCTTCGAAGGGGCCTCATCCACGGCCTGAGGGGTCGCCACGGCCCTCTTGAGGATACTTATCTCATCCTCTAGTCTCTTCGAGTTTTCCTTCACCAAGTCAATCATGGTGATGAAGTCCTGCATCATGGAGGAGAACCGCTCTTCCATGTCTCGCATCGTGTCAGACCAAACCGTGTTCAAGGCTGCCATTTGCTCGGCCTGACGTGCTATCTACACCGTAAGACTCACCGCATCGTCGCTTTGGGGATTCCTGACGAAGTCCTCCAAGCGACTAACTCTTTCACGTAACTCATTCATCGTGACGGTTCCAAGAACGTTCGCTGTTCTTGGCTCTAATACCAGCTGTCACAGGGCCAAATTTTTCACCAAAAGTCTGCCACTGTGTGGCACTAAGTCACCTGACCTAGTCAGCCTACCCAAGTGTTTACCCACGATGATCCGATAATCAAACACACAAAACCAACTTACGGAAACCACTTTCCAACCTTTTATTAACTCACAAAAGGAATACAAGTTTTGCCTCACACGGATCACCACAACACTCACTTCGTCACTTGTGAGTTGGTGTCTCGGGGCCTCACTATTTATAGACAAAGTTTACAACGTGTGGCTGACACCCCCAGCCACTAAGGATCAACTTCGGGGCACTATGCACGCTTGCAGCCACGTTCCAGCAACTTCCACAATTTTCGGGCGGAGACTTGGCCCTCTGCACGCCACGTGCAGCCAACTAACACCCACTCGCCTCCTGATGTGCGAACATGGGCCACGTGGGGCGCAGACATGATACTAGCCGTTGGCTCGCCACTTGCCCACGACTTACGCCCACGTGCCTTCAGAATCCAGCCGTTGTGCCCACGTTCTAGTGCTAGCCGTTGAGGCCACCTACTTCCGCGGATTGTGTGCGCACCACTCGCACACATGGGCTGAGAGTTCGCTCGCTCACCCAACAGCCCACGCACATCTGCACCCTCCCCTTTTCCTGCGGGGCCTTGTCTGAGCCGAGACATCGCCCGCACTCAAGCCTTGCCTGCCTATGTCTTTGTCCACTGGCTTTGCCCGAGTTTCTCGCATGCCTGTCCGCACGCCCGCGCACACGTCATACTGCCAGTTCGAGATGCTCGCGTGCCTGTCCGAATGGCCACGCCTGGCACTCACTTGCGTGCACATTTCTTGCCTGACCCGCATGCATGACCAAGGCCACCTTGTGCCTGCATATTGATCATTTGGGTCTTGTCCGAACCATGCAAAGAGGATTATCACATGCCCCGTTGCCTTGAACATGGGCCACCCACGTCCAAGATTTTCCATCACTGACTTAGTTCAAAGTTTGGGGGTCTAACAGTAGCCGACAACAAGAGCTTTTAATTATCGGAGCATCATGCTAACATTATCAATCACAATAAGCAAAACAAAGTTGGCGGTGTTATAAACATTATTGAAATGTTCAGGGTTTTTCTTTGGTCTGGTTAAAATAATAATGGCTCATATATAATATTAAGTATATAAGCCTTAAGCCTCGAAGAAAATCATTATTTATTTTGTCTTTTATCGTTAGTTCAACCATGTGTTCAGCTATGTTCTCATCCTTTGATTAATTTTTCTGGTTCTGTCTCTGATTAATAGTAGAGCTACAGTAGAGTAGACAACAACAAGAGCTTTTAATTATTGGAGCATCATGCTAACATTATCAATCACAACAAGCAAAACAAAGTTGGCGGTGTTATAGACATTATTGAAATGTTTAGGATTTTTCTTTGGTCTAGTTAAAATAATAATGGCTCATATATAATATTAAGTAGATAAGCCTTACGCCTCGAATAAGTGGACTGTATTGAGCTGTCTAGAGACAATAAAAACAAGACAAAGCAGCCACAATAGCAAGCAAATGACGAAAATACAGTACCAAGAAATAGCGCCACTTCCGGAGCCATCACATGATCTAAATAAAAAATATTTTACTAAGGTAACAAGGGATATGTTGGGGAAATTACCTTTAAGAAATATTATAAATATTTTCCCAAATGTTATCACGTTGGGAAAATAGTTGTTTTTAAGATGGGATATATTCATTTTTATACCCTATGTTTTTTGATTATCGAAAAATCATACCTTCTATTTTGAATTTTAACATTTTTATATTTTACATTTTAAATTCATGTTAAATTCTTACCTTTTTTTAGTCAACAGTTAATTTTGACTAAAAATACCTAAATACCCTTAAAGAAAAACCAAAAAATACATTAAAAATTTGAAAAAAAGCTAACAATTTCTAAAATATGAAAGATATTCAAGTATTTTATGTAGTCAAAAACAAACTTTAGCCTACATAAGGTACGAATTTAATGTAAATTTAAAACGTGAAAGTATAATAACAGCGAAGTTTAAAATACAAGTATAAAGTTATGATAACTTCAAAATACAAGATACAAAAAATGAAAATAACCCTTTTAAGAAAATGGCTAATCAATATTTGATTGATTGATTTGGTTGTCAATCAATGATTAAGCTACATAATAGCTGTTGAACTAATGTCACTTTTAATGATTTATTTAGTGGTTAAGCACTTATTGATCGGATCTCATACACTAGCCACCGAACATTTTTCTAAAACAAAAAGTTCTACCATTTTTTTTTTTTTGAAAAAGTAGCCAAAACCAACACCTCACCTAATATCTCAAGTAAACAATATTCAACAAGCTAACAAGGTGCTAACTTAATTAAGATATTAGTATAACTTTGATATTAATCACTCCCTCTCGTCATATAATTGACAAAAAAAGAAATTATTCCAGCAAGCATGTGAACATTGTGATCGTATATGTGCCAGTATAACAAGGGATCTAATTTCTTTACTTATTTACATATGAACTGTCTTGTGGCATTCTAAGTGATTATTTTAAAACTAATATGCCGTTCTCTAGAATCATCAGTTACAAATGTGAACAATATAAAGCTCTCATATGCCTCAGTAAAAAGCAAAAATTTGTTACAGTACAAAGCTCTCACATGCTATAATTTTCAAACCAAAACTATTAGTTCCAACCATTATTCCAAACAGCCCATAAATAAGCCAAGCTTCATAAAATATTCTTCTACAAAATATGCTACTATTCCAGCTTTATATATGATAATCTTAAGGCATGTTTACCAAGCTGTAAAGGAATATAAAAGAAAATGTAGTGGGATTGGAAAGGAGAGTAAAATATTGGGAGTGATTATCATTTATTTCCTTTCTACTGTTTAATTACTTATTTGATGGGGTAATAAGAAACAATCCTATTCTTTTTTTAATGTTTATTTGCTTAGCAATGGGGATGCATAATTAATAGCTATTAAATATTAACATTTGAATTTAGACTCTAAATAAATATGATATTTATTCCATTTGATAAGGATTAATACTAAAGAATATGGAATGATTGGTATTCTCTTTTTTTATTTCTTATATTATATGGGGGCCCATAAAACTTTCATTACTAATTTTATAAGAAAACACGTCATTTAAAAGAAAAAGAAATCACTCATTGCCGAAAATTCCCGCCCTTAAAGTCATTATGAGTTATGACAAAGTCACGAGGGTTTTCTTTACTAATTATCAATAATAAGAAGAATAAACTTCACAAGATAATCCAAAAAAAAAAAATAGATATTACAAAGATAAACAACGCATCTAAAATCAGAACAAAAAGAAAAAGGAAAAAAAGTATTTCAATTGTGTCTTTTAGGGTGTTTGGGAGACTAAATTAAACTATCAGTTTGGGTTTAAAGATTGTCGCATGTGAGAGCTTTGTCCTGTAACTTTTTATTGTAGCATGTATGAATTTTATACTGTTCACAATTTAAATCATTGGTTTGAATTACTCTTCTAAACATCCTATGCATCGTGACTAGCATTCCAAAGTCCAAACTGCCTTATTTGGCACATCAATAGTAATAGTGCAATCCATATTAGCAGACTTATTCTTCTTCATGATCAACATCAGCTCCACTTTCCCTCGCATCTTGGCCATGCTCCTTAACGTCAATGTCCCAACACCCAATTCACTGCCAAGTTTGTGTTGCAGATGTGGAGCCAAATCAAGTCGACAACCCAACAAAAGGAAGAAAAATGGGGAAAAAGCAGTCCTCAGAGGTAGAGAGCAAGCGCCGCGGCTCTGGCAAAAGAGCACTGCGGCGCTGGGACAAGAGCGCCTAGGCGCCAAGGCAAGAGCGCTAGGCACCGTAGCGCTCGTTTCGAGCACCGCGGCGCTGACTCACTGTGTTGCGCGATGTTTTTTGAGTCAGAGTCGAACTCAAAGGTCCCAAAAAGGGGAAACCACTAGGGTTTCCCATTAGTTGCTATTTTTCTCCTCATTTGGCTATAAATAGACACAAGGTGGCTAGGGTTGTGTGTGTGTGAAAATTGTGAGTGGCATAATTGTGTGAGAGGCAAAATTCTTGAGAGCTCCATCCTTGAGAGAGAAAAATTCCCACAAGGTGTTAGATAGAAGAGAGTTTTAGTAAGCACAGTTTGTGAGTGTGTGAGAAACTGCTTTTGTAATCTGTAATCTCCTTCATCATAGTGGAATCTACAAGCGGCAGAAACAGGACGTAGTCTCAGTTTTGGACGAACCTGTATAAAAATTTGGTGTTTCTTTGTTCTTCTTTTCTCCTATTTATTTTCTGCAATTGTTTGTTTTTACGATCCTTGAAATTAGGAGTCGTCTATTTCTCCAACAGTTTGGACGTGTTTCTCAATTGGCTAGAACTCAAACTCACACTCACAACACCTTTTTGGTAGATCTCAAACCGGCCTTGCCTTGGGAATCACAACCTGCCCCACAATCTCGTCGTTGTAAGTGAAATTCGCTGCGTTGTTTTCAAACTTGTAGGGTCCCCAGTTGGTGTTCTTGATCCTCACTTGTGTTGCGAAGCTCATGTCAAAAGAAGGTGACGATCTCGTAATATTTGTTTTGAGTGTTTGGAATGCAAACTTGTAGCTAAGCCTTAGCTTAGGAGCCTTGGTGCGCATCACAACTAGTCCAAACACCATGATGAAAACGACTTGGAACACGGCAAAAATTACAACATAGATTGCCGACTTGACCACCCTCTGCTTGCGCTTGAGCTCCTTGGCACCCGAATTTGCGGATTCTATGGCGCCTCTTGCGTGCCCGTTTGTCGGGGCTAAGGGATAAACTTGTTGGTACTTCTCCGCCATTATTTATTTATTTTTGTATTTTTTTTTCTATAAAATGAAGATGGAAAGAAGAGGTAGGGTTTTTTTTTTTTTTTTTTGTTGGTTGTGGTGATGATGGAAAAGTAGCAAGTTATAAGCATGTATTATGTAGCCTATGAAATTTGGAGAGACTTGAGTGACTTTGGAGGGAGACTTATGGTGGAAAATGTGATCGGTGTGGCAGGACATATTTTCTCATTTAGATGCTCAATATTAACGCGGCCATGCTTAGAATTTTTTTACTTCTAGATGGTCTAGTTTATATGCTTAAAGTGAAAAGATACCAACTTAATCTGTTTTAATGGCCACTAATTGGGTTCTTTCCCATTACATTGACCTGATATCCCTGATATTTTCATTTTTATGTTTTGACAATTTTTCTAGTAAGAACCTAAAAAAAGTACACTTACTGGTGGGTATTTGTTTTTAAACCATCAAATCTATATAAAAAATAATTTTAATTAGATCTAACGATTTTTAAAATGCACTGTCGATGAGAACCCACCAGAAAAATCTCCTTATTTATTATTTATTATTTTTTTGCTAAAGTATGAATCTACCAATTATCACATTAGATGCCGGTGATAAATCTTTTGTGTTATTCGGTCCACCCATCACCATGTGAAAGTACTATTGGCTTCTTTTTATTAGAAGGGGCCACATGTAACAAAATAAAAGTATTAGAAGGGCCTATTAGTTGACTGACTGGGACATACATGATGCAACCTTGCATTGTACAGAAACAAAACACTTTTCAAGTTTCTGGAAAATCCAGACTAGAGAATAATCCACCAAAAAAATCAGAAAAGGCCGGGCAGAATATGGTCTACACCCGAAGACTCCGGCAGATCAAAGTCAAGTGGCAGTTTGGCAAAAACTTAGTTTGGACTAATTTGTAGTTCAAATTAATAAAGTTTATGGCACACTGATTTTAATTTTCCTAATATGCATCACTACAATAATTCTTTAAGCACTCCTACACGTCACCTCTGCGTTAGAATCAGATAAGATTCAACGTGATTTGACAATGTGGCGATATAAATGTTCACCAGTAGGGAGCATTCCAAATCAAACGCAAATTACAGTTATAAAATCAATTATGTTATTTAGTACAGATAAATATAAATAAAGCCAAAACTACTGTAATAAATGAACTATTTTCTTAATAAGCATCACTGCAATAGTTTTTCAATGACTCCAACCCAGTTGAAGAATCATCTCCTTGAGTCAACCTTGCATTAGAACAAGATGAGGCCTCCCCTAATCCACTACTTGCCTACAAACAATGATATTGAACATGCAACATAAGCAAACTAGGAAGTATAATTATAAGAGCTTGAAATCAGGACTTCCTACTCTACAGCATGTCAGTTTTGACCAAATCACATAAAAATAGTAAAAGTGCCAACTTTAGTACTTATTTTATAAGGATTAATTACATAATTGTAAATCTTAGTTTTAACTATTTATCAATTTATTCTTTTGTATTTTAAAAACTATAAAGGTATCTTTGAAATTTTAAAAAGTTATTTCAATTTCATCTTCATGAAGAGAAAAAATTGAGCAAAACAATATAACTACCCTTAAATAGTTATAATAAATATTTTATATATAAAAAATATAAAAAAATCTTAAAACAAAACATCAAATTTCAAAAAAAGATCTTAATTTTTATGACTTTTTAAATTTTTAAATATACATTTTTAATTTTTTTAAGAAGAAACATATATTTCATAAACAAATTAGGTTTAATCAATGGTATTTTTATTTTATCTCCATGTTTTTTAGTCAAAAAAGTCTACAAGAAATAAAATTAAAATAAGTTTTTCAAATTCAACGGATACCTTTATATAGGGTATTTGGCAGGGTGGTTAGAACTGTTTTTACTGTAGCATGCAAGAATTTAACATTGTAGCGATTTTTTTTATTATTACTGTAGTATGTGAGAGATTTACACTGTTTATGACTAAGAAAGTGATTCAGACCACGACCTACCAAACACCCTTATAGTTTCTAAAAATAGAAGGACAAATTAAGAAATAATAAAAACTAAGAGGTATAATTATACAATTAACCCTATGTCATGATACAGGGGACAAAGACAAGACATCAGAGATGTAACTTTTTCTAGTCAGTTATTTTGTAGCATCTAGAGGTTTCCGTGTTGTAGGAACTGCTAATTTTCTTGGCATATACATAAAAATTACTGTTTTAGCTGTTGGACTTATTTTGACACAACCTTTTTCTATTATAGATCAAACAGTTAAAAAGTTAATCTAAGGACTAAAAAATAGTTCATGTTGATACGGGAAAAAGAACGTTTTTCTTGTGCGAACTCTTGAAAGAAAAGGACGTAACCAAACATTATAACATCATACTTACAAAGCTAACCAAGGGATATTCTAAATCGTCCCCGCCAAGATCTAAAAATTCACTTGTCCTTCCACTTGCTGTTTCCAGAACTAACTCTCTAAAACTAAACACAATTTTCCCTGTAATTTCGACAACAACATATATAACATGGAAATCTCAAAAAAAAAAAAAAAAGGAATCATGAAAAGTAGTCTTGCAAACCGCAAGACATGGTATAGCAATTAATTTGATAAAACAAGATGCATCCTGGTTTAATATCTTAGTGAACGTACTTACAAGGTATTCAATAATTTTCTTGTATCTTCACTTAATTGTTTAACTTCAAACCATTTTGTCACTCCGAAATCTGAGATCTTAGGATTCATATTTTCGTCTAACCAAATGTTACTCGCTTTGAGACCATAATGGATGATTCTCAAACGAGAATCCTCATGAACGTAAAGGAGCCATTGTGCAATGCCTACTGTAATAATTCTGTATCGCGTCTCCCGAGCCAAATGTTCGTGCTTGGCTTGTGAATCTACAAATTCACACAAGTTCATATGATAAATAGATTCCAATATTCTATAAGGAAAAATTGCATGCAAAAGAGAGAAAAAAAAAATACCAGAAATTAAGTTCAATAGTTTCAGTACATCTTCAAGAGATTCATATATATTCGACAACTTTGAAACCAACCATACTAGTACTAGGTAGAACATGATTCACTTGTTGACCCTTCAAGAAACTCGCTCTTGAAATGTTCATCAGATTCTATGACTTCCGAATTTAAATCGGACGATGATGGTCCGTTAATCTTTCTTTTTATAGTACTTTCTAGGAAATATCCAGGACGCGAGGGCCTAGGCAGAGAGAAACAGTGGCAATTAAGCATGAGAACAACTGAGTTCATGGTTGGTCTGGCATCTTTATTCTCTTGGATGCACAATAATCCAATGTGGATGCACCTCGTTATTATTTCAGATTCGTTACCATCTTTTATTTTGGGGTCTACAATTTTTGAAGCTGCCCTTTTCATCCAATTCCTCCATACCTACAAATTTCATGTGTAGAGATATACAACAATTCATCTAACATTGCCAATGTTGCATTTTATGACAAAACGAAAATTAGAAGTACTACTGTAAAGGGTAAAACAAACCTCAGTCGGCTCAAATCGTCAAGTATATGACTAAACACCACTTTATAACAACATCAAGTCAACCCAATTAAGAGATTAACCTTTTAAGATGGAAACTCAATTTCCTTATAAATATTGGTGCTTATTGGTGTATTTAAGGTCTCGGGTTTAGTTAATAGATTTATTTTGCCTTTTGCAACTGTACTAAGCAATTGTGTATTTGCACTTACTTTGCTTATAAGTGTAGGTTCGAGAGTCTTGCCATGATGTAGAGGTCTCTATTTCTAGAAGTAACACCCCAAAACTAAACACATCAGTCTTCACAGAATTACTCAGCCTGCCCAGGAAGAACTCTGGAGCTATATATCCCTTCCTTTAATTAATAGATTGATCTGCTTAAAGTAACATGAAGTTTTATCTCCATTATTGAAAATTACTACTATATCTTTCAGTAATAAAAAGAAATTATGATCATTTTCCTATTTAATAAAAAAATTTATCTTCTTTATTTTTCATGTCATATATGCTCTGCCTCAAAAACATTTTGATTCTGCAAGTATTGCAAAGTGACGTACAAATTAATTTTTCCTTTGTTTTATTTTCAGAGTAAACAACATATACTAATTTAGTTAGTTGTAGTTTACGAGTAATATACTTACCCTGTAAACAAGACCAACCGTACTTCGTCCAATCTTATTTTGCTTGGAAAAGTTATTAGTTGCAAATCTGATGGTGCTGAAATCAAATCGCAAGCATTTCGTACATTCAAATTCTGCTGCAGCTCCTTCAGAAGAGGGCCGATCTTGACCAATATGCACCAATTTAACTGAATTTCCATAGGTGGCCTTGAAGATATGTTCACATAAGATTTGTCAATTTCAGTAAGCTAAAACATTAGACATTCAATGTTAAATATGGTTGGATAACAGTATGAAATCAGTAGAAACCTGTGCATATAGCTTCCGGCTTTCAGTAGCACTTGCACAGTAACAGATTATGAGTAAATTTTGGGATAAGAATTGAAATTTATAAATTAATCTTAGCTTAATTTCAGCACTTTTATTTGCCTTCTTCGCTCTTGAGTTGATGCCAACGAAGATAATTAGTACCAGTACCGAAGCAACAGTTAGGACAACTGTAAAGCCAGTTACAAACTTGTGTCCGTTTTTTTACTACAAGGACAAATTCTCTTTAGATCAAATGCTACCCAACACTAAGAAAACTTATCATAGCTGTGTCAATCAAAGCAATGTTAAGCTAAAAGCCCTTTATGCTTCATGTCCTGAACAGAAAAGCCTCGTTCTTATTTCATGAATCATTAATCATGGTGTTTCATAGTTTGTGAAGACAAATCTGGCATATATTGCACAAGTGCGTATATGGTTTGAAAGCCTACAGTGCTTATATTTCCAGTTGCATATTTACGTAGAGCTGAAGCTTGAGTTTTCAGGTCATCCAATAAGGTCCTAAAGTATAGGGGTCGTCACTTAAATATACAAAAAAAATGCAACTTATAAAAATATTGAGTCACTCTACTTAATAAGTCGGTCTTTTAAAATAAAAAGTTAAGTTCTCTAACTAACCTGTCCACATGATTGGATTTCACTTTAAGGGTGTTCCAAGATTGGAATCTAGGGTGAGTTTCCATGAGGCCAAAGAAATTGTGGTTTGCGAAGCACAGCACGCACTCATCGAATCCCCCAATTCCGATGGCCTGCCTGATCCTTGCCAGGGCAAACGTGAGCGAGAAGATGCGCCGAGGGATTTACGCAACTACGGCAAAACGTCGCGCTCAATGTCTCCTCTGCAAAGTCCAGTCTCGTAAACTTCGTTGGAGTTAATGTGGCCATGAGAGATACCATAAAAATCCATAAGAGATATGGTGCAGCTTCTTTTGTCGTTTTGACAATGTTGGCGGGGGAAGCTCGGATGAGCAGATGCCAGGGACAAACTTGTGCGAGTGCACTAAGCAGTTTAGCAGTATTCTTTTAGTCAACTAGACCAAGAGCAATCGTCAAACTAGACTTTTCGTGGAAGTTCCAATAAATAAAAAATAAAAAAGGACTCCTCGCCGAAGAAAAGGAGCCCACATGGTAGAAGTTCCTTCTGATCATAAAATAGCACTGACTTCCATTCCCAACTTGTGTGACTAACATGAGTCAGTTAATATAAATATTCAGACCCGTGTATCTATGGTTCGTTTGGTTCATATATTTATATAGAAATTTAACTTTTTACAAGCGAAAACTAGTTTTATAGGAAAAAGATTTAAACGGCAATTCAAACCCATAAACAAAACATAGGCCTAGTTATTTGTGAGGTCTTTGAGTTTTTCTCATGTCGATCTAGTTGCTTTCGTATGGCCCTGCTGCAAAGGTTTTGTCGATTAGCTTTCAGATTCATAATGTTTCTAATTCGTTGCGTTTCTATGTCGTTTTCTATATTATTCTGCTTTTCTAAGTTTATGTCGTTTATCATATTATTTGTCGTTCATCCATGTTTCGTAGTCATTCTTGCCATT